>OZ035873.1:166069508-166527008 GCA_964034865.1 Eristalis intricaria | reverse complement strand
TATGTATATAAATACAATATGTTATTAGATACAAATTCCGAGGTGGAAGTACATGAAATCATGAAGCATTTATTGGATATAAGCTAAGGACTGAAATATATATTTTTTTGAATTTTAATGGATGCAGCGAAGCGATGCACACATGAAATAATAAGAGAACATTCCAGTTACAGAGTCCTGAAATTTAATTTAATCACTCACGCTCTCTGAAATGTGGATGTGTACATTATTTTGTTCGGATATGGTCAGAATGGGGTTCTTAATAATATATGACTTCTCATATGGTTGTATAACGCAGCTTTTAATTCGTCCATTTTCGTTTTCCCTTAACGCAGCCAACCCCAACCCTAGCTTTTTCTGCCAACGCCTCCACATGGACTGAGTGGTCAGCAGCCCTACCGTATATATTCACGAGTATGTTTGTGCGAACATTAATCGAACAGAAGTGAAACGAAACAAATTGGAATGTTTGCTATTGCGCTGGTTGATGGTTGTGAAGGAGGCCATTAAGGCCGTTTATTTGACTAGTGAATTATTAAAATTACTAATATTGATTCGGAAAAAAAGGTTGTCCAACTTTTTCTCTACATGTTTAGTTGTTGCTGGGTTTTAACTAAAGCAAATATGTCGTTGAAATGCAATAAGAACATTTTTGTGTACATACGCTACTGTCGTTATTTTAGGTTTAGCTTCTCAGCATAGGAACACAACCATTATATATAATAGTATTTTACCTGTCCATGCAAATAAATCGGATGAATCTCCAATATTTGTCGCATTTACAAAATGTATCATAATGTCAAAAATACAAATATATTTTATTCATTTATATGATATGAGTGCATTACACAACATCAACTTAACTAATTTATCAACCGATCAGAACATTTTGTTAAAGACGACGTCGCACAAGCAAGGCTTTAGTAAATATATTATAAACAGTGTAATGGCAAATCAAACAACGAGAAATAAAATTTTATATTGAACAATTATATTGAAGAAAAGACATTTGTACAAATCCATCATCAAATTTTGTAAGAAATAACATTATGACTAAAATGTTTATATGCGCCGACAAATTCTTTTAATATTAAATATCAAATTTAAAATCATTTTAAATACATGTGAAGTTCCTAGTATTATATTACCACGAGTTTCACTATATCTTCGCATTTGCCGTCTCTAGCGGTCATTCTTTCCCACGGCAGTGAACTTAAGACTCATGGCCCAGCATTGTTTGTGGCTCCGCAAAGTGATAACAAAACAAAGAAAATATGAGGGATATTCAAATTGAATTATTGTTTAAAGTAGATTGGGATAGCACACCACACCACGTTTTTATTATTAGCCGTGCACAGCATGGGCTACAGATCTTTATTTGCTCGTCATAATGTGTACTACTTACATACCTCATATACGAACCAACCTCGTAAATTTATTTCGGTGAGATATCTGTACTTCTTTGTTTGCTTTTCAAGAACACAAGTTGTGATAAGGAGGGACCTCAAACTGATGATCTCCTTCAGGATGGCATTGTTTGCATCTCTGCAACTTGATAAGATAACGTTAATATATTGTGGACATGGCGAGGTTGCTAAGCCAACCTGTACCGAAACAACTTTGAGAGTGATGCGTAAAAGTTGTCACTGCTTGGTTGGTGATTCATTAGCTCATTATCAAAATAAGGGTGCAGTCAATCATTCAAGTACCTATTTTAAAATCTCTCGACTACTTTCATGTCGTTGGTTTTCTAGTAGTTAGTAAAATAATCATATACCGGTTCATTAATGTATGAACCTTTTACGGCTTATGCAGATGAACCCGTTGGTAAGATATTGAAACCAATAGTCCAGGTACGGTACTGTTTACTTTATTAAAAAGTCATTCCATGTAACAAGGTACTTCCTAGAGAAAACACCATTATGAATTTTTATACCCCGAGACCTTTCAAATGCAATCATCACCTTTGATGTTCGTGAGTTCAGAATTTCGATGAATACCACTGCTTAACAGATTTAGCAAATAGTGATGGTTGCTGGAGAAAAATGTATATTGTAAAATGGCCGCTGTCCCAACCCACTTATCTGTATTTACTTATTTTTTAACGACTGCAACAGTAACCTTATGAGCGTAAAGAGAAAAAAAAAGCTATTTATCCTATACATATATATAATTGTTGTTAAGCTTAGTTTTTACTCGAATGAATCACACTGTATAGTCATAATATGTTAAATTACATTTTTATTAGACATATTTATCCATATGTATATAAACCTCAAATGTTAACATCCATCATTGTAAGCGCTAGTGTAAATTATGGAGTGTACTATTAAATGTTTGAATAGGTTATAAAATAAGTTAATAAAAATGATAGTATATCTCTTTAAGAAGTTTATATAAATGTTCTTTAATACATGTATACATTATTTTATAACCAATAACGTAGTTGTTGTCCCGTAAATGAGACTTGATGAAAAATTTAAGGAAAAAATCACATGTGTCAGACGATGCAGCAATGATCACTTCGTTCAATTATTCAGCATCGCAAATATTTGTTTTTCGATTGTTTTTTCTCGTTGTTTTGTTTTCGCTTTTTATGCTTCTGCTTCAATTGAATTTATATGGTGAGTCCTTTTTGTTTCCATTAGTTCGGTCTTTCAAACCCACGTACACACAAAAAAAATAAACTACACATTCAATTAAAGTGTTGTCGCTATTATCATTTTGAAGCTATTAATTGCCCAGTAGACTCCACCATTCAATACATTCATTAAATCATACCCAAATGCACCTCCATGTTACAAAAATGTACATAAATAACTATTGAAATATTAAACGCGAAATGCTGCATTTATTTATTAATTTAGTGTACACAAGCAGTCCTAACACACACAGGCTTCTCGCCGTTATCATCAGTGGCGACGGCGGCAAAAATGTCATGTTTGTGTTTCCGCCAAATATCCTTTTTCAAATATTTGGAGTAATGATTTTGACTTGTTTTTTTCGCTGTTATTTTTGACTGTGGTGACGAGGACTTAACGTAGTCGTCCTTGTCGGTTCGATTCCTTGTTAGCCACTTTGTGTGCCGTGTGCAGCTTTCCATGCAGGATATTTATTCAGCATTCAGCAGCAAGAGTTTTCGCAAATAAATGATGATGAGACTGGAGGGTGAATATATGTTCTGATGTACTGGGCGTTTGGGCCATTCGGGTATTGACATAATGAAACAAAACGCAGAAATGATGAGCAAGATTTGCTTCGCTGAGCGGATATATTATAATATTCCTTTAGAAAATTAAGCATGTACTAAATGAAGCTTAGGAAACGCAAGGTATGTTTCAGATGAGAGAGAGAGTTTACATTGTCAGTATAATTACATTATTCAAATAAACTTAATTATACTTGAGGAGCATTGTATTAAAACGTTCAAAATATTTGATTGATACATATTTTTAAAATATTATATGCATGTGTTCAAGAAAATAAATCGTATGAAATATAACGTGTATATTATTCAATGAACTCAGTGAAACCTAGTAATTAAAGATCAATAAAGGTCTTAACCCAATCACTAAATAAAATGTCACTTAAGCAATATCGTTTAATAAGACTACTATTTAACTTATTTAAAATCAATATTATTTTTCTTCTGTATAATTTCATACATTGATAACATCTAAAATACCGTGGTTTATAATGATGCATTTGAATGAAACTTTAAGAGACAGGTTCCTTCCTGAATAAATAGTAAATGTTACCATGCCACAATCAGCCGTCCCCAGTCGCACCCCTTCAGCACGGTGGAAACTCTTCATCACCACTCAAAGTTTGCATTTACCCTGGGCTCCACTTCGACTTTACCCGCTGCTCTAGAACCTACACGAATAATAATATTTGCAATCAAAATATTTGTTAGAAGGTTTACTTTCATTCGCTTGTTTGCTATATCATTGTGAACTTTTTCGCTTTCAATGGTTGGATTTATTTTCTCATTGGACCCGTGCTCATTGAACCGTGAAGCAATGCAGTTGACCTAGGTCAAGATCAATTGATGGTTTACATTTTATTACAAAGAGCTCTTTATTAGAAAATAATCTTACATTTCACAAAATTCCACTTTGTTTTCATATGAAACATTTTAACGTTTTGCTGAATGCTTTAGTTATGATTGAGATTTCAGGTTTAATAATTTATTTTAAATTTGAGTGTAAATTCACACAAGTCACGGACAAATTTTAGGAAAAAAACAGTCCCAATTTAATGAGACAATATTGTGATGCTATCCAGATATTTCTAAGATCCTGCCATAAAATGTATATATACATATATATATGTGTACCCGTATACTTACGTAAGCTTGATGTTCTTCCATTGGTCCATTGCAATTTGTTTAATTCTTCTTTACATTCTTACTTATAATTTTGCAATTAAATTGTTGTACTTCCTATTTGTAGTAGAGAACATTACAAATAGTTAATAGTTTGAATCTGTTGAAATGCGCAACGCGAAATGCCAACCAGCAGAACTGAAGTTCCACCCTATAATCCAAAATGTGCACACCATGAATAGCATCAAACGTAAATTGAGCCATTTGTCATGGCTAATTTTCACATATGCTATCAATTGCCAAGGGTGGGTGGCAGTATTGTCGACAGACGAATAACCCTCAAACCCATCGCTTACAGAATTTCCGCACCGGGGTACAAGTAACAAAGCCAAACAACGCAACAACAAACCACCCATAAACGCGGTTCTCTTTAATTGAAGGGAATTATAAACTGTACAATAAATTTGGTTATCTCAAATCCAGGATGTGGAAGCAGAGCTAATGCAATGTTGTTGTTCTTTCATTAAACACGTCAAAGGTTCCGAAAAGACATTTTGAAAAGGCGATTCATATAAGCGAAGCAAGGCAAAGCGGAAACAAAGATACTGCACCCTCCACAATTTCACTTTGCAACCAATGCAGCCCTTGAGGGGTGAATTGAAGATAGACGCTCGGCTCAGTGTTTGTTAGCACTACGAAGAATAATGAAAAAAGGATTTACACATGCCGTACTTAGCCGCAGAAGTGCGTACAATCGCAATCAGAATAAGGGCAATAAAATAATTGTGACAATAAGCGTCTCATTATTGTTTTTCTTCATTCACTACATTCATTTGATTCTCTTCACCTTGTGAGTTAAGGTTTGATATACAATGACATGATGGTGTTGCAGGGGTGGACATTTGACAGATACAGATTCATGGCAATAGTTTTTCTCTTGGTTTTTACTGCATTATTGAATTGTTGTTGGTATACTATTTTCCGCTTCAGAAAACGCACCCAGTTCCGCACGCATCACACAACAATGTGAATATTGGCATGTGTGTTATAGGATTTACGATTCTGTAAACAGTGTGCAATGGATTGAAAGAATTGGGGATGTCAATCAGGATTTACGAAATTGTGCCCAACACATTTCAAGCCCTGGGCATAAATTACCCATGTTGTATTTGAAATAGCAGGTTTATTAATATTTTTATTATTCATAATTCTAAATATGTGTTTGTATTAACCGGAAAATAATAAATATGTATGATAATATTGCATATATCCAAAATATTAAACAAAAGGAGTATAATTATTTTGCAGATATTAAGTCGTTTGTGGGTACTCGTATCCAAAGCAATAAGCATGGGTTTTTATAATAAAAATAATTGATTCAAGTAAGTATATAACAAAAAGAGAGAACATGTCTCTTGGCATACATATGTATAAACTGAAATCAGCATTTATATTTCGTAGATATATATATGAATAAAGAGAAAATCATTCTCCTCGTCAAATATTTGTAGGAGAAAAGAAAATTACAATATCCTTCTTGTAGCAAAAAAAATGCTAATTGGCAAACTTACGCCGAAGTTTGAGTTAAAAGAAATTTAAAAAACATGGGTAAAAGCGACACCACTAATTTCTAATTTTTTCCACTACAAATCGTAATTAATTCACTATAATAAACGAAAGGAAAAGTAGAATAAAATTACATTAAATGTTTTTGTTAAGCGTAATGAACTACATGATTAAAGCGGCTAATTAAATTAAAACTTAGAAACGTTTAAATAAATGCTAAGCTTAGTGCTTCATAAATATCCTAGGGTATAAAACAATACAAAATAATGGAACATAACATAAATCGCTTTCACTTGTCTTGCTTAGAGTTAAGAAAGTATGTGGCCGTCTTCAGATTTGAGGAAGTAACTATAATGTCTTCCACGGAAGCACATACTTTGCAACTAAGTCAATCATCAATTCACACAAAAAATTGCAGTAGATTTTACGCTCAATCAGGTTACAAATCAAGCACGAGCGTTAACAAAAGATGAATTGAACCGTAGTTGAAGGACCTTTTACAATTATTCCTTCTTTCTTATTGAAGTGGCGATTATAAGTACACATACCTAAAATTGGATTTTCCGCCTTTAGTGTTAAAGGAAATGTACCTTTTTCATTGAGTGCGGAATTCACTTTAGTCTTTTGAATTAAAGTCGGAAATTTGAGATTACCTTATTTCTATTTGGTTTGCGGTCCTGGGATGTTGTGTGAATTTTTTGTGTAAATAGAAGATAGATTGTGCACTTAACACAGCCGCTGAAATACAACCTGAACAGGATTTGGAAATTTTTGAAGTGTATTCGGGATTTTTTATTAACAGGTACGTGAAATTTCGTCCTAATCATACTTACATATGAGCGTACATATGTTTCACATGTGTTCTGTTAAAAGTCTGCAAAGTCTCGAGCATGAGTTCGAAGCAATACTTCCTTGAGTATAGCTTAAATAAATGTACATCGTGTATTTACACATACATAATTTGCCGAACAGTCATTTGATAACAGTTAATGTTTAGTCATATTTATTTATAAATGGGATAGGTAGAGCACGCCTGAGCACTCTGGAGATTGTCCCAGCTTACTACATAAATTTAACTATGCTTATGCGGAACGTCGCTCACCACTTAGGAACCATACAAATGACATCCTAGTAAAATTGTGTCAAACAACTGGAGAGTGTGAACTCCTGAACCGAAGAAACGAAACGGTTCTTTTCATACTTGACTAATAAAGCCTGTCCGCAATTTTCTTGGGTGCATAAATATTCAAATATTTCAAGTCGACCAACAGTTTAACAAACACCAATTCGATACATATTTTGTGAATAAGTATCTAGCTGTATCCTGGTAAGCCTGCCTATCATCACTTTTTTGATCACTTTCTATAATGGCAGAAAAACAATGGCAGTTCAAATTGTACGATTAGGCATTTCAAAATATATACATACAAAATATTGTGCAAACGTCAACAGAGAAACCCATAAGAAATATAATTTCATAGAAAAACATAATTCGTTATAAATAACGTTGTTTACTGAACAATTTGTATTTTCTTGAGTAAAACATTAGTACTCGTATATTATGTGATTGCCATTCTCTTTGTTCTGAAATTATTTAAATTTATATATATTTCAATTTAATATGTGACTTTATAAGTCGGAAGCTTAGTGCTAATTTCAGTGTCCATACTAACATCCCATACTTCTTTCTTGATCCCAGCATTCGATCTGAATACAAAGACTATAATTATTTCAGTTTTAATTTGGAAAAAATCAGGCAATTCACCAGTTTACATTGATAGAGATTAAAATTTATTTGACTAACCACGCTGATATTCACACGTTCATCTAAATGCATACACGTGACTACAGCTCTACCATTTCCCGTTTGCAGTTGCACCCCATGAACTGTGGGTGAGAAAGAATAACTATGCAACCCACTATCGTATTCACCAAAAGAGCCGCAGGTTTAAGCATTCGTCTTTGTTGTTGTGTTCTGTCTATAATAGAATCTGGCAAGAGCTCTACCCTCAGTATTTTGATGGGGTGGATTATTTTCACTGATACAATTTGTCTAGATGGCACAGCCTTATAGAATTGCACTAAGTTCCTGCCGCAGAAAGTATTCTCTTGAGTTTGATGTTGAACAGATACTTTTAGAATCGCATTAATCACGTTCAACACAACGCTTAGTCATGTGTCGGTAGATAATATGAAGGGTGTGACAATGACTGATGTGAAAAATCGCCATCTTATCGTCAACACACACTCTTAATGTTGTATATAGATCTTAGCACTTTCACAGAAGATATGTAAATTCAGATTTACACAAATGCTCATCAGCTACCATACATACTTTTATATGTATATTTGTTAAGTGGAAAAATTTTATATCCATTTTAGTCTCCAAATCTGACCCTTGACTTCCGACCAAGAGCGCCAACAGACTTTTTTTTTGCAGTTGGTTTTATCAAGTCACCTTTTTTGAGGAATAATAATTTCTGAGTCAACAACGGTAGGACAAAAGGTGTTGTTTTTATCGAGGAGGTTCACGTATCGAGGGTTGCTTTTTTTGAGGTTGCACTGTAATATGATAATATAGTGACAGAGTTGTCACAGTAGGTAGGTGTGCTGGAAGTGTAATCCTGTCTAGAAAATGGTAGGAAGGGAAAAGGTTAGGAACGAATTCCTAATAATAAAAAAAAGGTGGGTGGCTGTGGCGTCGTGGGTATTTGCGTCGACCCCTAGGCAACATAACCTCCCTGCCTCTTTCGAGTCACTGACCATGCACAAAGAGTAATAACTGTCTAGAACAAGCTTCTCAAACTTGGCCGTTCGGATTCGGCGTAAAACTGTAGGTCCTTTCCACTCGTGACAGAACAATACCACGCTCAACCCGTGTGGTTGCTAGGCCCTGACACTCTATGGGCTGTAGTGCCAGTAGAGAGAGTTACGATCGATAATATAGAGATAGGTATAGAGTTTCGATCGATATAATATAATATAATATAATATAATATAATATAATATAATATAATATAAGAGATAGGTATAGAGTTTCGATCGATATAATATAATATAATATAATATAATATAATATAATATAATATAATATAATATAATATAATATAATATAATATAATATAATATAATATAATATAATATAATATAATATAATATAATATAATATAATATAATATAATATAATATAATATAATATAATATAATATAATATAATATAATATAATATAATATAATATAATATAATATAATATAATATAATATAATATAATATAATATAATATAATATAATATAATATAATATAATATAATATAATATAATATAATATAATATAATATAATATAATATAATATAATATAATATAATATAATATAATATAATATAATATAATATAATATAATATAATATAATATAATATAATATAATATAATATAATATAATATAATATAATATAATATAATATAATATAATATAATATAATATAATATAATATAATATAATATAATATAATATAATATAATATAATATAATATAATATAATATAATATAATATAATATAATATAATATAATATAATATAATATAATATAATATAATATAATATAATATAATATAATATAATATAATATAATATAATATAATATAATATAATATAATATAATATAATATAATATAATATAATATAATATAATATAATATAATATAATATAATATAATATAATATAATATAATATAATATAATATAATATAATATAATATAATATAATATAATATAATATAATATAATATAATATAATATAATATAATATAATATAATATAATATAATATAATATAATATAATATATAATCATATGTCATATCATATGTATAGATGAAAAATACAATTAATGACATTGCCGAATCAATCAAAATACATGTACTGGCAAGTATACTCGACTATAGTTGCTAAACTAACGCATAGTAATTTGAGGTAAATAATATTCCGGTAAGTTGTATGTATGTTCTTAGTCTCAGCTGTATAAATACTCCTGATGTTAAAATTGCGTTAATGCAGCACTGAAACACTGATTGAAATGCTAACTGCCTTGAAATTGAAATAGTTTAAAGCTATACTAACGCATAGTAATTTGAAGGAAGCAAATAGTAACTTGTTTATTATTGACACTTTAGTGATAGCCAAGTATGGCCAGTTACATATTTAGTTGTCGGTATCGATAAAAATCTGGTGGTCGCCGTTTTTTTTTTTTTAATTCATTTTTATTTTTTTATTTTATTAAATACTTATATACTAGACAAAAATGCTTAAAACTAGTTAGACGAACATGATGCTAAATATAACTTAATGACCCTCGGCGGGCACTCTAAGCTAAGCTTAAACGTATATGCTATGTCTTTCGACCTAAAGTGACAACCTGTCTACTTACGCTAAACATAGATATTGACAATATGAAATTAAGAAAATTTATGAAAAAACTTAATAACAGAACAGTTTTCCTTAAAACTTATATACTAACTTACATGCTACCTTAAAATAACTTAAACTACCTTATGCTAAAATTGCATATATATATATGTATATGATGACATATACAGGTATATACATATATGCACTTAATATATATACATATGCATACACATAGATACATGCAAGTGTACACATGTGTATACCAAACATTTTTTTTTTTTATTTTTTTTTTTTTATGTACAACTTACGACTACCTTAAAACTACCCTACTATGTACAAGTCAGCCATAGGATGCAGTAGATAGACCTTAGACCTACTTCCAATCCACTGCACGACAGAGACCGACTATTCTCCCATTCGGAGAAACGTACTACCCTTTTTACCCCGGGTCTAAAGGGTTCGACGCTGGAGTTCCCTCTCTCCCCAGCCACCAGAACTTTCGATGTTGCATAGCAACATCCTTAACATCTCGTCTTGAGACCGCCGTACTGAACCGGAGGAGACCCTCATTTCATTCATTCATTTTAATTCATTTTTATTTTTTACTTCATGACAACTTATATACTAGACAAAAATGCTTAAAACTAGTTGGTCGAACAGTGTTAGTTACTTATTCTAACTTACTGACCCTGAGCGGGTACTCTAAGCTAAACTTAAACTTATTCTATGTCTTTCGACTTAATCTAACATTATTTTGTAAAAAGAAAATTTTAACATGACTAATAAATAATAAGAAAAAAATTTAAAAACTTAATGACCGAACATATTTTTTTTTTAAAAGAAACTAGCTAACTTGCATTCTTCCTTAAAATAAAACTTACAAACTATCTTAAGCTAATCTACGTATATATACATATACACATTTGTATAGCTATATACACATGCGTATACGCATATATCCTTATATACATAATGCATATATATATCGTTATGCATATATATATACATTCTTCCTTTTTTTTAAATTTTTTTTTTTTTTTACTTTTTTATAATAATTAACATAAACAGCTTACCCACTACCTTACAACTACGCTAAAATATGTAAGTCGGCCATAGGTTACAGCTGATATAAAATCCGCTGCAAGACGTGGACCGACTACTCCCAATGAGGGGGTCTGAATTACCCTTTCTAGCCGGGGTCTAAAGGGTTCGAAGCTGGAGTTCTCTCGCTCTCCAGCCACCAGAACTTTCGGTGCTGCAAAGCAACATCCAGCACATCCCGCCTAGATACCGCCGTACTGAAACGGAGGAGACCCTCCTCAGCTCGTTGTGCGACGGAGCGGTCGTGGTTGAGTCGCCCATCCACAGTTGATCTGGCGATGTGATAGATGAGCGGTACCGCATTTAAATTTTGTATCAGACCGTGCTTATCCAAATGGAGGAATGCTTCTGGGGGGACGAAGCCGTTGTGACGTACCCTTTCGTGGTATAGTGGGTTGGGGTAGTAAGCCCTCTCGAACAACCGAATCTTTTCCATTAAGCTTGCACTCACGTTGAACCACACGGGACAGCCATAGGTGAGCATTGGCCGGATGAGCGCCATGTAGCAGATGACCTTCACTCTTGCATCGAGTTGGCTGTTGTAAAACAGTCTCTTTGTAAGGGGAAAAGCGCCTCGGGCTCTGTCCAGAGCAGCATCTACATGTTTATTAAAATATAGATACTGATCTAGCCAGATCCCCAGGTATCTGACTACAGTCTTTTGCGCCAGTGGTTCCCCGTGTCTTCCAACGATTGAGAACTTACGCCAATTCTTTTTCGTATCCGCCGAGGCCTTATACAACGGCGTCCTGAACAGAATGGTTTCCGACTTCTGGAAGTTGATACTCAACTTCCAGTCATCGCAACTTCTCATGAATGAATCGAAGTCACCCTGCGTGAGAGTAGTGATTTCCTCGATCTTTTTGCCTGATCTGTACACGATCAAGTCATCGGCGTACGCAATTGCATGAGGAAGAGAACTTAACAGATCGCTCAAGTAAATGTTGAACAGGATCGGCGAATTAACGGCACCCTGTTGGGGACCATTTTTAACTTGGAATACACCTGTCGAGGTCACGTTGCCATTCTTGACTATGAACCGTCTACCGGTAAGCATGTTACACAGTAGGTACAGCAGTGGTTTGCTAATGCCTAGCCGATTGAGCTTGTAGAAAAGTCCTTCTAACCATACGGTGTCAAAGGCCTTTTCCAGGACAATCAAGCAGGCACCCGTACATTGTTTCTGGCTTTTGTTCCATTGGATATCCGACACCAGTTTCGACGCGGCATGAATAGTGTCATGGCCCGTTTTGAAACCGAATTGGTTATCCGGAATTATATTTTTGTCCTTAGTCCAGCTAATCAGAGTTCTATTGATCATCTTCTCGAATACCTTACTGATGTTCGGAAGGAGACTAATTGACCGGAGGTTGCATGGATTCGAAGAATCTTTTCCTCTCTTGGATATGGGTTGTACAATCGCAGTTTTAAAATGCTCCGGATAATGTGCATTATTCAGAGCATTGTTAAACAGGATTGTGTACATATTAACCACTTCTAGAGGGAGGTGTCTTAACACAATGTTCGAGATCCCGTCGACACCCACTGACTTTTTCTTCTTTAATGATTCGAAGACCGCTTGGAGCTCTGTCTTCGATATGAACGGGGGATGAACCCCTTCGACGGCGATGGCATTATCTGCCATGTTATCATCATTGAACACGACAAAGCCAGTGTTCTCAGATCGCCATTGTTGCATGTCTTCTCGAAGTTGTGAGTTGCTAGCCACTACGCGGTTATCCAAGTCGTGGTTCGGGCAAACGCTCTCATTCACCTTCTACACTTCTTGGAAGACCGCGCCTAGTACTTCCATTTTTTCTTGCGGATCTTCGACCACAAAGAAGTTATCGTCGAGTACGGCGTTATTTGGATCAATACCTGCTGTAGTCAGTATTTGTTCGTTGTCCGTCGTTCTGGGAAACTTAAGACACGGAAGATCGCTATTTTTACTTCGAAAGAATTTATTAATTTGCGGGAACATGCTCGGATTGTTGGATCTGACAGCCCGAATCTTATCGTTCCAGTACGAATTAACAGAAAGTCTGTAATTCTGCACAATTAATGTTTGAATATTTTTGATGAGCGATTTCAGTGTCCTAACTTCCTCGTCTCGTCTGTCAGTATACCACCTGTACAAGGTTTTCAATCTTGACAGGAGTGTAATGTCCATGGTTCGTTTAATTGTCTCGTCCAATTTAATTAGATACATGTCAATCTCTTCGTTTGACAAGTTTATATTGGACGGTATGTGGAGCGTGTTCGAAGAGAGTGCTCTCGTCATTTGTCTGGAGAAGCGTGTCCGTGGAACGACGAGATCTCTGTTGCCTTCAAATCGAGGTTATACTCGACACTGTGCAAGCAAAACCAGCTGTAAAGTTGGTCCCCTCTGGTATTGGAAACCATGTTCCCCCAATATCCATGTCGGGCATTTAAGTCCCCGGCCAAAAGAAAATAGTTCTCCTCCGAGTCCAGCCTTAGGCATCGGAAGAGTGAATCGAGCTCTGATATAGTCGTTCTGGAACTAGGGTCGCCAGAGTAGTAGACCGACACCGCGTACAACCTCCTTCCACTGCGGAGCGAAATGCACACGATGCAGGCCTCCAACTGCTGAAACCTTCGTACTTCACTACTTATTCTTAATGAAGATCGCAACACCGCCTTCCCCACTGGAATTGGGCCGGTCTCTTCTAATAACATTATAATTACTGTGCTCCAGTATGCCTCTCCGAGTTAGCTGGCTTTGATCGTCCAACAATCTATAGAGCTCGTTTTTTCGTGGGATCCCTATCAATGAATTTGCATTCACTGCAAGGATCGTGTAAGTTAACTCGTTCGTCTGCGCAGCCATTAAAACGGTTGACGTGGCTGGCTCTGCAGGAGCGCCAAGATTTGGTCTACCCGCTCCTCTAACCGATCCATACGCCTTTCAATGGAGGATTTCCAATCAGGCGTTGGATCGTGTGCTCTTGGCACTGAAGATTGCGATCCTCTGGACAGACGCCATTTGGGCGTAGGTCACTTGAGGGGTCACCGGCATGGCTGCCCCGAGTGGATTTTTCACTGGGGGCTGCTTCTGCAGAACCGCTTTTGCTTTGCGCTCCTGGAACTTAGGGCAACCCCGATAGTTTGCGGTGTGCCCCGCGTTCCCGCAGAGTACGCACTTGAGCTGACTCTTGTCAGCTGCTCCCTCTTGCCCCAGAGAACAATTTTCCGCACTGTGGTCCTCACCGCACTTAACGCATCGAGGCTGCATTTGGCAGTTCGACGCGGCGTGCCCGAACCTTTGGCAGCGAAAGCATTGTGCAATACCATCGCGGCTTAGAATGCTGTCCCATTTGCATTTCCAGCCATCTAAGAGAATTGTTTTCTTTAGATTAACTATTTTGCTGTTGGATGTGAATTGCACGATATAAAGGGGTAGTTTCCGCCCCTCTCTCCTTGCATTTACTGTGGAGAAGAGCTTGACCCCGACGATCTCAATTCCACTTGCTCATTGAGCATTTGGAAGACCTTCTCCGCTTCAAGCAGGAACTGGTGGTCGCCGTGACGTTGTGGATATTCACGTCGAACCGCATGCAAATGAACTTCGCTGCTTGTGTTCGATTCCCGGTACGACCAAAATAATTTTTACGGCAACGCCTC
The DNA here is from genome assembly GCA_964034865.1 of Eristalis intricaria. Taxonomy (NCBI): domain Eukaryota; kingdom Metazoa; phylum Arthropoda; class Insecta; order Diptera; family Syrphidae; genus Eristalis; species Eristalis intricaria. The sequence goes on along the minus strand of OZ035873.1, from coordinate 166,511,966 downwards.
TTTCGAGACGCTGACAATGCTGAAAGAGTAATAACTGTCTAGAAAAAGACTATTAAACGTGGCCATTCGAAGTTGGCATAAAACTGTAGGTCCCTTCCTTCCGTGAGAGAACAATAATATGCACAACACGAGTGGTTGCTGTAAAACTGTAATATTATAGTAATTATTATCATAATTGATCACAATCTGAGTTGGTTTTGATCATATTACCCTCTTAAGGTACTATTTACAATCCAGCTTACGAAGCATCTCAAACTTAGAAAGTTCTGTTCACCCAGTATCTTAAGAAGAATATATTTTGGAATATCCAGATGGAATATCCAGATTAAAATATGTATATGTTGGGGGTCGTACTTGCGCAAATTAAATCCAATGCCTAACAATCTTCTCATCATGCTCTGAAAACTATACCACTTTTTTTTTACCACTTCTTACATTTTTTATAGAGGGAGGTTATTTGAAGAGCCCTATAAGCGACCATAATAACTTAGGTAGCAATATTAAATTTATAAATTAGCCCCTACAAATTATATAATAAACTCCCCAAAAACATCCAAGTCATTAGTGTTTTAAATATCTTCTTAATTATAGTTAAATTTTGACTTTAAGGTATTAATTTTAATGATATCGATATTATTGTTCGCTTTATTGTTTCTTTTATCAGATATGTTCTCTTTAAAAGAGTTAATAATAATAATAACTCATCCTGTAAAAAATACATTCATCTCTATTTTTATAAAGAAAAAATGTCTCTACTGTTATTGATACTAATAAAATAAATAAATATCTCTAGTTTAGTCGAAGATGTTAGCCGCAATTGTAGTACGTTTGTGTTGAAGTTTTGCATGAACGCTTTTATTATGTACAATGCATTTCAGTTCATGTAAGGAGTGTACAGAATTATACTCTACGAGCATATTATAGTTTTGTCGTTTATGTTGAACATTTCCTTTATACTCAAACGAGCTACTTCCAATTTTACAACAAGATACACCGCTGCACTTCTACTTCCGACAACCTTACTCGCACTCGCACTCCATCATCATATTTTATAATTAGGTTTTCCAAAAGTTAATTAAAATTTGGTTATGAAAGAGGAAAAGTTGCTTTGCTCATGGAAAGAAAGTTTTCATTTGTTAATCTGTAATATTCATGCTCTTTGCCCTTAAATCGCTTGTCTTCAGCTCCGCATCAACCTGCTGTCTGCACTCATTATTTTTACATTTCTGAAATGACTGAAATGTTCGGTATATATATATATGTGCACATAATATATATATATATATTCCCATTTCCTTATAAGGACGTAAAACCATAATACATAAGTATGGAAACACATACACCCAAATTCAAAGAAATTACTTCCAACAAAGAGGAACATTTCATTTTGCTCTCCTTAGAAGGGATAATTAAAATGACTCCAGAGGAGCTGTTATCTCATCTGACCAGCAATGGCATTTGCTCAAAAATGATGAAGCGCACAACTCAATAGCGATAATACGAGTCACGAGTCCTTAGTTTCGCAGAGGCAAAATTAATTGCGCGACTACGTCGTGAAATCCATGGACAAAGGGTGTGTCGTATATGTCTTCGCATTGTTATGGCTAATAATTGCCTGAGCAGGGCTGGTAGGATGTGCTCTATCATCGCTTTTTGAAATTTCGTCCGTGACCATATACCGTGTTAATGGATTATAGCAATAACACCCAAGTTGCTCATCATTCGGTGAGTATAAAGGCATTGACGTGAATTGAACGACTATTCTAAAAGAAACCAAACGAATATGTAAGTATGTAATCCATGGGATTTCGAAAATGTCCGTGATTTTAAAATTGTGTTACATATTTTTTTTTTCAATATGTAACTTTGGTTCTCTACTACGAAAATACTGTAAAAGTATTCATCGATGAAATAAGTAATTGTATTTGAATTGTGTCGAAGTTTGATGGTGCGTGGGCTACTATGGGGGGTTATATGTTTAATTCCCAACTTTAGAATAAATTCAAAACTTTCGAGTCTCTGACAATAATATAATAATATGGGTAGCGCGACAGTCCGAGGCGGATCTGGGCCTAGCTTCTTAGCAACCACGCGTGTTGTGCGTGCTATTGTTCTTTCACGAGTGGACGGGACCTACAGTTTAATGCCGACTCTGAACGGCGAAGTTGAGAAGCTTTTTCTAGACAAGAATACTCTTTGAGTATTGTCAGTGACTCGAAAGAGGTAGAGCCGTGATTTATCAAAGGCGGTAAATTTGGGTATCCCAGGTTCGATACCACCCTCTGTGTAGGAGTCGACACACTTACCCACTACACCACGGTGACCATAGTATAAAGTCTCTGACAATGCTTAAACAAATAGCCCTGTCTAGAGTAATATTCTCAAACTACGTCTTTTGGCGTTGGTATAACAACGGTAGTCAGATTCAACATTTTCGAGTCTCTGACAATGCTTAAACAAATATTCCTGTCTAGAGTAATCTTCTCTGACTACGCCGTTTGGAGTTGGTGTAACAACTGCAGGTCCCATCCACTCTTGATAGAGCAGTCGGCATAAACAACACTTGTGGTTGGGATGTAGAAGATAGGCCCAAGTCCACTTCAGAATGTCGTACAAATTAATTTATATTATATTTAACAAGAACCAAAAACTCGATCTTATAAGGAGCTTATATTAAAAAATTGTTCACAGAATTCTAACAAAATCTTATATAGTTAGAATTTTAACTATTTAGTTAAGAGTTTTAGGCTACTGTCAAGAAAATGCAAAATGGGTCCTTACTAAAGATCAGCATACTTTTTAAATCCCGATCCTTGGGTATATGATGATATATGTATATACATGATAACTACGTATCGTTTATGATTTTTCAGAAACAGAGCTAAAATAAACCATTTTCACATACAAAATGCTTGATGTTTTTATGTCACCTGATGATGGCAATGTAAACATTGTTCTTGCTGTACAGAAGATCTCTGGTGTTCGGGAAGTGAAATCGATTGATGAACCACTTGTGGTGGTGTAGTTGACGGCGGTAAACCCTCGTTTGATTTCATACACATTATACGTTCCCTATACGTGTATACGGTCGTATACATTTTAGTAACAGAAGGATACAAGGAACGTTCCTCGTGACACTTTTATGCACACATATCTACATATAAACGGAGTTGTCATTATTATTTTCTTATTTGCAGTTTTTTCTTGCACACTGGCCAAAATCGTTATAACAGACAGTGTAAAGACAAAACACAAAAAGGAAATGAAAGCACCGTCTCGTCATCACTTGCCACTTATTCATGTAGATCAATTGCACAAACATTTCAATTTTTCAATTACAAGCCTGCGAATACACATACATAGAAAAGCCATAATATTGACTGACTTCAGGGCGCATGTCTCCCCAACGTTCGTGAATGGCTTTGTCGGCCATATTAACGCTGGGTGGTGAATCAGTTCACCCCATTTGAAATTCTATTTACAAAAGTCTTCTCGAGTATCTATGGTCTATTTCGTCTGCCCACCCCGAGCGATATGGCTCGACAAGGCCCCCCTTTTTGCTTGTACAAAATGTCGCTTTAAACTGAACGAATCGATGTCTCCTTGTAATGACTATAGAAAAGCGTATATAGATATTTTCGTACATATACACATGTATGTGTTTTCACCATCTCAACATACTGGTATAATCTTCGCGGTGGTAGTCATCTCTTTAAGCACAAATGTTACAACGATAGTTCAGGGAAAAGTTTTCTTCGGGACCTGTATGTTTTTCTCTCGCTCTCTTTTCTGTTATGCCACTCTGCAAATAAACAGGTATCCTCACGAGCATGACAGAGTCGGGGTTTATTTACAGATGTTGTCTATGTATATCCATATCCGAGTGGTAGAAACGTCTCTCACACATATTTGCGCAAGCTGAATGAAGTGGAGGTTTTCGTCTTTCCGCAGGGGTGCTGTGTGTACTTTCGTTTTGGAGCCCGCACCTCCAAAACCCTTTCCTTTATACATTACCCTGCTCGCTTCTATGTGTATATATATTAAAATATGTATACAAAAACCTAGATAATAACATTTTATTGAGGAAACTTTAATGTCCTATATCCACGTATAAATATAGGTAAGTATGCAACATATATACAAACGTTTTTATGAACCAATATAGACATCGCTGTATTTTGTACCTTACAGGTTGCCTAGGCTGTCTACAAGTATTTTAAATTTTGTTTACATATTTTTGTATTTTTGAGGTTCATGAACGTAAGATTATAATTGTTAATCTATATAAAGAATCTGAATAATTTGCAGAAATATTTTATGATGCATTGAAATAATTTTATATTCTTGATTTAATTTATCCTCTTATATTACTTGTATTTATATATACAATTGCAAAAATGCGACTTTATACATTCAATTCATTTCTATATTCATACCCTGTCTTATATCTTCGATATCATCCAATAAACTCAAATAAATGATTTGCACTTGATAAAGTATACAATTACGTATGGGTGATCACCTTATGACTGATCCCGAGGGACATACAATTACACATATATAAATGTATAGTACAGTATTAAAAAATGTACTGCCGATTACGCTGTGTACGTTAAAAGATGCAGTTCGAAACATTTTGCCAATTTCGAGCCTATGTTGCTGTGTTGAATATTTCGTCCGTGATTCGATGACAAACTCCATTCTTCAATTTACAACCATAAATGAAGATATTATAATTAGTTCTTTCCCTCGTAGAAACAACATTCAATAACATTGAATTTGTAAACTCTTCCGATCGTATAGTTGCAGTGATATGTCACTTTGGATTTTGTGCACACAACTTTAGGTTCGAGTCCCTAAATTTGTTTTTTTTATCGGTGTGATTCGTAAGAATGAAGTGACAGGCATTATTGCCGTGGACGTGAAAAATGCCAGTTAAATCTATATAAGCTGATAATAATTTATATTATGGCTCAGTGCAATGGGTCTATTAATTCAATAGAATACCGGACCTTCCTTTATATTCGTTTTCTTATCAATATAATGATTACGTAAGTATTATCATACCCAAGAGTCGTGTCCTTCCTTCCTCTTTTCGACGACCAAACTGTGTTCACCTCAATATAAGATAATAATCGCCTTTTGTAAATACAACGGAAAGTGATAAGAATTTTAATTAGTAAGCAAACACTTTTACACTCATCTTCTATGAAATGCAATTGAAATAACGACTAAAAGTGTATTCAACTCTGTCTTTATGTACCAGTAAAGATATAATGATTATACTTGTATGGGTGCATATATGTGCGTACCTACATATGTAATTCATACAAAATGGAGATACTTTCTTCCAAGGTAGGTACTTTTGCGCAATTGAATGGTTGAAATTAATGTACAAGAATATTTCCATTCGACTTAATTAGCCACATTTTGATTTTAGCTGTAAGGAAGATTCTTCTACTGCTGCTTACTCACATTATAAGTAAAATGAACTTCTATTTCCATTCTATTAGATAAAATAGTAACTACTGCGTATTCGACTTTAAAAAAAAAAGATTTTGTTCTTTTAGATTATACACATATTGTAGAAAACTTCCATCACACAAATTAGTTAAATCAATAGTAATTGTGTTGTATAAGGTTAGTTTGATATAAAAGATTATACAATAACTCGCTCGAAATAATTCAGAACAAAATATTGTTTTATATTAGTGCTATATTTCCTGTGCAGATATAGTAAATAATGATCTTATATCATGATGACTATTGATTCAATTGCCAAAAGCTCAACTTATCTACTCCAAATAGGAACTAAGTAGCCAGTACCGAAAAAACTATTCGTAATATTTGTCAGTTCTCGCATAAGAGTAAACCGAGCTATACATAAAATAATGATTGTACATCAATAATAAATTATTATATCAAAAAACTGTTCAGTGTGCAGTCACAATAACCTAACACTCTTATTTATTTTTATTTTACCTACATAGAACTTGAAACTATCGAATTGATTCAGTAAATAGAATAGTAAATCGAAGTATTTCCAGTATTTTATATTAAAATGATGTTGAATTCCGAAATCAAATAAAGTCACGATGAGAATTTTTCAAAATAAACTGAAACTTATTGATATGAATGATTATTTCACTACATTTTTTTTGTTTAGTCCCATAGTTATAAGGAATGCGTATGACTTAATCAATTAGTGAAAGAATCATTCAATGAATAAAAATCAAATAAACAATGTATTCATAGTTTTGATTCAATATTACACCTCACTAATATTATTCAGACATAAGCAAGATGCTTATAAGCGACATTAACAGAAACCCTGAAGTATAATTATGCCTAAGGAGATAAACGCAAATTCTGAATCTCTTTTATAATCTAAAGCAAAATGGATATTCACATTTGTCAACAGCAGCAAGATAAGCAAGATGCTTATAAGAGACATTAACAGAAACCCTGAAGTATAATTATGCCTAAGGAGATAAACTGATTCTCTTTTATAATCTGAATCTCTTATATAATCTAAAGCAAAATGGATATTCAGATTTGTCAACAGTATTATTAATAGCTTCATATATTTGAAAGTTATACAAAGATTTTCCAATATCGCATTAAATCATTTTTACTCTTTAAAATCAGCACAGAAGAAATTAAATTCATCTTCGCTTCCAATTGCGTACAACTTTTAGATATGTAAAATTTTACTATTTTTTTCTTACCATGTTGTCTGTGATGTTGTTCTTATTGTTTCGTTTAACATTACTACTTGCACATAATATGTGAAGTGCATTTTTATACTTGCTAAATGCAAGTGAATGTGTGTATGAGCATGATTCGTAGAATGCACTTCACTTATTATATGCAAGTTATGTATAATTATGTATACAAAACTTGAACATGAATGTGTATAAACATAATAATACTCCCTTGTGAAACACTGAGGAGTGTGCAAAAAACTTTGAATTATTTCATGTCGGATGTCTTGTACAAGCTTCATTGGAATTCATAGAGGCAGTATAGACTTATCCAAAACAACAATTCATTTTGTTTTTACTTTCTAGAAGTCTGAAAGAGTTTCAATAAAACAGTTTATTAAATTTTAAACATTGAAAATATTGTTTTTATTTAATGTGTATATATGCCTTATGTACATCTTTTACGCTTTATTACTCATAGTAAATGGGCTCGTGACAAAAAAACGCTATTATTTTATTCATAAAATATTACTTATTTATATACTTAGTAAATAACTAATAATTACAATAGCTACATATTTGACATAACTTTCAAAAGCTAATCTTTTGTGGCTTTTGCTGTATGATTATGTAAACCGTTTTAATTACACTTCAACAATTATAATCTTTTTCATGTTTTTATGTTTTATTTTATTTGTGGAATGTTCATGGAGTAAATCATTTAGTTGTGTTTTATGTTCCACTTACTAACTAAACCTTAAAATTGTATCTTATAAAATGTTTTCAATTCATGTAGCCTATTAAAGATATTTGCATAGGTTTCGTATATAACTTACTTTTATCTTTAATATTATCCAATATAACCGCATTATTTCAATATGTTACAATGTTTACATCGATAATGTGTTAACAAAATAGATTTAGCCAAAAATATATTTAGATTTAGAAATGTGCAGATTCTATTCAATAATTGGTTAATTCGATTTACAAAATTCGATTTTTCAATTGTGCTCAAATTCAAAACAAAAATTGCACTACATATTTAATAAGTTTTTAATTATATGAATATTTAGATCTGCGTCTTTTATTTTTGTTTTTAATATATACATAGGAATGCAATTTTAAAATGTACCAAATCAAGGTAACGTATAAAAAAATTTAAAATGGCACAAAATGCTTAGCATAAGGTATTAAGGATAACAAAGAAAATATTTACGTACGCTGTGATACTACTTTCAGTTTGCTAGCCAAAAGTGTGTAATTGTGCATATATTCGTTGATTTTTTTATTTCAGTGCAGCAATTTTAAACCACTCACCAAAGGTTGTGAAGAATGTGACCAGATGTACACGTGACAAACATCTCGATAACCATTTATCCTATTTGCTACTCTTACTATCTAAATCACTTTTGATTGTTGCTTATTAAAACAAAGTTACTTTACATTTCATAAATTAAATATTGTAAAAGGCATTATCTTAAACCAAATATTATGTACATTTTCTAAGCACGGCTTGAACTTGATTTAAACGTTAATTTGCAAAGGTATGTATCTATGAATATAGGCATGATATTAATGTTTGTTTACGTATGTGCCATCGTTGTCATTCAACGCAACATTGTGGTGAAATATATTTTTATTAGAATCCATCGCACACATGATTTCTATCTGCCACTCGCTGTGAGAGATTCGGAATTTATATTGAGGTCGAAGTTTTTACACACTATAACGGTTAGCATTATTAGCTTATTTTGCAAATGAACTAAACGTAGTTCTTAATGCACTTAAGCTAGGGGATACTGATGTCACAAGCTGGTAGTGCCAGTCGGCCCATGATAACCTAAGCTTTGATAGTAGGAATCTTGACCCAAGGCAGCATGTGAATTCGTAAGCGGACTGAGAGCATTATAACCAGCGTACTGACTCATATCGTACATCTTTATATCCGCTTTAGACTCCGTAGGTAAAAGGCGATTTATTGAAAATGGATGATTCGACGGAGTATAGCCTGTGGGCTCTTGTTTTAGATGATGCATGGAATGGTAATCACTTATTAGTGATGGGTGACATCTATTAACCATAGCAGACAGTTCTTCCTGCTGTAATTGCTGATGATGATGGTGATGTCCAGGTGGTATGTGTTGCGTTGATTGCTGGCCTAAGCATAGTTCAGCATTTGCGTGTAACATCGCCAGTGCTTCTGCGTCTTTGCTGTGTGCAGATCCTAATAACGATGTACCAGATACATCCTTACTATGATGGTGATGGTGATCTCGATTATGGTGCTGATGATGATGTGAATGATCATCGTGGTGACTATCTTTTTTGCCTGGGCTTGTGGCTTCTAAACTACTATGTGATGGACTTTTATGTAATTGTCGTATAGCTTCCTTTTTCTCATCCTTAAACCGCTTTTGGCGTCGTAAGTAACAACCGTTCTCGAACATATTACCAGAATCTGGATGTAGTGTCCAAAAAGATCCTTTGCCTGGCTTATCGGGTGTGCGCGGAATTTTAACAAAACAGTCGTTAAAACTTAGGGAATGGCGAATTGAGTTTTGCCAACGTTGTTGATTTTGCCTGTAAAATGGAAACAGATCCATGATGAATTGATAGATCTCTGATAGTGTTAACATGCGGGTTGGATTGTTTTGTATTGCCATCGTTATTAAGGAGATGTATGAGTAGGGAGGTTTGGCGTGAGTGTAACTTCGCCGGTAAGTGGTAGGTTTTTCAACACGAGATCTTTGTAGGACACTAGGTGAACCAGCATCTAAGTCTCTGGCATTTGCCATGGAAGTATAACCACCCATACTGGTCATTGACGACATTGCTCCTCCTCCCATGCATGAACCCATGTTGCCCAGTGGTGATCCCATAGATGCATAACTCATAGAACTGGGCGTCATGCAATTATTTGCCATCGAGTTCATTGCCGCCGCAGCAGCCCCCATGCTGCTCATACTTGCAGCTGCCGCCGCTGATCCAAGAACGCTGGAACCAAATGTTGCTGCACTTTGCGGTGACACCGACGTCATACCACCGACTGTCATTCCCATTGTATTCATAGTGTAAGCCGAAGGTGTTAAAGGACTCATAGTGCCGCCGTTTGACGATGCATTTGTAACAGCGCCGCCACCACCACTGTTTCCCCCTCCACCTCCTGATCCACCTCCGCCACCACTATTACCCCCGCCAGCCATGCTAACTGTGGCGCTTGCTGGCGCGTCCGCGTACAGCTTCTGCATAATGTCTATTGTTAAAGCTTGAGGAGGATATCCTCGATCTGTTTGGAGCTTAATGATGACAGTTGTTTTTTCACAGGATGACACGCGAATTATTTTTCTGTGCACTAATTAACTTTCAGTTTTTCTTTGAAATACCACTTTTAAATATGTGCTTCAACATCTATGAATAAAATCATTGAAATAAATTTAAGTTAACACTATTACACAGCAAGGGATACACGTTCGCACGTCGAGTTATATTGTTTGTATAAAATCTTTAATTAATTGTAAATAAAAGCAAATTCACAAATGAAATTATCGAAATTGGCTTGTCAATGATTTCGGTAAACATAATATTATGTTTTGGGTGTATAACGATTAGACAGCAAATACAATTAATAGCGTATATGTATGTAATCAATTAGATTGCCATTTACTTATATTTTTTGTTAATATCTTTTGTTTATTTACACACACTCGCGTGGTATTCTTATATTCGCAACAGGTTTACCCGCAAACACGATTCATTTTAATCTAAGCGAATGTTGGTTCATTTTTATTGACAATTGCACAAGATTAATTTATTTATTTTAACCGCAATCGATTTGAAATAGTATAGCACGATATATGATTACAATGGTCTCGTTCTCTGCCCGGCTACTATATGTTGTAGATATAGAAAGTAATTTCCGAAAACAAAACTTTTAAGAACCGTTTATTTTTGGTTACACATAAAAAAAAGTTATATCGACATAAAGTCGAGGTGATGACAATAATAGCAAAGACAACGACGGCGGTGATGATGCGCTGGTGATCTCTAGCTGCTCTCGAATGCGACTGTTTGCAGAGGGGAATACCTACTTACTATTTGGCTTACTAACAAACATTGATCTCTCAAGTGTTCTTTGGTCGCGTTGCAAGCCGCTGTTATACACTTTACTCACCCCAATACGTACGACATACCGTCCATCCACACAAACAATACACTCGCAGTGAAAACAATTCATATTCCCTGTTGTGCAAGTGTGTTAGAAGCGCGTGCGTACTTTTAAAGCAGACAACCCCTCCTGGAGGCGGTGCCAAGAGAACTTATCTTCATTTCTGCTTGGTTGCCAAGGTAACATTTACATCTGCTCCTCCTACTGGCTGCTGCCTACTGTTGCCTAAAAGGGAGGAGTTTGTCTCTATCACATTGGATAGAATAGCATTACCAATACCACAATTTTGGATGTGGTAGCTCTCCTTCACTCTCATTGAATCTGCCTACATTGACAAACCATTATGTTGAAATGCAGCTGTTCTCTCAAGAAAGCCGTCAAAGCGATTATCGTTTCTGGGATGAAGTGTGGACTTGTCCACATCCATACGTAGTCGAATGTGGATGTACGCGATATACCACTGTCTCTCTCGAAGTTTTCTATTTGTTCAGAGAACGATTACGAGGCATCAGAATGTCATAAAAAATAAAAAAAGTTATCGTGTTGCAGAAGATGTAAAACGAGAGGTATGTATCCATTGATGTTACTGCGACCCATCTGCCACCCTTCACTCTCGAATAATTCTATTGAATGAAGGACATGAGGCGCGCATGCAGTTGGCATACCACAAAACCAGTCTAGTCGCCATCTGAACTCGAATTTGACGCTTATTTTTATGGGATCTTAATATTGCTTTTTTTGCTTTAGCATCTATCACACTTATTTTTGGTTGGTTACCAATAGCATCCAAGAACTGTAGTGTACTGTTCTGCCAGACAAATTTGGTTTCTTTTTTTGGATTCCGCAATTCAATTGAAGTCGGCGAAATTTTATTTTTCACGGTATGTGGAGACTTGCCTAAGGTGGTTCAGTGTCATCAAGAGTAGGCGAATACCATATATTCGTTCCATGCGGATACTTAATGTCGGCCTTGAGGAAAAATCAATTTCTTAATATACTATAATTCGGTGCAGTTAACCCAAGTGTGGTCAGTTGCGTTGATTAACAATTCGACAAATAAAGTTCGGTTGTGTTTAAAGCGCATTGCTTACAAATATTAAGAATAATATGTAAAAGAAAATAAAAATGTATACAAAACTAAAACAAACCATATCATTTGGTAAAAACAAATGGTTAAGTTAATCCATCTTAATACCTGTGATTTTAAATGTGGATATAATACATTATGAATAGAAGTATCTAAAAGTTGAATTTCAAGCTACTTCAGTTCTGGATACATATTTTGTTTTATGAATAAAACCAATCTGTTAAATCTTTTTAAATGGTAATGTGTATGGTAGTAATAAAAAACATACACAAAAATTGAGAAACAAATCGGCAGTTATACATGTATTAGCCTTTAAAGTTCTTCTATGAATTTTAATGTGTTTCTTTTTCGGTATCGTACACCATTAAACACCATCTGCATTTAAAAAAAGTTTGCGTAAGTAGTTCTAAACATTTGAGAAAAAAAGTGTTTCATAAAAATTTGTTATTATAGGATTGACATCCGTGTTTTATTTAAATGCATACCTATTATATATTATTATAATTCATTTCTGGAATCTTGTGCGGAATTCCGGTGAAGAAACTAAACATCGTGTACAATACCCTTCCATCGATATAATAATCCAGTATTCTGACATTTAACTTCTTAACACTCCCAAGTGCCCAAATAAAATATGTATCAATGTATTTAATGATCATATTTTCGATTCTTAGTCGAGTTTGCCATTCATTCTGATAAATAAGTTTGAGGTGAAAATTACATAGATAACTACGCAGCCACATGTATACAGATGTTTAAGTCTTATCATTCGCACGTTTTTGTAATCAGCTCAGTTTAAATGTTTAACAAAAATGTTTGAGTACATATTGAAGAATTGATTTCGTAAAGGAAATAATACATAAATGTACAGTTAACATTACAATAATTTTATGTCTAAGCTCATTTTAAAATTTTTTCGATCAGTATTTATGAATTTATTTCTCCCGTAGAAAAATGACTGCAAAATCCGAACAGGGAGATAGCAACTATTTTTGTTTAGTTGCGGATATGCGGATACTCCAAGCCATTCTAATTGAAATATTTGTTTTGTCCTTCGGCTTAATCTACGGTTTTTAGTCTTTATAGACAATCGTTTGTTAAATTTGGTGTTGTGGGTTCAAGATGGCCAGTAATATTTGGGTACTGAAGTGTATAACACTTTGTTGTGCTAATGCAATTCAAATATTGGCTCACACAACATATTACACTAATATTCAAGATATCTTACAAAAAGGTGAAATACAGAGATTTTTTGAAGATAATTATTTTAAACAATCGATACGCAGATAGTAAAAGTGTTGTTTTTCTATACATTGTATTCTTCATCAAATGGGAAGTTACAGGTGCATATTCGTTATTAAAAAATAATGTTAAGTCATACAGACAACTCGTAGATGATGGCCCTTGAGAAAACGGTATTCGCAGAGAGAAAGAAAATTATGTTCAGAGGAAGCTCCCCAAGCAATAAGATGATTTAACTTTTATTTCTGATGTGTTATAGAAGAATTACATGTGAGTACATAATGTTCAAAGTCCATACGAAATAGTCGAAGGAAAATTTTATCAATGTGAAATACAGTTTTGTTTTACGCCTAACATACGTGTAAATATATATTCGCTTATGTTAAATAAGTTCATAAAAAATATTGGACTGAACTAACACATTAAAAAAACACTTGTCCATACTTAGACAATCGGACCTGACTTGTATTTACCTAGAAATTCTGTTTATATTTAGAAATTCTATTTAAATTTCTTAAATTTCTCTTTTATAATAGTTAAGCCAAGTCTTGCATTTTTAATATTTGTTTTAATTATGTACGTGCACATGTACAACAATTACATCAATAGTCTATCATCTAGAAGTACAAATTATCACAGGTCTAAGGTGAAGTAACGTGAGATTGAGTATCAGGCCACTTAAAACTCTAACAGTAATAAGCTTGTTCGATTCAGTATCATCATCATACACACAGCTGATGTATTAGTACAGGTTTTTCCTAGTAGCTTTGTAGCAGCTAAGTGCCTCTCACATCTATAACGCACTCTGCGTTATTTACAATTTAAGTGGATTCTAAAACGCCGAGTAAATATTGAATTTTAATTTTAGAAAACCTTTATATTGTTTGTCTTGGTTGGAGGTTGGCGGCTTGTCTGTAGCAGAATGATGGTGTATCGGTTTACCGACCATAATGCTAAGATGTGGGGCGATTTTTTATCTCTTTCATTTTTAATTTTTGTTTAATTTCTTAAGTATGGATAATAGAGGTGAACATCGGCTTTGGCAGATTGTGTGCTATCATCTCCTCCATCAACATGTTCCTACGTTACCGATTTTGTTAAGTTCTACTTAAGCTATTTATTCAGTTTGGGAAAGGGCGTATCAATGGGTGATGATGGCGACGTAGTCATAAGTGCTAAACGTATGATTTATTTATTTATTGTTAGATACGTACATATGAAGATATGTTCATATGGATATAGTTGATGTCTGCCTGAAAGAGAGATAAACTTTAGTTTCATTCATAAAGCAGAAAACCGTGTAGTAAATTGGTATATGTAAAGAAAATTATTTTTGTTTGTTCTATTATCCGATATAATTTATATATTTTTCTGTCGTCGTTGTTTTTAAGCCTTGAATAGAAAACAAACAGATCAACGTCTTAAAATTGTTAAGTGGATTATTTTCAGGTAATTGTTTCATGTGTACAATATATAAGAATTCCTTGCCTTTATTTAGAATGACGTGGTATTGAGATAAAGCTATTTTAAAATGTGTAATTTGTAAGAAAGTAGCCCTGGCATGCATACATTGAAACTATTTTTTATAGTCATATTTCCATGTAAAAGTTTTCTTGTATTTGCTACCTTCTGTATTTTAAAAAAAAAATCCAGACTATTACACATACAAAAAAATGTAATTTAACTCACATAAAATTTAAGCCTTTACTCCATAAAGATGCGCTTTATATACAATGGTTTTTTAATAAAAATTGGCTCGGTTCCCCGGATGTGCATCTATTATTGTTCTATTGATATTGATGATAAGGTTGGTTGAAGTAGAAGTAGCGTTGAATTAGGGCCACGCATGATTATATTATTATTGTTATAATTATTATATTTCAATACACAACCACTCCTAGAAACATGTTTAATTTCATATAATACAATACAATACACAAAATACAAACAAAAATATAGAGCATGTACATACAGTACATATATGAATATTAAGACTAATATAGGTTGGTGTAGTATTACAACTCTTGAGTAAACCTTTTTTTCAGTGAGCATATCAAAGTCGCTGCTTGAATAAATTTGGATAATTGAAAAAGTTTGCAGAAATTCGTATTCTTTACTATATTCTTATTACAAATTTTGTGTACCAATTATACAATTTATTTCAAATGAATATTAATTCATTTGGATCCTAATGGAGCTCAATTATTGAATCAATAAATCAGTAATATGATAGACGATTTATTGTGCAATACAATAAATTTTGCGTGCCATTACAATTAAATAAATTCACGATTTAATTTGAATTTCCAATATCGGGGCTCAAACAAAAAGAAATAATATACTGCATAATAATATTATTGCATTCCTTTAAAAAATTTCAAACATTTTCCTTTAAGAATATTGAAATTTGTTTCATTTTTCTATCGAATGGTAAATGTAAAATATTTACTTAAGATAAACGAACTTTCTTATGATATAAAGTCCTCTACATTGTGCAATGTTTACGACTGTGATTCAATACATCAGTTGCATGTTGCAATTGTATGCGCAAGGATAGAATATAATAGTATAGAGTACTTTTCAAAATGTAGTTGAACTTTTATAGATGTACATATACATTCCTCTGAAAATCATTTTATTAAGTTTTAATAAAAAACAAATATATTCAGGAGATATGTTCTTCAATCTTTTTATAGAAATTAAAATATAAAATTCATACAAATCGCATAGTACATCACACATAGGCTTCATTCATAATAGGTTTTTTTTATAAATGTGGTCATATGCTCGAAGGATTGTACCGCAGAAATAAGCAAATAAGTAATACAACTATGCATAGTATAATAAAAAAAATAGATATATACTTTCTTTAACATCGTATGATTTGTTAACAGATAAGAATCATATCATCCATTTTCACAGTGGCGAGACGCTTCAATAAAACGTTTAGATTTGGTCTAGAAAAACAATTACTAATGATAGGAATATAAATCCTAATGAAGAACAGAGCATTTTACCACACAACCAACATAAATAAAGTCCCCATTTCAAACATTTTAGCGGAACACCACATAAGACAAAGGGAGCCATAAAGGAAGTTCACAAAATTCATTGTATACATTCCAAAAACACGTTAAAGTATGTAAAGTAAACAACAACCGTGTGCCTGTGAACGTCCTTGGGTATGCAATAAACTGCCGCCGTGGTCATCTCATTCGTAAGGGATATAAACACGAATGTATGTATGTGGTGTAGTTAGTTTTTACATCTACCTTCTCCCTTTGTTTAATGCCGTGATGTGAATTATCGAATATGCATTCTAAAAGTTGTAAATGCATTTTGCTACTGCTTGTCGGCGACTTGTATTGAAGTTCCGGCATAGTCTGTAATGTTTCCTCTCATGCTAATTTCTATAGCAGGAACAAAATCAGCCCGCTTAAAATGTTATACGTCTTTCATACGACTAAATCTAAATTAAATTAATTCTTAAGGGTTATTGACACATTATTCACTGACATTCCAACATTATGCAAGCGAGAATAATGACCACCCAGAGCGTGTTAAGTCGGTGAATTAGAAAGATTCTCTTACCATATTTATGTAATCCATTGAGTGCCATCAACTGCCAGGAAAGCATCTCCATATCCATGGGTGTAACATACACTAAAATACTGCTGAGCACACCTTTTTGGAGAGGCAGAATTGTTGTTGTTTCGTTTACCCGAATATTGGTCAAGAATAACACCACTGTCAGTGGTCATTCACATCACCAGCATACAGTCGAAACAGCTACGAACGTTTTGCTCACCAGGCAACAGGTATTAAGCGCCACTACTTCTTTCTGGCGCAGTGCATGACACAAAGCAAGAAGTGTCTCGCTGCAGCAGTCCCAAAGACATTCAGAAGCAGTCATATGTGTTCTACGATTTGGGATTTATTCAACAGGTTATCATCACCATCTTACAATATCTAAGTTGGCGTGGTTGCGCACTCCATCTTAAGAGTGAAGATTTTTTTCTTCTTCATCTGGTTAAGAACATCGAAGACGACAACGTTGTCGACAACGTCGACGAAGATGATGACGCCGAAACTGATGTCTTGGTTCCTCTTAAAAACCGGGACTACATCTCCGCTTGTTGAATTAGACGTGAAGAGCTTTTGTGGTATTTTCGGCTGCTCCATCGCACAGTGATGATTTATTAATATCAAAAGCATATAAATGGGTACATACATAATATGTACATACATAAATATTTTGTTTGCAAGAGGCAAAAGTACACAGAGACATTTCGATCGTTTTTGAATCTCTCACTTCAAGTCGTCTTAAGTGCCAATTTTATTATGAAAATTTCCAAGTCTGTAACACATTAGAAACCAGTTCTCGAATCGGGGATCAACTAATAGTATTTTCCTATTAAGTGTTTTTAAGAGCATGCAATTATATATTCATTTCAATACATAAAAATATTAATATAACAAATACAGGTATGTAATTATATACACTTTGTTGTTCCATACATAAAAATTTAATGTAAATTCGAATACAATTACCTTAATATACACATGTGTTTAAGCGAATCATATAATTTTGACAATAACAGATTATATGTGTATATATATGTATATAAATAAATGAATGATAAATGCATACGTAAAAGAAAATCTGAATGGAATTTCACTAGCTCTGTTCAAAATAAGGTAATAAATGACTTTATACTAATATTAATGTTATTCATAATATATTATAAGTTCATATTTAGAAACTTTAGAATGTATTTATTCTACTCAACCCTTTTCACTGGAATTAGAACAGTCAAATGAATAATCTTACGCATATTATGACTCACATCCATTGCAGATAGTACTACAAGGGCCGTAAGATGTGTTATCATTGCGGAATAAATAAACAGTCACAATTTACTCTAGATAACAACTATAATTGATACAGAACTTATCTGTTAGTGTAGAGAATGAAAGAGCTTCTTTCTTCTTCGTTTTATCTCAAAATAAACATTGACAAATTTACATATTTGTATGTATATCGGTGCAATGCTTTTGAAAGAGTGTGAATGTGTGCGTCTCTAAAATATAATAAATTCAGGAGTTCGTGACTATCTTGGTCGTGCCAATTCAATAAAGACAGCAATACGACGGGTATGGGTAGGCAAGAACTGCTAGAAAGATACAAATATTCCTTTTCTCTCTTAATAATTCAAAATAAAATTTGATCAGATTGTATGGATGGTACCCATTATGTTATGTTTTCACATTTTTGCTACAAAATATGACAGGAGAGTGCTAATTGAAGGTTCATTTTATCAAATTAACAGCTTCAGACACTCATGAGTATCTGTAAACTTTAGATACATCGTTTTCAATTTATGTGTGTAAATTAAATTTAATTGGAATTTAAAAATTTTTCGCTCAAGCACATTTTTCTTTTAAAAGAATAATTTGAGATTTTGTAATAACTTGTGTCACAAGATTACTTTTTCGTTGAAAAATTAAATATAAAAACCGATCTCAACTTAGTATTGTATTCAAGTAATTTTTATTAAACAATTTTTTGTAAGGCAAATATCTTTCTCCTTCGAATATATAAATGTGCCAATGTGTATATTAAAATTCAACGACTTTTACACATAAATACATATTTGTGTAAATAAAAACTTCGATCTAATCAGAAATTCGAAGTTATATATAGTTAGATACTCCTATAGAACCATTCGTATGATATTTGAAGTATATAAATATATATATTTGTTATGCATGTGTTCTCATTTTATGTACACATATAAATATATATTGATTATTGCATAATTTATAAATATATTCCCAACATATACACAAACACATAAATTTCGTGCCTTATTATCTGAAAATCTTAAATACGCATTATCTTTTTATA
The DNA here is from genome assembly GCA_964034865.1 of Eristalis intricaria. Lineage (NCBI taxonomy): Eukaryota > Metazoa > Arthropoda > Insecta > Diptera > Syrphidae > Eristalis > Eristalis intricaria. The sequence goes on along the minus strand of OZ035873.1, from coordinate 166,492,860 downwards.
GATCAGTAATCAGATGCTTTGTTAACGCCAATTTGGAGACAGCTATTAACAAAAATGTACTCTATCCATAAGCATGTTGTATCATGAAGTAGCGTCATATTGTGATCGATAAGGTAATTAAATTATGATCTTATCAGTCAATCCGAATTGTTTTAACTTGTTTGACATTGATTTCATTTGTTTTCGACAGCAACCGTAGACAATCGTTATAACCACCCTACCGGTAACCGATAGGCAAGCATATTTGCTTCCGACACGGCTTTCAAAAATATTTTGAGGTAGGTCGGTGGCTTGATAACACCTTATCACTGCTCTACAAATATTGATTACATTTTCACCCCAAATAGAAAATGTAATATTTGGCTGGCACGAGTGTTGTTCAACATGTCAACCAAACCATGTTCACTAGGACTAGGAGCGGTCGTTAACCATATGGACTGGGAATAATATAACTCCTGAACGAAGTTAAAAACCTGAACACAATAATAATTTTGTTACTTAGCGATCTGTAACCACTCTAAATGAAATTAATTTCCCAGTTCTCAGTATATTATATGCAAGTCATTTAGCATGCGTTCCTATTTGAAACAGTTGACGCCACTAACCGAGGACATACGGAAAATTGAATTGGGTTAATGACTTGCAGGAATTGGAAAAGGTGCTGTAACTATTATCAGTACCGTTTGATAATATGCAATGCCAAAGGAGTCAAATTGATGCCTGATGGAAACAAAATATATTTGTACCTATGTACGTATATAAATATATGAATCTCTTCTATGGGGCACATGTTAATAAATTAAACTCTTATTGTGGAATGAGTGTTAAACGTGGCAGTCGCTGTGTGTGAAAAGAAGCGGCTAGATTGATGTACCTGTGGAATTGTAACTTAGTAGTTTTGGTTTTCATTCTCAAAACGTAAAAAACACGACGAAAAATTAAGAAATTAACACCTTTGACTGGAAATTTTTTATTTTACCCCGTATGTCATGGGAAGCGTTTGATTGAGTTGTTCTTCTCTGTCGAAACTAAGAACATGTTTTTTATTAAGATTTTAGAAGTGGTTTTTAGTATTTTGTATGATCGCCAATTGATAAATATGATTATTCAATAACACAGCGTATGTAGAGTTCGCGTATATTGAAACTAGAAACTGTATGGAAGTAGGTATGTTATATATTTATATATAGATATACGTTCCCAGAGGTTTAGAATTAATGTTTTATTAAGTTTTTGTAAATTAAACTTATATAAAATTCAACATAGGAAGAGCAAAATTAGTGATATAATTGAATGAAACACAAAAATTATTTTTGATGAATCGCGTATAAGCATTATGTGAGTATAGTGAAGTTAGGAAAAACATAATCGCGTACAAGCGAAATCGCGTATCCTGAGTCCGCGTGTGTGGCGTTCAATGTAAATACATTGTTTTCGAAGACACGTTTATAATAATTTATCCATATTCAAAAGATAAATGTAATATCAATTGCATTGAGATTGAAATCTTACACAAATATCTAGCATATTCATACATTTATTTAGTTGTACATGCATTTGGTACATACCTGTCAATATATGCAGTCTTTTCTTTAAATACTTTTTTATAATATATACAAGACATTTTATTGTGCGGAAATATGATAGAAAAACAATACAAATGTTCTTTTTAACCTATTTAAAAGGAGATAGAGATAACGGCGAATAAAAATATACTTGATAATTGACTGAAGTTTTTTCGAGTATGTACTGACCCAATTAGTTCTATTATTCTCTCGGCAAGTTTATTAGTTTCGAATAAAACTCAAAAGATACATTGTCAGTGTGTATGCAAGCCATTGACATTGGATATTTTATTTCACACGTAAAAGACGCAAAAATATGTACTCATTGACATAAGAGTGTTTGTCTCTTACGATTTATTTGCTACTGGTTGATTATAAATCCAAAGAATCCATTACTTCTGATTTTTATTAGATGTAACGCCGCCGTCATCGAAGCGCAAGTGTTGACAGGTACAAGAGTCATTTGTTCAAACTTTCATCGTCTGTGATGTGATGTTTACATATGGACACTGCTATCAGTCGTATCTGCCGAGTCCGGCGATTGGATACAGGTCCAGAAACAGCAGTGTTTTTGTATTGTTTTACGATTTTTTTTCACTGAATGACAGCTATAAAGTGCCCAAAAAGGTGCTAATAAAGTGCCTGTCGATGAGATATGTTTAATGGCTATATCGTACTGCAGTAAGTAAAGATTGATGCAGTGTTCTCCCCTTACCATTAGATAGCCTAGCGGAGCTCCAAGCATCACAGTAAGAATATTTCTGGCATTTTTCCGGTAGCTGGACGCAAGTTGATTTCTTAGTTCTCATCGACAGAAGTTTAAATTAATTGCCAGCAATTTGTAGTTTTATTGTAGTGGCTTCCTGTAAAGCGATTGTCAGGGTTGCGTGAAATGTTTTTATGATTGAAATATCGACAGGTACGTGGGTAGGTGACTTCATATGCTCTGGCGTGGGCTACGTAACGTACACCTTCAAGTGGGATAAATGATGTCGGCACATGTTTCATCTGCAAGACGTGTGGTCGCTATACTGGTAAAATAAGTCAAGAATGAAATAAGCCTTCCCAACAAATGGTCTTCTTTAGTTTATCAATATAGTAAACACGTCTCAAATTATGAAGGCATGCGAGAACGTATGAAGTACGACATAATACACACAGCTGCATTTAAAATGTACCTGTCTTTTTGAAATCATATCGTTCTGCTGGTAGCTCGTATGTAGTTTATATATGTAGTAGTTTTGACACGCTTCGATGATGGTCTGTACAGTGATCGTCAATATAATGTTCCCATGGCGATAAAATATAATAGCGAATAATATCGTGGATTGAGGTTGTGCGAAACAAATTATTATCAATATGAAATTAAGTAAAATATATCGTGGATTGGGATTTTGCTAAATAAATTATTATCAATATGAAATTTATAAAAACAAAATATGTCATAATGGACTTTCAATTAAGGGCGAACTATTTTTAAATTTGCACTGAATAGATTAGATTAGTCATTAATAATTTGGAAATTTTGGGCCACCCTTACATTTACAATTAGTATTATACCTTATAAAACTTATTTGATTCCTAACATTTATACTAACACGAAACTTTAAGCATTGCTTTAATGTCCTAAAAGAAAACAATGCAAAATATGTTTGTGGTTTGTTCTTTAAAACAACCCCTAGAATATTGATATTGAATGAGGGTGAATCTTAGGTATTTACATCACCTTAGTTGTTACTGCCACGTGACTTATTCATTCATGAATATTATTTTGACACTTTAATTGCAGGTGAAGAGATGCGTCCGTAGGTCACACGACCACTCTGAGAACGGCCAACACAAAATATAATCATCGCATTACAATCTCAATTATGAACACAAAAGGATGAGTTACATATAGAAGTGGTTCGAGTGACTTTTTTTTTATTGATTGTTCATGAATAGAAGTAAGACACAGTAGCTTGCGTGTGAAAATTCACCTTTTCGAGGGTGAACAATAATAATGATGACGCTGTGACAATTCTAAATTATAGGATTTATGTGACGGGGCACATTTAGCTCCATATGTATTTACACACATTTACGTATGCATGTGCATTGCACTTTATACTAAGCATTTGAATACATATGCATATGCCCATATGCGTGCACATATATAATATTATATAAATTCCGACTTGAATTTAATTTATTTAGTCCGTATATTCATTCTACATAACGCACATTTGATAATAATAAAAATGAGTTCATTTAAAGCATGAAGTCTTATGTAACATGAATGAAATAATTTGGATTGTTATTATAATACTAATGTTGTTAATATTTGATAAATTAAAAAATGGTATGCATTTCCTGTTGGAAGATTGAATTTTTTTTTTAATTTGTAGGACATTTTGTGTGATGAAGTAACAAAAAAATCAATATAATTAAATTATATTCAAATGGCACGTGACCCACGCTACAATTGCTTAACCACATCGCAATATCTTTGTAATTGACCTGGGGGTGGTGCGGAACTTGTACTAAGCAATCGTTTGCTTTCTCCTTATGATGGAAAGGTTCGTTTTGTTGTGTAGGCAATAACGAGGGAAACACCCTCTTACACACCCTGAAAAGGGTCGTTGATAAACAGACGCGTACTGCCGACGGTAAGTGCCCACCAGTTTCTTAAGCCCTGCTGAACATACAAATCAGCACGAAAAACTACAATGCGAACATATTGGTGAATTGTAGAAATGAAAAGTAATTATTTTTTCTGAACCCAAAAGTCATATGAACAATTCGCGTGTATCGATAAATAGTGATGGTACTATGAAATTTTGAGCAATCGAATCTAATCAAGCTTATAGCTGTCAAATCATGAATATATATAATTTTAAATTCATTTATAATAACAGCATTTTTAAATTGGTATCATGAGTTGTTGGGAGTAATGCTGTGCTCAGACATTAGACAAAATTGGTCATGACAATTGTTGGAACAACATACATATTGCTTGTACCCATATAACTACATCTATAGACAAGTTTCTGTGTTTTATAATACCGTAAAGGTTTGCGGTGTAATTAATTTTCACGGATTTTTATCAACCTGCCGCCTGTGCTGGTTCCACTTGTCAGGAAATCCCTTGAGTCATTGGCTTTTTCCCTTGCAATTTTCTATGCTATCCCTTGTTTCTCTGAAGATACTTTGATTGTATTGCTGTTACAAGTAATATAGCCTGCGGCCTGCACAATTTCGCTTCAAGGGTGCTCTGATTCGGCAATGATGAAAAGTGGTGAGTTTTTAATATCTTCAAGGACCTGCGTAATGCCGGGGATGAAATGGTAAACACGCTTGTTTCCTAACAAATATGCACCAAATAATAGTCGCTTAAAGATCCCCAAGGGCTAAATCTTCTTTTGATTTCAATCCTCCGGTGATTCACATATTGGGGTGGAAATATGGAATTGCAGACTACGGCACAATCTCACGCTGTTAAGTAATGCGTATCATAGCTTTTAAATAACCTCAGTATATGCACATGGATAACATAATTAACATCCTTCTTGATAGCAGTTACAAGCATAATTTTGATAGTTGTGAATATTGTGAAGAAATTAATTTGTTTTTAAATCTTCGAAACTATACAATTAGTTAAGTTTTGACATCACATTTTTGAACAGCAGTGTAACAAAATGCAGCTATTTATGATTTTCATGTTATCCCCGTTTTTTATTTACTTAGGGATACTATTTTTCTCACCTCTAAAAACTACTCGACTCAACGGTTTTATTCCTAGGATTGCCGTATCTGTTATTTTGATTTCAGAAACCTTTTAGCAAGTTATCTTGAGAACGTTAAAGATGCAAGGGTATTAAGAATGAGCGGTACGTGCCTGCTCACGCGCTTATCACGAGAATACCCAGAGTGAATGTTTATTTGTGTTTTGTTTGTTCGCTTCATTCAATATCAACGTGGGAGGTCCTACTTCTCTGTAAGTCTGCATGGATACATCATATCAAATTTGAAATGTTCATTGGCTTCAATTCTTTCAATGTGTCGATAATGTTCATTTAGAAATACAGTTCATAAAATATAGTATTAATATAATTACTAACCTACATACATATTATATTTACTTATTCTTCTGTATCTAAAATTTGCGTGTAGATGGGTATATAATGTATCAAATGTCAGTCAATCTATTTAGGATAAATGGATCTATATACATGCATAAGTATGTATGTAACTAGGGTTCCATATTTCCATTAGAAATTGAGATTATTACTTTTCATACGACCACTGTACGGAAGTTCAACAATTCTAGGAGTTATTCTTCGACAAATATTTGAACACTTAAGTGGATATGATGGATGAGCTGTCCACGTACATATTTATATCCATATATGCATGTGTGAAAAAGTCGATGTCCTTCTTCTAATCCATCGAAGATGGTATGAATATTAATTTCATACGTATGATTATGAAAAATTTAAGACATATATAGGTTAAAGCTTATCCTAAAAAAACTAAATTATTATATTTAAGTGAATGTCTTCAGCGTTAATTTGAGCGTTGTGATTATTGATATCGAAAATATGATCAGATTTCAATGTCTTCAATAAATTTGACAGGTTTATTTTTTATTCATATTCCCAACCTTTAACTAAGAATAATAGATAGGTATTGATTTAGGTAAAAGTTGGCATCGAAATTTCAAAAGAAACAAATAGAAATATTTCCTTATATGAGCAATATTTAATTTAGTATGGACAATAATGTTACCACCAAGATGACCTAATCTCTGCCTAAGAAGATTATGGATACATAAATGACCAAAGTTTTAGTAGTCTGATAAGAACTACATACGAAAGTTATGCATTAGGAAATTGATTGTTCGTTGTTATATATACTTCTACTATACTATATATACTCATATTTTCCAATAAACATCAACATTCATAAAAGTGTTAGTAATATCCTGTTACACAATAAAGATATCGATGTGTGAACAAAGATGGTATTGTATATTATATTATATATGTATATTTCCCATGGCGGGGGACTTATTAACAGCTGCTGAAGTATAATGAAATTTGATATTTTAAAGGGGATAATGAAAAAAATCACTTAATAAAATACAAATAGAAGTTTATTAAACTAAAATGTAGCATCACATACCACACATAGATATCATTCAGCATATTTGGCCCATATATGGAATAATATTTAAATACATACATATATATGGTTTTGATTATACACAGACATGAACTTCACTCAGCTTAGGTGAGTCTGAGTGGGTAGACGTGGTGGGGGCAAGCCTCACTTAGGTCTAGCTGAACCCATTGTTATGGTATCAACGAACCTAAGTGAGGGTTGGCCTCTACCTGTTTCTAAATATTGCGGTCATGTAAACATGTTTTATTTTATTGCCATTCGCTTAAAAATTGCTTATTGATTAGCACTATGAAATGTCAAAGGATAAACATACAAACCAAAATATGATACAATTCGCAATTCGTAGAATAATCTACACGAACTTTTTCTGACTTAAATTCGATATAATTTTCATTTTAAGCATGTGCATGTAACCTTACTTCTAATTCTCCAATTGTCAGTTAGATAAATTTACATGTGTGTTACATGTATTTTTTAGGAGTTTACGTTTTTCTATGTTGCATTTTTATTATATATATTAAGTGGTCGCCGTGGCGTAGTGGGTAAGTGCGTCGACTCCTACGCAGAGGGTGCCAGGTTCGATACCCGAATTTTTACCACCTATCATAATTCACGGATCGAGTCACTGACAATGCTCAAAGAGTATTTCCTGTCTAGAAAAAGCTTCTCAACTTGGCCGTTCGGAGTCGGCATTAAACTGTAGGTCCCTGCCACGCGTGAGAGAATAATAGCACGCACAACACGAGTGGTTGCTGAGAAGCAAGGCCCTGGCCCTCTACGGGCTGTAGCGCCACCCTTATTATTATTATTATGTTGCATTTTTGAGAGCTGGCATTTGTGATTCGTGTTATACATATATATGTATGTATGTAGCTCCAGTGTCAAACATGCCTTGTTTAAATTGCCGTTTCATCATGGACAACCTTCCACATTACATCTTATATTCAGTAATTGGGCCTTAGAAAAGTTCAAGTATCGATACATTATCTTCAGACACGAAGCCAAAAATCACATTTAGACTGTTGCACTTACGTAGATATTCACAATTGTTCTTTACAATACATTACACTCATGGTCTTCCTGTAGGCTTGTCTACACTAGACTATTGATTAACATGAATTCTGAATTATAAATTCAACAAAAGTTGGGAAAGGGCAAGTTGTACTCGCATTTCAAAGCCTCGTTGCCATAAATAATTTTAGAAAGAAGTGATTTTAAAGATTTGCAAACGAATTCAAGATTAAAACGATCAAATACGTACAGATATATCTATATCTCAGTCCATACCAACTTTATAGTAGAGTAAATGTAATTTGCGAAATGGCTATCATCATTAAATTAGTTTAGTCAGTTTAGTGTCCAGTGTAATTCAACGTGATTTATTCCCAGATGGAAAAGTTGAGGTTCTTCGAGACGGACAGTGTATTCGGAGCGATTGCGTATATTTTGTGGCATATACATGCGTTGATCAGAGATCTGACATTTTGTTAGCAAGAATGAAACCAGAGCGACCCTTGTTTAAAAACAGTGTTAGTTACTTATTCTAACTTACTGATCCTTGGCAGGTACTCTAAGCTAAACTTAAACTTATTCTATGTCTTTCGAATTAACCTAACAATATTATATAAAAGAAAACTTCAACATGACTACTGTGTATTAAGAAAAAATTTAAAAACTTAAGTGATTCGAAGACCGCTTAGAGCTCTTTCTTCGTTATGAACGGATTATAACGACGGCGATGGCATTGTCTGCCATGTTGTCATCATTGAACACGACAAAGCCGGTGTTCTCAGATCGCCATTGTTGCATGTCTCCTCGAAGTTTAGAGTTGCTAGCGGTCATCCAAGTCGTGGTTCGGGCGAACACTCTCATTCACCTTGTACACACTTTTGGAAGACCGCGCCGAGTACCTCCATTTTTTCTTGCGGATCTTCGACCACAAAGATGTTATCGTCGATTACAGCGTTATCTGGAGCAATACCTGCTATAGTCAGTATGCGTTCATTGTCTGTCGTTCTGGGGAGCTTAAGACATGAAAGATCGCTATTCTTACTTCTAAAGAATTTGTTTATCCGTGGAAACATGCTCGGGTTGTTAGATATAACTGCTCGAATCTTACTCTCCCAGTGCAAGTTAACCGAAATTCTATAATTTTGAGCAATCAACGTTTTTCTGTTCTTGATGAGCGATTTTAGTGTCCTAATTTCCTCACTACGTCTGTCAGTAAACCGTCGGTACAAGGTTTTTAATCTTGGCAGGAGTCTACTTTTTCGTTGGTGGAGTGCGTCGATTGTCACATTGCGGTACAAGTTTTGTTGTTTTTCCGTGTATACCGTGGTATAGTTCAAGTCGGGCATTAAAGTCCCCGCCCAGAATAAAGTAGTTTTCCTCCGAGTCCAGCCTCAGACATCGAAAGAGTGAATCGAGCTCTGATATCATTGTTCTGGAATGAGAAGAGTCGGAGGAGTAGACCGACACCGCATACAACTTCTTTCCACTATGGAGAAAGATGCATACGATACAGGCCTCCAACCTCTGAATCCTCTATACCTCACTGCTATATACTACCTTGTGTTCAATGTTATTTTTTATGAGAATCGCAACCTCCAATGGCCTCCACCATTGGAATTGGGCCGGTCTCTTCTAATAACATCATATTTACTGTGCTCCAATTTGCCTCTCCGACTGAAAAAACAAGTGATATGGAACCAGTGGAGCGACCCGAGCTCAAAAATCGGGTGATGTTGTACCGGTGGCTTTGACATCGGACCACCAGGCAACAAATGAAGAGGGGAGGAAGAAGAGAAAGAAGAAGCTCCAGTCTCAGCCCAACCTCGTAAAGCGCCGGTCCAGCCTTGGATCAGGTGACGGAAGAATTGCGTCTAAAGCCGCAAACACAACAGCAGCAGTAACGACCACAACAACAACTGCACAGACAACTACTATATTAAATATAAGGGTCCGTTGAGAGTTTCTGTCCATTGCTTATCAATGGCAGACTACTACGTAGTGAAAGAAAGGCTAGCGGTGTCGGAGGCCGAGTTTTTATCCTACGTCGATCCTGACACTGATCCCGATGAGATCCTCGCTATTCGGCGCCAAGCGCAGAGCGATGATGTCCAGGTCGTAGGGGTTAAGCCCTTCATCACTGCGGCATCGAGAAGGGAGAATAGGAAACTTCCTTTCTTCCTAGTTCAGGTCACCCCAGACAGCAAACTAGAGAGCCTAAAAAAATACCCATTTAGGCACTCTGTCTGTTACATGGGAAACAAGAAAAAATACGAAGAACACACTCCAGTGTGTTCGTTGTCAGAGGTTTGGGCATGCCGCGGCGAACTGCAATATGCAGTCTTGCTGTGTCAAATGCGCAGGAACCCAAAATCGCGGGGAATGTCCTTTAGGGACCGATAAAGTTGAGGACAGGAGAAAACTGACGTGCGTGCTCTGTAAGACTAGCGGACACCCTGCAAACTATCGGGGATGTCCTAAGGTCCAAGAAATCAGAAAAAGCATAGAGGCCAAACGTAAAGGAAAAATGGTAGAGGCGAGGCCAGTGCCCCGTACTCCAGCTACCACTGTTACACCGGCAGTCTCCTATGCCCAAGTGGCATCGGCTGGGCGACCGGTTCAACAGACAGTGCCGAAAGTTACCCAGGTCCCTGTGGCCAGGCAATCAGAAGCAAATTTGGATGTGCAGACAATCCTGCTCTCTATCCAGAGGCAGATCGCCTCTGAACGTCAATTAAATTTCGGTAACTTGTAGCAGACCCATAATCCTGATGTGTTGATGGTTTGCGAAACTAAGCTAAGCCAGACGCACCCACTCAGGTACAAAAATTACAATATTATTAGAAGAGATCGAAGCTACCTAGCTGGTGGAGTCGCGCTCTAAATCAAAAAGGCCTTTGTCATAAGGTCGTGTATAGCAATGAAGTGCGGAGATTCCAGACCATAGAAACGTGTATCGCACGCATCCCCCTTCGGGGTGGTAAGCGGCTATATGTGATCGCTATCTATGCGACTGACAAGTCACGCATCAACCAATATTTCATTTCAGAGCTCGATACTCTTTTCTTTTCACTAGCCTTCGACTGAGCTCGGAAGATAACTACTATATCGTAGCCGGGGACTTGAACTCGAGGCATATAGAGTGGGGCAACGTGGTGCATAACACCAGGGGGACCTCATTGTATAACTGGTTGGTAGAACACAATGTTGAGTTCAAGATTCCGATAGGCCATCGTATCCTAGAAGCGGGTCCTATCTGGATCTGATGCTGATAGACAGACGACTGACTTTACTAGACGTGGAAAGACGCACACGGAACTGTCTAACTGCTGTTGAGTACGAGAGTGATCACTGCGGGCTCTTCGCAGCTATTCAGCTCCCGAACGAGGTGGAAGGACTGGAGGAGTATGTCCAGAGGCACCGCTGGCCACGCTTCTCCAGGACTTTATCCACAGAACTACGTTCGAGTGGGATCAATCCGCCGACAAACAGAAACCTGACGAACGACGTTTATCGAAATGCTACCATCGATGCACTTCACGTGCACAAAAGTAGGCTGCTGTCAACACTCAAACTCTTGCACAGGCGGTTTACAGATCCGCAAAATGCGGAAGTCAGAGCATTGAAGTCGGAGATCAAGAACCTCCAACTGTTAATACGTATAAACTAAAGCTTGGCTATAAGCTTGCACTGGGGCAACAAAATCCGGGCTGTACGATCCAACAACCCGGGTATGTTCCCGAAAGTAAATAAAATATTTCGGAGGAAAGATCAAAACGACATTCAAATCGTAAGAATTCCCAGGACGACAGACAACGAACACTTACTGACTTCAGTTGGCATCGATCCAGATGAGGCAGTGCTAGACAATGACTTCTTTGCGGTCGAAGATCCCCAGGAGAAGGTTACAGCTATTGGTGCAGTGTTCCAGAGAATGTATACGGTCACCGAGATTAGTAGGCCGAATCACGATCTGGAGAACAGAGCCCTGCTAAACCACTTCTATCTCCGCAATGAAATAAGTCAATGGCGATCAGAGAATCCAGGTTTCACCAGGTTCAATGATGAGAACATGGCACATAGTGCCGTCGCCAATGATGGGAATCACATATTGATTTCTCAAGAAGATCTCCAGAGTGTGGATGGAATACCGAACATTATGCTTCGTCATCTTCCCCGCGAAGCGGTCCAAATTTACACAACCTTGCTCAACAATGCGCTGAGTAATGCACATTACCCCATGCGCTGGAAAACAGCTGTTGTTCAACCGATCCCTAAACGGGACAAAGATAAGTCCATTCCGACAAATCTTCGGCTCATCAGTCTTCTTCCTTGCATAAGCAAGGTTTTTGAAAAAATAGTCATTCGAGTTCTGAAGCAATTGGCTGATGAAAAGAAAATCATACCGGACAACCAGTTCGGATCCCGAGCGGGGCATGATACCATTAATGCCGCGTCAAAACTGGTGTCCGACATACAATGGAATAAAAACAAAAATCAGTGCACGGGTGCTTGTCTGATTGACTTGGAGAAGGCGTTTGACACCGTTTGGTTGGAGGGCCTCTTCCTCAAGCTGGTCAGGCTTGGCATAAGTAAAGCGTTGCTATACATGGTCTATGAGATGATTACAGGTGGAAAGTTCGTTGTGAAAAATGGTGACGTAACTTCCACTACGGTCTTTAAAATTAAAAACTGTCTGCAACAGGGGGCCATCGGTTCCACAATCTTGTTTTCTATATTCACTGCAGATCTTATAGGTTCCATGCCGCACTTAATTGCGTACGCCGACGACCTTGTTGCGTCAGGATCAGGTCCAAAGGTCGAGGTAATAAACATCTTGTTGCAGCGTGACTTCGAGAAAATCCAGCGATTTTGCGACGACTGGAAGTTGCTTATCAACTTCCAGAAGTGCGAAACTAGTCTTTTCAGAACCCCGTTCGATAGGGCAACGCGGAAACTGGCGTAAGTTCGGCATAGTTGACCCGCAAGGTCGGTCGTTAGCAGTGCAAAGTGTAGTTAGATATCTAGGCATTTGGCTGGATCAATATCTGTATTTTGACAAACATAAAAACGCCTTTGCTGCGGTAAGGAGGTTGTTTTTCAGCAGCCAACTTGATATCAGAGTGAAGGTAATTTGCTACATGGCCCTAGTACGGCCAATTATGGTGTACGGTTGTCCATTGTGCTTCAACGTGAGTCCTTCCCAGATGGAAAAGATGAGGGTGTTCGAGAGGCAGTGTCTTAGGAGCTGTCTCCGTCTGTATCGCACACCCGAGTCTGAGTACAAGAAGTACTATCCTAACGAAGTCCTGTACAACGAGGCAAACGTAAATAGGGTAGATAATTTTATCATTAAACTGATCAGAAGGCACACTGCACGAGCTATGATTTCTTCCAACAGTCTGATCTTTGTGGCTTACTACACCAATAGTATGTACCATGAAAGGGTGCGTCTTGACGGCTTTACTCCTCCCGAAGCATTCCTTTATCTAGACACAAGTGGCCTTATAGAGGATCCACAAGGATGTCCTATCATCTTCCATGTCGTAACAGTGGACAGGCGACTCCAGTACGAACCGGATGTCGTTCGCACACACGAGGATCTTCTCCGGTTCAGTAGGGTGATTCCCGCTCGAGATAGGAAAGAGTCTGCCAAAGAACGGCAATTTTACTGGTGGTTACACCAAAACCAGCCTCCGCCACCGCTAGCTTTTCAAGAGGATCAGATAGCTGACCATAGTGGCCAGCTTACATACTTTTGAAGGCAGATGTTAGAAAAAAAATTGTAAAACGAAAGATCAAAAAAAAATATAAAACAACAAATCAAAATAAAAAAAATTTTTTAAAACGAAAAATCCAAAAAAAAAATATAAAGCAAAAAAAAAAAAATCAAAAAAAAAAATAATAAAACAAAAATGCAAAAAAAAATATATATATGAAACGAAAACAAAAAAAGGTGCATGACGGCGTATAAATTATATATGTTAGGCATATACACAACATATACGCCCTGGTGCACGTGGCCGTACTGTTACGGACATAGTTAAGATAGTATTAAGTTTTATTTTAGTTTATATAAAGAGGTGAACCAAGCCTTTAGGATTGGGCAAATCATGTGTAATACCAACCAATTTAACCATTTTTAAATGTTCCAGCAGGAAAATCGATAGCTCAGAAAAAAGCGTGTGTTTCTAATGACGGAATATAAAAAACTATAAGACTATAAGTATTATTTTGAAGCTTTTCAATTGTTCAGCGACCCTGGAATCAGTAGAACCATCTGTCCATAATAAAGTAATAATTAAGCAAGGAAGGGTGATTATGAATCGTAACATTTTTCTGCAAAATCGAAAACAATACATATTAATTCATAATAATTGTATAATTATTACATGGACAAAAAGTAACAGGTAAAGTCTCCATAGCAATGCAAATAAAGTAAGAAAGTGTCTTTATATATATATATATATATGTATATTTATTATAATATAATATTATATTATATTATATTATATTATATTATATTATATTATATTATATTATATTATATTATATTATATTATATTATATTATATTATATTATATTATATTATATTATATTATATTATATTATATTATATTATATTATATTATATTATATTATATTATATTATATTATATTATATTATATTATATTATATTATATTATATTATATTATATTATATTATATTATATTATATTATATTATATTATATTATATTATATTATATTATATTATATTATATTATATTATATTATATTATATTATATTATATTATATTATATTATATTATATTATATTATATTATATTATATTATATTATATTATATTATATTATATTATATTATATTATATTATATTATATTATATTATATTATATTATATTATATTATATTATATTATATTATATTATATTATATTATATTATATTATATTATATTATATTATATTATATTATATTATATTATATTATATTATATTATATTATATTATATTATATTATATTATATTATATTATATTATATTATATTATATTATATTATATTATATTATATTATATTATATTATATTATATTATATTATATTATATTATATTATATTATATTATATTATATTATATTATATTATATTATATTATATTATATTATATTATATTATATTATATTATATTATATTATATTATATTATATTATATTATATTTACATATTATATTATATTATATTATATTATATTATATTATATTATATTATATTATATTATATTATATTATATTATATTATATTATATTATATTATATTATATTATATTATATTATATTATATTATATTATATTATATTATATTATATTATATTATATTATATTATATTATATTATATTATATTATATTATATTATATTATATTATATTATATTATATTATATTATATATTCGGACAACTTTACTTTACTGGTACTTCCAACAAGAATAAATACAGTCTGTAAGTCGGAAGTCAGAAAATTGGTGAAGCCCGCCTGACACTTCGTTCCTTCGTGCCTTCCGTTTTCTCTGCTTGAAAACGAAGATTTGTAACAAAGTTCGCCCAATGTGTTAAGAGGAAAGTAGAGAAAAGTTATCACCTGGTCAAGACATCATAAACGTGTTCACAGGCATAGACGGCTCGAAAAAGACGCGTAAGAAAAGTAATTGTAGTTATCTATAAAGTTTTTGCAATTAGTAAATATTTATTTAAGACACGATTATTACATATCTTACCATTTTCTATCAATTACTACATACATTTGAGATTTTCTCTTTTTTAATTATTCTTGCGTCTATGTAGATTTAGTCTACAATTTACAAATTGTTTTAAGTTGATATCCCGCCATGCTAACATCTGGTTAGCATAATTTGGGTAGCAAAAGGGAGTGAAATGTAAATCTTTAAATCCCTTAGTGGATGGAAATGATAATATTGTGCTTTATACTGTAATAATTTTGGACAATTCCAGTTGAAATTTTGTATTAAACACTAATTATTAAGTATCTTGAACTGTAAATTTTACTTCAAACATTGGCAGCACTGGTTGTATTTCAGGTATGGGGTTTTATAACAATTTTACCAAAAATATAACAGTTTAGCAAATGCAAAAACCAAGACAGTGCATAAGCTACAAGCGGGAGGGTGGTAGGGTTAGTGTTTGTGCATTTACTGCAAACGAGTTCAACTCTTACACATGCTCTCAAACTGAATTATTTTGACCATGTAAATAAAAGCTTGTGAAAGTCGATTTGATTTCATGTTTCATTGAAAAGCACATATTACGACATATAGAGTACCATGTGATATAGTACTGAAAAACTAAATATGTATCATTTGAATTAAATATAGTGGCGCAAATTCACAGTTAGCTCATTAATAGTGCGTAAAGTCGACTTTATTTACAACCGATTTTAAATCAAAAAACCGACTTTAACTTTTCGTTGTTCATAGACATATTATTTTATAACAATCTAGTATTGAATTTAAAAGCGTCAAAATATTTCAAAGAAAAAGAAAAAAAAAAAAAAAAGAAGACATTACTGACGACCTAATAAATAAAGGCTTCAAGATAGTTGATGCTACTAACATTCTATCGAAAAAAAGGCACGTCGCAGTCTGCCTCTCTTCATGTTAACCTTCGACAAGTGTAAAAGCATGGAAAAGATATATAGTATAAGAACAATCTTAAACATGCCTGTTAAGATTGAAGCCTTACGCAGGAACTCAAAATTAATACCTCAATGCAAGCGATGCCAGGGTTTTAATCACACAAGAAAGTATTGCCAAAAAGATCCACGTTGTGTTAAATGCGTGGGAAGAATGTAATGCAAGCAAGGTTACATTTGCAACTTGCATTAATTGCAAAGGAAAGCACCCAGCTAATTACCGTGGGTGTGAAGTAGCTAAAGAGCTTAAAAAAAGATGTGACAAGATCAAAGCAAATCTGTCCCAACCACGTCAACCAGTAAGAAAATACATTATTGCAAGCGCTGAAAACAAAACAAATACAAAGCAACGGCAGAGTATAATTGCAAAACCGAATACTCAACAAACACAGTCGCAAATGGATGTGACAAAAACAGCTAAGTCATCACGTATCAAAATCAAAGTAATGGATCTTTCTGGATCCTAATTGTGTAAAATGAATCTAAAAAAATATATTTATGAAATCATTTAGAAATGCAGAATGCTATTCTATTTATTTCAACAAGTTCGTTGATATTTTATTATATGAAATCATTTAGAAATGCAGAATGCTATTCTATTTATTTCAACAAGTTCGTTGATATTTTCACCATAGTGTGGTTGTTACTGGCTTGGAATGGGTATTTCTTCATCTTCGACGAAAAGAATATTTCGCTTCTTAACAATGTTGTGAAGTAGAAACAATCAAGTAGTTAGCAGTTTTTAGATCTACGCGTAGTCTCTAGAGAATCGAACTATCCAAAACACTCCAATATCTCAAAATTTCATTCCTCCGGAAACATTTTCAAAAAAACAGCTTTGAGAAATCGTATGTAAAAATCGCTTAGAGCTAACTTAATTTTTTTAAGATTACGTTCAGCTCATTTTAATTTTAAACTCGACTTTGAGATGAGTCTACAATAAGATGAGTATGAATAACGAAAATTCTACTTTAAGTTATGTAGGTGCATAAATTCTCTTAAAGTCGAATCTAAATGTCTATGAATTTATGGCATTGTATTTTGATTAGTTTAATGTTAATTAACGTGCCATTTCATACTTACAAGGTATTTGTAAACGATAACTTTCCCATTAAATATAAAAAAGATGATAAATTCCTTTGGTATCTGTTCTTTCGTTCATAGTACTGTAGCATAGAATTTAAATTTGTTACATCTCTGTCATCAAGAATTGTGCCAAATCTGACTATGACTCGGTTGTGGGTAATCCGCGAAATTCTCCGCGGATTATTAAAAAGAAAAAATATACTAGAATACAAAGCACGTGCTACCCACACTTGAGGAGGTAAGCATCGACGTCTCACCAACGATGATAATCGGGAAGATTCGTACCCTGTACGCGGTTCCATCCAGAGAGGACTGCCTAAGGGAAACTGGAGCTCCGGAGATTACACCGCAGCAAACACATCGTCGATCTCAACAGTGAACACGGCATGACCAAACAGAAGTAAACTAGAAAGTTCTTGTTTGTACGCAGACTGATCCATCGATATGTGTCGATAGTTGGTCGGAGCTAAAAAATGTCTTTCTGGCAGAATGTAATCCGACACGAGATGTACCAAGAATTCCGCCTAAGAGCGATGTGGAGGGATGAACCGAACGAAACCGAACGTCTTCATCACGCTGGAAATATCGGCAGGTTGATATTGAGGACAGTGAGGTCATCCAAATTATCATGAAAAAATTACAGGACAACATAAAAACATACCTGCTACACCATCTATCTAATGTATGTGTTTTCAGAAACTGCCGGGCAAATTGTAAATTACCTTATCCACACTACCGGACCACTTAAGATGCTGCAATTCCTCAAACTATGGACATCCAGCCCCGAGTTCGAAGGAACGTGTTTCATTGCGGAGAACAGAAACACAAACAAGGAGCGTATTCATCCGGGACTAGTAGAAGTGGTGCAAGTGAAACCGAGATCTGAATGGCCATCTTCAGTCTTCAGCCATTTGCAGTCTTCAGCCATCTTCCATCTTCAGCCATCTTCAGTCTTCGGCCATCTTCAGTCTTCAGCCGCCTTCAGTCTTTAGCCATCTGAAGTCTTCAGCCCTCTTCTGTCTTCAGCTGCCTTCAGTCATCAGTCCTCTTCAGACACCAGTCCTAAATCTTCAGTCTGCAATCGGTTGTTCTTCGATTAATAGAGCTTCAGTGGTGTCTGCACTAGGTTGATCGAGGAACTCGGATTGACCGAGTTGTAGTATACCATACAAATTTGTAACATCCCTGTCATCAACAATTGTGCTATTAACAACCCAGTCAACGACGATAGCACCACCTGGCTGTGATTAACCGTACAACTTGGCGATATGACAGGAAGAACTGGACGATCTTCTGACATCAAGACACATCTGGCACTTTTGGGGCAACCTTCCGAGAAGAAGCAACTAGACTAGCTTAATTATTCAACAAAAGTGTAATAACCTTCCGTATTTATTTAATAAAACCAAATCTGACTATAGTAATACTACAATAGTCTTAGTCGTATATATTAACGCTAGGAACAATCAAGGATACAAACAATACAAATACAAACGACATTGTCAACGGATTTAAAAGTTGAGAATGGAAGGAAATTGGCATTTCAATTGTGTGGACATCGGCAACATGTGCTGCTGTTGATTAATGAAATAATAAAGTTAAAACAGCTATTTGCTTAGAATAACTGACTTTTATTTTCTCGCATAAAATAACATACATTTTGAATATAGAGAAGAATCTGATATATTTTATATAATTGTGTGGTTAGTATATATAACAATACATGAATTTTGTTTTTTGTTTGTTTTTTAATTTTGTTGTACCCATTTTACGGCTGCAAAAGTAATGCTACACCTCCTAGTACCCACTTTGAAGGATACTCCATTGTACACAGTTTAAATGTCCAAACGTAAGTCGTTCCTCGTAATCTTTCACAATGAAATAATAAAAATAAATTCAGAAATTCCAAATACTAAACCTAAGAACGTGTGCTGTATCAAATGCTATGAAATCATAGGTCTTGGCTGATAGGTACGCACAAACAAATTTAAAAAGTCGGAATAAGTAAGGGACTAAGTATGGTCATAACAGTTATGACCTGTAGTCTTAATTTGGTATACTATGATACAATAATAATATAAAATATTGTTGGCGCCCGTAGAAGGCCAGGGCCAGGTCCGTCTCGGACTGTAGCGCCACACATATTATAATTACTCTTTGAGCATTGCATCGAAAGAGGTGGGACCGTGAACATTATTTTTTGGTCGTACCGGTCGGACCCATGCAGCGAGGTTAAGTTGCGTAAGGGGTCGAAGCACATACCCACAACACCACGGCCACCACATAATGGTATACAATTACATAATAATATAGCTGTTAAAAAAATCGAACATTTTTCAGTGTGCTTAATTTTCATCCTTGGAATGGAGTTTTTTTGAATTTATACGTTTGGTCAGGATGTTGTTTTGAAATGTTGTTCCATCACTAATGAACATATTATTTCAAGATATATTTAAAATGTAACCTTTGCCTTTCTTGTATTAAAAACTAGATAAGTGAATAGACTGATATGAGTGCTGAAAAAGCACTAAAGTGTGATTATATGTGTATAATAATGTTAGTAAAACTGATAATTGCATTCTTCATACATACCTCGTTTTATATAGAGGGCATTCATAAAACCGTCTTAAAACATCTTGTTTTTCTTGAACAATTGATTTTATATAGATAACAGGCATTGTGCATAGAATTTCTCTTAAGCGAAGTGGTACAATTATCTTTGAGCTGCAATCCCAACTAGCTCCATCGAGATAAAGCGAATGAACGAATGCTCCTTCTAATGGTGGCAAGCTTATGAAATAAATATTTATAAAAATAATGCTTTCTGAGTTTTGTATAGAACAGAAGATATGAACGTAGTCTTACTTTATGTCGTCTTTATCTTTTTTGGTGACATCACAAGTCAAACACATTCTGTCTAGAGGGAAATTATGTTTTCTAGCTGATTCCTGCATAATTGCTGTAAGAAAGCTTTGCGGATTGAAAAGGCCACCTAACCAAATGACACATGGGAGCTTAAAGTCATTAAGCCAAACGGCTAGCTCCTTAATGCGGTGAATTAAGTTTGCGAACCATGCATGCAGACTCATCATGCTGGGGTATGCTAAACTTGTCCACTTATAGGGAACGTTGTTGTAAAAAATTGAGTTGTGTAATTGCTCCATAGCAAGGGTTATTGTAAGTTCGCCTTTAATCCCTTGCATAAGTTCCCTTAGAGATCTCTTAATTTCCCTAATAAGGGTATTCATTCTTTCACATTCCTGCAATGCTACAATAACAAACGGCGTTTTTTTCTCAATGCGATTATGCAGGTTGTGTAAATTGAATTCGTCTTGTAATTTGTCTAAAAATTCATCGACTGAAATCTTTACGAGTTCTTCTCGGGGTGCTTCAAAAGTAGAGTTAAAATCAGATTCTCGTGGCTGCAGCTCAAATACAGCCCTTAGTAGATTCTCAGCGGCCTCAGTCAGGAAACTAATCTCAGCATTATGATGCAGTCCGTAAAGTACTGGAGATTCATCTGGTAACATCTCGGATATATAGTTATGATATCCATTAAAATCCATATTTGGTGGCGATGGGAACCCTGGACATAATTCAAATTCACCATCAATAAGTTCCTGTCGCAATAATTCTTCTAAATGTGTTTGACAAAGTCTACGATCCCAATCGTCTGTGATGTGTCCGCCATACATTATTTCTCCAATAATATACCGAAGGTCTTCCCACGGAATACGATTGCTGCCCTCCAAATAATTATACAATACATAAGCACTGATATTTAAATCACCGATGTTGAAAGGGTATACTTTATTCCAACCCAATGGGCCGAATTTCCTTCGTTCTCCAACTATTACGTGGAAGAAGCACAATGTAAAAAGAATAGATTTGAACTCGGCCTCCTGTGTGCATTTTTCAAGAAATTCTTGATTAAAATTATTCCAGGCTTTGTGTAAATTCGGAGCCATGCCTGTTGGAGGCTCGTTAACTATTTTAATACAAGATTCAATAATTCCCTGTGGTATTACATGATACTGGGAATCTAAGGCGGGTTCTGCACTGATAAATAACCTGAAGTCTGAATGCACTCGTTCGTCAATGTTTTCTATTATCTTTTCAAGTTTTGTTAACCAATTTACAACCAAGTGAATATTCTGTAGTATAACCCATTTACCGTCTTTAAGTGCAATTTCGATTACTTTTTCCGCTACTTTTTCTTGGCCTTGGCCAAGTGATATATTATACATGTTTCCCTTTTCTATTGAAAAATTCAATTGAACACCAAGTTTTTCAACGTTGTAAACTGGATCGACTCCTGGTGATAAAATAAAGAGGACTGGGGTTGATGGAGACATTTCTTGATATGTATCGAAAAAAGTAATTAATTCAACATTCGAATATTTTTTACCCATCGTTTTTTCGACAAAATACCTTGTAATAAATATAAATTGTAGACAATTAACAATAGAAATTGATACGTCTTACCTTATGGAGTACGTCAACCGATCTGGTCGTAATGCTCGAATGATACATAGTTTCTGTAGAGCGGTTCTGTGTTTCCACTCACCAGGAAAAACGTCTTTTTCTGGTACATTTAAATTTATAAATTTTTTCCATCGCGTTGGGTAATTTTCTATATCCTTATCTATACCATAAAAATGTTCCATAGATGCCAGATGCTTTATACCACCCCAAGCTGGGCGATTAATAAAATCAATAGGTGAAATAGTATTAGGGTCATGCGGATACCTTAACAGGAATTCAATTTCTTCTTTGGTTATTGATTTCAAATGCAGCAATATTCGAATTATCATGTGGAAAGTAAAAATAAGTCTATCCTTTTCAAAAAGTCCTCGCATTCCATATCTAAAACTTTGGTACGTTATTGAGTCAACCAGCAGTGATACTCTTTCTTCAAAACCTCTTGTCGAAACAGTAGTTTGAGCAATAGCGCGGCGAAAAACAATCATGAACGATTTTAATGAAAATCTATACATAGGATTAATTATGTTCAGGTCACTAAGAACAAAAAACTGTACGGACGCACGTTGAGCTGCAAGTCTGTATATATTGCGTATAGCATCAATCTGCACTGTTGTTTCATTAGATTCAAATACTTTTCGTTCTATCTCAGCGACCGTATTTTTGGTTGTTTCCAAATTAATGACAAGTGCATGATTATCAAGAACATTTTTTCCGGAGGATGCTAACCGAGCCAACAATTCGTTTTCTAGTTCTTTAAGAGATATTTTAAACTTATTTTGTTGGATAGTTACTTTAATTCTCATCTCTTCCAAATCAGGTCGTTCCATTCTGACAACTTCCGCCAGTAATTGTTCTTCCAGTCCATCTTGAGTAACTGTGAAGTTTATTAATGTCATTTGTGCTTGTAGCTCTGGTTTGTAATGTGGATTTGCTAATTTTGTTTGTAAGAGCAAACGAAAGTTCGGATTAAACTCAATTTCTTTGTTCCCAATTTTTATATACCGCCCTCGTTTAATAAGTGCCCGATTTAATAATGGATCAAGTACAGTATCAATTGTTTCTTCGATGTGCTCTATAATAACAGTTTCACCCATTGATATACATTTTTCCAAAGTTTCTAAATAACATTTCTGATTCAACTGAATAGAAATAAGTTTGCTGCCATATGTGTTCCTTATCCATTTTATACCTTGTCTATAAAACAAGAATTCAATATATGTACATACTCAATTCACACATTATATTTCATGCATTCACTTACAATTGTGGATCTATCAGGAGAGGCCATCTATTTGAATATGTTAAAATTGTAGCATTTTCAGTTGACATTTGATCCATTGGAAGGCCCTGGCTATTCCAAGTAGCAATTCGAGCTTCGTCTTGTAGAGTGTTCAATAAAACTACGTTTTCTGTATAAGGAATTTTAGGCTAAGAAGAAATGAATTAATGCTTTTTGTTAAATTGAAATGCGAATCTTTGCTTACAATAGTTTTCTTAAAGTATGGCATCCACATTTTTTCTTGTAACTCAACGCGATATCTTTTAGTGAAACTACCAACGTATGAAAGAAATGATGAAATAAGAAGGATATCCCCCGGAAGAGCTTCCAATTTTCCTTTGAGGCTATAGTTATGTATATAAGAGAACAGATATGTGTTATGTTAAATCCAGTTCAGTAATTAAGTTTTTTGTTTACATTTTTCTTAATATTAAGTCGTACAGACAAAGTAGTTATTCTTTAAATGCATGGATTTTTAGTTTAAGTCAAAAGACATAGGATAAGATTAAGTTTAGCTTAGAGTGCCCGCCGAGGGCCAGTAAGTTATATGTATAGTAATACTGTTCGTCCAACTAGTTTTAAGCATTTTTGTCTAGAATGTAAGTTTGTTATAAATTTGAAATAAAAATGAATTAAAAAAAAATAGATATGTGTTAAATTTCCATTATGAATTCTAAAAATCAATCATTTGTTTACAACAAAATACAAATTCCAAACTCGCTTCATATTATGTACGTACGTTTCGAAGCTTTGTTTTATTTTCTTAATATAGTATGTATTTAACTATATTATTATAATTTTATATACCTTAATATAGATTCTCCCCAGCGAACATTTTCATTTGCAAGTCCGTTTAGTAATCGGTGGGCTAAATCAATTGTAAACGTAGTTCTGTCGGCTTCATTTTGACACTTTTGTTTTTGTGCAATTGCTTCTTCGAATTCAATTTTAATTTCAT
Source organism: Eristalis intricaria (assembly GCA_964034865.1). Lineage (NCBI taxonomy): Eukaryota > Metazoa > Arthropoda > Insecta > Diptera > Syrphidae > Eristalis > Eristalis intricaria. The sequence goes on along the minus strand of OZ035873.1, from coordinate 166,468,610 downwards.
GTAACTTTCCTTCAAGTCCTACAATTTTAGTTTTCAAATATTTAAGTCGTTCTCTGGCAGATATTAGTTCTTCTTGCGAGTTCTGTAAGGCTCTTTGTTTTGGTCCAACTATTAGAAATACTTGATGATATCGATGTAGGTTAATGACCCACGCACATAGTCCACCAGCCGCAACGGATTTTTGAACAATTTTATCTGGATTAAATTCGGGGTCCTGTAATAAAAACAATTATGTAACCATACTGCATTTCGGTATGTATTTCTCAAAGCTTACTCTCAAGTATTCCTGCAAGACTTCAATAATGTTAGGATGGATGTTATCTTTATCGTAGTTCAGTAAATCATTTAAAAATTGATCGACACGAACCATCATTAACTTGGCTGATTTCCAGCTGCGGTCACGTGGTATTTTTCCGTTTACAGCTAATAAAACCATAACTGCGCCGCATACGTTGACAACTGCTTTAGGTGGTGAACCAAACGATTTTAATTCTGTTAGATTATTTTTGTTAAGAGTATTAAGCGCTGCTTGAGCTGCTACTAATGCAGGTTCGGCTTTACGTAAGTCGTCTTCAAGTACTTGAGTTTTAATGGAAACGTCTTCTTCAATTATTCGTACCTTTTTTTCTTCTTCTGACGCTATGCGCTTCTCTTTTTGCACCTTTTCATTTTCTGCTGTGATTATAGTTATCAACTTGTCTGCTGCTAAATTTTTTAAATGTAATTCAACTTCTTGGTCTGCTAATTGGTCCTGTTTAGCGATTAATTATCATTATCAATATGATTCAATATTTTTTTTAGGAAAATATAACCTTAAGGGTATCAACTTGACGAGCGCATTCAGCTAATTTGGCCATTCCACTTGCCAGCCTCTCGATGCGATTGCAATATTCACTATATTTCTCAGCCATAAGTTTTTTATATAGTATAATATATTCAAAATATGTCTTAGGGGTTGTATAATTATATCTTTTTTCATTTTGCAAGTAGACTTTCGAAATCTGATTGACACTCTCATGAACATAGGCCATGAAATCTCCAATTGCGTCGATAATATTTTCCTGGGAAGTTAAATATTAAGAAAATTTCAAATAATGAAATAATATTTACATACTGGTAAAATATCTGTTATTTCATGCAAAAACTTCTTTGATACAGACTGCAACGCAGTATTTGGCCACTCATGAAACCAATCTATACATGTCTTACTTATGATTGCTCGAAACTTCCTCACTCGTTCGCGAAGAGTCGATCCGACAGGTGAAAAGCACAAAACTATTCTCAGCATTCGACGAACTTTATTTATGAAAAACAGCCAACAATTGTCTTTTGTATCAGGCTGATCAGTTTGTTTTACCTCATTTCGAATTCCATTGAATATCATTTCTACCTGATCTTCACTAAATAGTTGAGGGACATCTCCGGAAGCTAGCATATCATTGCATATAATTAAACAAGATTCGTTTGTTATCTGTGCATCTGTCAATAGAAATACCGACATGACGTTCTTAAGTCCAACCTTTATATAGAGACTTGCTATGTCTTCTCTCATATCTTGCAGTGAATAACCCCTCTTCACTTCCATTTGGAATACGGATAAAGAAGAAATAAATGACGCTAAGCGAGATAAAGTTTGCTTGCCTGATCCTCCGACTCCAATTAAGAGAACATTTCGCGAATTTTCCAAAATGCGATTAATTCTGAAATGCATATTTAGGTAAATTATGAGAAATGTTAGTTGTAAATTAATAATAATACAAAATAATAATATTTTGCAACTACCTGCAAACATGAAGCATTGCGTCTGTAAACATAACGAGATTCATATGTCCAACCGATTCTTTGTAATTACTTTGTACTTCATTAAGTAATTGGTAGAGTATTTCCCAACTTTGGATAGCCATGTATTTTTGATCTATTAGAGACTGTGAGAAGTGACAGTAAATGAGTGGCTCCGAAAACACGTAGTCTTCATCGAAGTCTTCAAAGTTCTTTTTCAAGACATCCTTAATAGTAGCTTCAAATGCTTTTATATCGTGACTTTCTGTAAGTCGATCATGGTACACACGAAATGCTTCATGTACGTAAAGTCGAATCAATTCAACCGGCTTGTTGCATGTCAAACCAGTACAATTCATTAACCCTTGATATATGTTCGTCATGTCTTGCAAGTTAAAAATATAATGAAATTTTAATGCTGTTGGTAAAAATGAACTTTCTAATCGTTTCTGTAAATATACACTAACAGAAACCAATATGGAACCTAACAATTTTATTTCCTTAGAGAAACAATTTAAAGGGTTCTCCAGGTGATTATTTAAAATCGTAGAATAAATCTTATTCAAAGTCAATTCGTTTGGTATAAGCACTGAAAATACGCAGAAGTGTCGTTGAAGTCTAGGATCAATAGTAAAGGATCCAGCTGTGGGGTTCATTGTGGCAACAAATTGACAATTTCGTATGTTCTTTAGTATAAGTCGACTTCGATGATACCACTGTCGATAGTCCATAAACTGTCGAATTATTGTATGTGGCTGGACAGTACCATATGTATCCACTTCCGGCATATTTAAATCGTTTATGTAGTAAATCAAATACTTATTTCCCCTTGGCGCATAGCATCTGCCGGACTTTTTTTCGAGAGGTTTGTCAAGGATTTTTTGAAACATTTCTGAAGTGGTATAAAAATTAAAATGAATTGCATGTATGACCCTTTCAGAGCAGTCCGAACGTGCATTCAGGCAATCTGAATTTGATACACTAAAAAAATGTCTGAAAACAGTGCTTTTTCCGCATCCAGATGTACCAACAAGTAGTATTGGAAGATTTCGCTGCGTCAACAGATTTAGAAAATACTCCAAACGAACGGTGTCGGCTGTTGGTACTTGTGTATTCTAGAATAAATTGTTTGACATTACAAATTTATGAATGCGTATGTATTATCACCTGTAATGAAAAATCTGGTTCAAATTGAATGCTAGGGATATTGGATTCCCAAGAAAGAAATCTTTGGTTTGGAATATCAGGAAAGTAGTCAAAAATTGTACCAGGCGAAGGGAATTTCACATCCTTAAATTCACTAGTCCACCATTTATGGAACTCTCGTTGCCAATCTATTATGTGATCTTTACATAATGCTGAACCAAACCCCCAAACAGCTGCGAATGTGAAAATAATCTCCAAAGTTGTTTCCATAGTTTCAGCTTCAATTCTTTGATTACTATCCAATAGACTATCTATAAGATGGCAGGTCATTTGGATCATTGCCATGTCAGTGATTGGGGTTATTTTTCGAAATTCTTGGCTACGATTTATCATCCTAGGAAAATATTTTTCAAAAAAGCGGGTTAATAGACCGCGTTCAATGACATCCGGGTGATTTTCCAGCCACGATGACACATAACTATAATAATAATGACATAAAACAATATTTTGATTGACAATTTAGAAAGTAGTTGAGTATGATATCTATATGCATACATATTATGTATACATGAATTATTTATAGATTTGATTAGATAGCAAAATTCCTTGTGGAAATTCGAGAAATAATTTTAAATGTTGGAAAATTGGATGCATTGAATCATATTCAAATTGCATTTATATTATTCGCTGGACAATATAATTTTTACAAACTAAATATTTATAAATTTTATACGATGCGGTATATTGAAAGAACATTATTAAGATTTGTTTGTAAGTAGTTGGGTATATCATATACATTTATGATACATGATATACTCGTTTATCTATAAAAGTAGTACTGTAAGCACTTGTTATAAGAAATCCGAGATATAAAATAATTGAAATACTTACGGTAACCATCCCAGGTCTTGCGGGTTAATGTATAGAACTCCAGCGCGAGATACAGTAGCCGGAGTGGCGGCTCTTAAATGACCAACTTCAAATATTAATCGCATATCTTTGGTTAGGACTATTCGTTCATTGCTTGCTAGTGTCAAGATTTTGTTGTCATCCATTAGTGTATTTAAACTTTCTATCCACATAGGATCAATGTCTCCGTCTAAAACAATCCACTTTGGGTTAATGTTTTGATCGCATTTCATATTTGCTTGATCTCGCATAATTGAAGAGAATAGTCCATCTTTCCATTCCCTTGTTGTTGAGTTTACAACGCCGAACAATTCATCACTTGACATTGCCTTTGGATTAAGAATACTTGTAATTGGTTTTAAATTTTGAATCCAATACGTTTTTGAAAGAGTTTCCCAAATTTTCGTTTTGCCTGTGCCTGCATCACCAACTATAAACACAGAATGTCTGACATTCAATAATTCTTGCAGTTGAACAACCTTGATTAGAAAACTTTCCTGTGGTTGCAGTCCCAACTGATGAACCGCTTTTCGAATTGCCTTCTCAAATTCATATATTCTTTTACGAGGAACTTCAATAGTTGGAAATAAGTCCCCTATTAAACCCATAAATATAGAAACGTCATCAGTAATGATTTTTGGTATATTAAAATCACGCAATGCTCTCATTAAAACTTGATCTTCGGCACGCGTGTGGTCTTCTCTTTTCAGTCCACCGGCTACTACTAAAACCGATTTAATCGCCCTTAGGCCCCAGTCATAATGATCTTGTTTGGATAATAATTCGCGGCATAGAGTGTACAAGGTTATGAATTTTCTTGCTAGTAATCTTGCGTCCTGAAAGCCTTCTGCAACAAGCATTATCTCACATATAAGTGCAAAGTCGGGCACAATCATTGCACAAGGGCGAAACAACATTTTAAGGTTTTCAGGTAGTTCCGTTCGCCCAGCATAGCCTGGATTCATTGTTATGAAGATACCTACAGAACTTACCAGAGAAATACAATCACCCATAAAAGTAAATTTTGTCTTCTGCATCTGAAAAAATAAGTGAACAATAACATAAAATTGGTACTACGAAACAACACTGCGTCTACAAAACCTTTATTGCTTCTTGAATGGTTTTCACCTGCACTGCTACCACGGATAAAACTTCCACTGATATCCGGTTAAATTCGTCAAAGCATCCCCATGCACCGGTCTGTGACAGTCCTTTATAAATATTTCCACAGGACTTGTAGTCCATTTGTTCAGAACAGTTGAAAACGTATACCATTACTCCCAACGCCCGACCCAGATCCTTTGTGGTTTCGGTTTTGCCAGTTCCGGCTGGCCCAGCAGGTGCACCACCCATTACCAGATGTAATGACTGATGGTGTATGGATGCACGGCATTTCAAAATATAGGAAGATAATGTAGTAAGATGTTAAACGTTTTTTATGTCTGTACCATCATTGTGTTTTAACTATTAAAGTCTATTTGCATTAAAATGGTAAATTGGAATAACAATGTATGACAGACATGTTCATGTCTATGCAAATATCAATACAAAAAGTACACACAAATACAATAAAGATAAGTATAACAAATTAAAAGGCAAAATTTAACCAAGATAGTTTATTGAAATTGACGATATTGCCGGTATCTACGATGTCTACGAAAATAAATTTCTTACTCAAATGTTTTCGTAGTAGTCGAAAGTCTTATAAAGAAACGCCCATGTTTAATTTAAGAATTTATATATTGCAATATCCATATATACATACATCCTTCCTTCCAATTTAGTCATTTAAGATGATTGGTAAACATAAACAATCTTTTGAAGGGGCAATATTTAAAAATATTTTCTTTTCAAGAACTTTCGTTTTTTCGCAAATGCATCGGAAGAAGCAGTTACAAAATGGAAAAAAATTGAAAAACTATAAGATTATGTCATATTTATTAACGCAAATGTATTAAACACAAATATACTATTGTAGCAGCCCTTATAACGAATTCAGGCACTCTTCTAAGAAAAATAAACATGTAAAAGGGACTACCGGTGTGAGAGCAATGAACATGAATAAAGATCACTCTTGTGTAGTTTGCGAAGCGATACGGACGTACTTATAATAAAGTAATAAAGTTGATCGTTAAGTGTTTTATTATTTCTATTTTCTATCGCTTAAAACTTCAGAAGTGGGATTAACTCGTAATAATGGATCTTGAACAATATAAAAAATATACGGCGGTTCAGCTAAAACAGTGGCTCGCGAAATTAAAGAAAAAAAAATCACGGGCAATAAGAGTGAGTTGATTTTTCGTCTTTTGTCGATTCCGGAAAACAAACGAATTTCCGCCGAATTGTGTAGCGATGGCGTCATCGATGTGCTGACAGCAGACGGAGAATCCCAGGAAGAATACGAGGACGTTCATGAAGAAGACGAGTGTGAAGAAGAGAGCAGCAGTATTGAAGAAGATGAGGAACAGCAGATCGAAAATGAGCGAAGCAGTGCAACGAACGAAGAGAGCAGATCAATGACGAGTGACAAGATGAGTGCCGGGGATAAAGAGAAAAGTAAGAAGAGAGCGATGATGATGTAGGGATAATGAGTGGGAACTTATGGAGAGAGAGGTGGGAGTACTGCGTAAGGAAATAACTTTACATAAACGCGAAAATGATCTCCTAAGAAGAGAGAACGAGTTGCTGCTGAAACAGAGTCAAGGACAGGACAACACACGTAATATCAGCAGTAGCCAGGTGATCGAAAATTTCACCAATGTCAAGGATTTACTAGCAGAATTCTCAGGGGAGGCCGAATTGTTCTCTCACTGGGAAGCACAACTTATTAATTTGAGGGCAGCATATACATATGTCATGCAGGTTGAAGGGGAAGGCTTTAAAGTGGTTTCACTCTCGGACGGATGTGACCTCTAAAGAAATAAAGAAACTGTTGGAAAAAATCCGGGAAATGTTCGGAGACCGTTCAAGTCGGTTGACTATGAAGCGAGCGGTAGAAGCAAGGAAGTGGTCACCGGACGAAACATTCCAGCAATATTTTCACGAAAAAGTAATACTGGTTTATTGACAAAAAAATGTAATTTACGAAGGAATCGGGACGATTTGGAGTCAGGAAGGCCGAGTTGTAGCAGCCCTTATAACGAATTCAGGCACTCTTCTAAGAAAAATAAACATGTAAAAGGGACTACCGGTGTGAGAGCAGTGAACATGAATAAAGATCAGTCTTGTGTAGTTTGCGAAGCGATACGGACGTACTTATAATAAAGTAATAAAGCTGATCGTTAAGTGTTTAATTATTTCTATTTTCTATCGGTTAAACTATCATACAAAAAAAATATACAAGGGCCACTAAGGTTTCATAATAACATTTTACGTACCTGTGTAAGTGTAATGTAGCAACGATCTGTTAGTGGCGTTATAACTAAACGAGAAGTATTTCCTAAGTACTCGAAATCATAAAGAAATTCAGCATCACATATATTAGCAAAGCAATTATCAACGCTTTCATCCCATCGATGCCGTAATTGACTTTGCCATTGAAATGCCAGAACATTTTCAACTTTCTGTTGTAAGATTTTTGAAACCACGTCTCGATTATGTACATCTATTGTACAGATTGTCATTATTTTTTGTCTATCGCCTCGATCGAGATCACTCAAAAGTAAATTTATTAAAGCATTTAATTGCGATATTTGATTTTTCTGAAGTTCTTTCATGGCTCCTTCATAACCTTCCTCTATCCATGTAAAAGCATGGTTTACTGATGTGGTCCATGAAATTTGACTGCAGCAAAGGGCTGGCTGCGCAGGCCAATTAATGAGCCAATGTTCCTTTGACTTGTTTCTTAGATCTTTCAATGCATTTTTGAATAATGTATGTAGTGTTACTTTCATTTGAAGAATGATCTCGTTCAACCAATTTTCAACCTGTCCCGAGCAGTTAACTACCATCCCTAAAAAATAAACATACTCGTCGTTCTCCTTTGAATGCATTCCAGATGCGGAATTCGACAGCTCATTCAAGAACTCGAGGCTTTTAAGAGAATCAAACAGCTTTATAAGGTGGCGAGATACTATCCTTGGATTGTTCCCATTCGATAAAACATCTAGAAGATCCGTCGCTGATATAAAATAGAATCGTGGAAATGTTAGTCGTTTAGTCTCTAAATATTCACTAAGTGCCTTTTCACAGATGCTCAGTGTGTTCTCCAGCTTGTCCAACGCTAAATGTATGTCTCTATTTTCTGCAACTTCAATTACCATTTTAATTTTTCTGACATTCTTAAGCATACTGGTGAACTCTAAGTCAATATCCTGAAATCGCTCAGCATCTTCTGGCAACTGTTTGCGTATGTCTTCAGATCCTATAAAAATGCTTTCTAAGTAAATCCACTTTCTTTGCACATCAAACCAACGATTAATTAAAAGGTCTACGTTAGAAAGAATTTTCTGCCAATGGTTAAGTTGAGGAAGTAAATATTCAATATGTTTTGATGTGGATATATTTTGCAGTTGCATTTGGTTGTCATCCAAAGTCTCAATTAATTCTTCTGAAACACGGAGAATTTGAATTTGTCTTGGTACATGAAGCTCGCAATCGAACTCCATTTGAGCCCAAATATTTCTAATATCGTCGATAACTTTGCTTACTGTTATTTCTTTTATGGCTTTGTCAACAGTGGTTTTAACTTCTTCATCAAATCTATGTAAACCTAAATTGAGTAGAGCATTTAATGTTGTGACTTTGTTGGACTGCAACTGCATCTAGAAGGTAAATATTTTGTTTTCGAATATTTGACTCAAATGAGAGAATAAAATATGAATAATTATATACATTAATATTAGTATGGATAATTATTAGTTATATTAAACATGTGTTCATGGATAATATAATTGGTGAGGTGATAGCGAATCCTCTAGTCAAACACGTATATTTATACATATGTATATACATGTATGTGAAGTTAAGATAAATAACGTACCAAATTATCGATTGGTTGTATCCTTGTAAGCTATCAAAAATATTTTGTACATTGCATTCATCAAATCAAATCACACTTGCACAACCCTACCTTAGTATTGCACATCAATTCCATCCAATGTCTTTCGGTTATTGCAGGATTCTGAAGTTCAGTGATTATTCGTAATGACGAAACTAAATCCTTCATTGCAGAAACGATGTTCTCATACGGTTTCCACATTCGAACGCTCTTATCCAACGTCCTTAACTCTCTGGTGAATTTCTTGCATTCATTTTCCACATCATCAGAGTCGATCTGATACCATGGTGTTGATTTCCAATCAATGATACATGACTGAATGACATGTACAAAATCCCACAGTTGCTGTTCAGAGAAAACGAAAGAAAAAGAGGTGTACGATTTTAATGGAATACCAAACGCTGGTGGAGCATTGACGTACTTTAACCCTTTTTAGTTCTGCCTGACATAGAAGCATTTGGCTGTCATCCGATGTTGAAATTTCTAAAAGCCTGGCGCAATATAAAATCCGCTTCCGAGATTTTTTGAAACTGTTTAACCGCTTGCACACGGTATCGCACAAAGAATATACATCATCACATGGAACTGAAAAAAACTTTGAAGAAATTTGTATTCCAAAGTCGGTTAAACGTGATTATTACTGACATACGAGTATACAAGTAGTCGGTAGGATGCTGCTTACCTTCATCGCCTGAAAAGATAATAAAAACTTAGAGACTTGGTTGTCAAAAAGTATTACTACACCACGTATGATATTTTTTTGGTAGTCTTTTGTTTCAGCTAAGCAATCAATTCTAATCTTTGCAGTTTCTTTGAGATCCTTCCATTTGATGGGTAATTGATCAATATATTTCAGTAAATGTTGGTCAAATTCCATATTGTACAATTTTAGCAACATTATAACTTCTTTTATTGGCTTAAATATGTTGTTGGTCATAGATTCACGGTCTTTTATTTCAGACATAATAGACAAGACTTTTAATAACGATCGAAAATCATCTTTGGCTATGTGTATCCCCAGGATTTTTAAGCCAGATGCTATAAACTTTTCCATCCGCTGTTAACGTTTTATTTATTTATATTAGAATAAAAACAAATCAGTATTAAACAAGTCGTCGGTGGATTCAAATGTATAACTCAATAACTAACAAAATATGCAAAAAGATAATTTTACTTAAAGGGAGAATTTGTTTTTTTATAATTCCAACTTTTACATGTATATAGTACATATACTTATAAACGCAAAATGCAATTTTTCCAAATATTATTTCATTGTACTGGTTTTGTAATTTACCTTTAAAGTGTCGATAACATATTCCAGCAGCCATTGTTTGAATGAATTAGACCATTTACAAGCGAGATTTAGCAGGGAATGTTTAAGCGGATTGATTTCAATTATTAACCAGTGATTTATAACTTGATAATTTTCCAAACTTTCGATATCTTCATAAAGATCATTATAGCGGTCAATCTTTGGATAAAAAATACAAATTAAAAATAAATATATGTTACATAGTATTTTTACATTTGGGGGAGGGGGGGGATTCTGAAATTCATCGCTTATGTATGCGTGGAGCATCCTTGCAACGTGTTAGTAAATCAACAAACATCATTGTCCAATCGATAAAAACGATATAATAATAATAATATCGCAAATAATAATAAGCCGCACAATTTGCAACTTATATGTTGTATGAAAGTTTAGGCCAACATTGATGAAGATATGATTAACTACATTAAACTATTATACTTTCACTATTTCTACATTACATTTAGGGGTATTTCTTATGCATGTGCTTATAAATATACACTAATAAATGTAGATAATCAGGCATATCACGATGTATACATATATGAACAGTACAATTGCAGAAGAACAACGACAATAATATAGTAGATATTAATCTACTCACCTCTTTCTTTAAAGCTTCTACAATTATTAAGTGGTTGGAAGTTGTGCAATATTGGTTTTTTAAATCTTTCATAGCATTATCCATCGAGTCCATCCAAAGGAATTGGAAACTGTTGAACTTCTCCGCATATAATTTAGCATTTATACTTTCACTATTTCTACATTACATTTAGGGGTATTTCTTATGCATGTGCTTATAAATATACACTAATAAATGTAGATAATCAGGCATATCACGATGTATACATATATGAACAGTACAATTGCAGAAGAACAACGACAATAATATAGTAGATATTAATCTACTCACCTCTTTCTTTAAAGCTTCTACAATTATTAAGTGGTTGGAAGTTGTGCAATATTGGTTTTTTAAATCTTTCATAGCATTATCCATCGAGTCCATCCAAAGGAATTGGAAACTGTTGAACTTCTCCGCATATAATTTAGCATCTTTAACAGTTGATAATGTTGTTGTAGTAATTTCGGAAACCAAATGTTGTATTTCTTTACATTTGCTGAAGTCAACTGCCCAGAATAAGTTTGGTATTGGTAATAAGGATAGTACCTTACGCCGGCCATTCAGTACAAAAATAAACTGCGCAAATTGACATTTTAAAATTTATGCAAAAATCAAAATCGTATTGGTTTTTACATATTTAACTGCAAAAACAACAACCCGCATTCATAATACACTGCACAAACGGAAATTTGCACAGTTACTTTGAGTAGTGAATGGTCGGCCTTAGTTAATCGATAATAATTACTTTTTTCTTCAAAGAACGTAGATATACCAGAGGCTGCGTTGAAAATGTCATTTATCAAACCATTAATAATTTGTACAAGATTTTGATTTGCCTTTGAATTTGATTCCAACGAAGGATTGAAAATAATTTTGCTTTCCGACAATCCTAATTTTACTTCGAAAAATGGTGAATTTGGTGCTACAAGTTCATAAATCAACAATTCTAAGCTACATTTGTGTAAATGTATCAAAACGTCATTAAAAACCCTTAAAAATTAATTAGATGTACATACCTTTCCTTAACGGATTTACACATTTCAACATTTATTAAGTGATTAATGTGCTGCAAGTAGTTCACATATTCCAAATCATTAATGTGTTGCTATTGAGAGGAAATATTATTATATATTGTTTTATTCAAAGGGATAATTGTGTACGTATATGTATTTTCGTGAGTCGATACTTGTAAGCTTAACCAGCACAAGTCAAAATAGTGATAGTTAGTTTATTTATGTGAAAACGTGCAACGGTCCGACCAGTAGAGCCCCCTGTCGTTAGTGAAGTATTAAAAAAACATACTTTGTGGAGCATCGACTGGTTTTCAGGTTGTTATGGTTGTTTTCACCAGTATCGATACGATACGCAAATAAATACATGTCCACATAAAGAAATTACATTTACGTCAACGTCTTTCACATCTTTGAAATTCCGAAAGTTATCCATAATTAATTTGTGTATTATAAGATTACTTTCTTCGCAACATTTCAGTCGATTTGATAGTCTTTCAGGCTGTAGTTCCAAATCTAGATAGTTCTTTCCAAAAGGACATCGTTGAACAAGTGGCCTATAGCAATAATTGTTTACGATATTCATGATTTCTTTAAAATTATTTTGGGCGCGTTGAAATCGGCTATGTAAGGAGGATGTTTTTTCCATTATATAAATAACCAGATTGGAGTCTATTAATTTATAAAGATTAATATTTAGAGAGTTCCCTCGAATTAGTCATAATTTACCGTATCTCCCCCATTTGACAGTGGAGCAGGCTACATCAATGTGATCGTTTATAGTTGCTAGCTCCTCAGATATAAGATCGTATTCACATGGAAGTACTTTTCCATATATTTGGTTATATAGATCTTCTATTTTCATAAGAAGATTTCTTCTTTGCCACATTTCGTCACGGTAGTTGAAAAGCCCCAATGCATTTGCAGATAGATTATCTAGTTCTGTTTCACTAGCTCTTATATACTTTATTTCCCGTATGATTGTAAAAAGATTGACTGAAATGTTTGATACAAGGTGACGTTTTATAAAGGGAGTGGTTTCCATAAATGAATCTGGGTGCCAATAAAATACGTATTCATTGAAATATTGTGTAAGTTTTGCATCAACAAATTCCAACCAGTGGTCCAATATTCTTGTTTTCTTTTTTTTCAATTCCCTAAGAATATTATTCCGTTCTTCCTTAAGATTTTGATAATCAATATAAGATTTTAGATCTCTATAAATTTTTTATTTAAAATAACTTCAATGCAAACATGTGGACTGTTATTCAACTTACAATGTATTTTCGAAGATGTCACTATTAAGAGCTTCCATGCGTTGTATATTTTGATTAACCAACATTATCTCTAAGGTAAGTGGTGTACTATTAAATTTGTATCTGACTATATGATCTTTGTCAGTGTTTGAAATTATAGAATTAATTTCCTTTAAGTCTTTACGGAATATATTCATTATATCAGGCAGCGTTGACTTAAGTTCGTTTTTCATAACGGCCCGGTTTAAAAAGTCACGAAACAAAATAACAACCTGCAATAATAATTTGTCACTAAATAACGTTCTTTAGTTAAAAAATACCTTTAAGACATGTTCAGTATTATGACTATCTGCAAACGATTTGATTACTACGGTACTCAAACGTTTTTCCAATACATCTGTTTTCAGAAAAAAGCCCTCGAGTTTCTTATGCAATTTGTTGCACTCGACATGCTTATTATTTAAGGCTAACTCGTCTTCTGACCAATTTAATAACACACGCTGAAAATCTAAATAAATCTGAAAGTAATGATTAATTTATGAAGTAATAAAATATTTTTAAGAAACCAACGTCCATAATTTGCTCCTTTATCAGTTTGCCACTCATCCCTCCAATTTCAATTTTCTCGAGACCTTGGAAAATGGACGCCAACTGGAAAACGTTTCGTAAGTCGGATAGTTGTTCCAGAAATCCATTCAATCGTGTGAAGACTTCATGGCCGCAAAATTTCCATACGTCGCAAGAAAGTTCGGAGTCATATCTTTGATTACGGCCATAGCGTACCTTATATTCTTCTATTTTCAACCTAAAGAAACTGCTGTATCACAAACTTATAAATAATTGCTAACCCATGTCAATTACTTAAAATGTTCAAGAACACTCATAGTTCGAATTATTTTTGTAAGCCCGTCATCAGCATCTCCTTGAAATAAAATTGGTAGTTCTAAGTCTTCACTCGCTCTGAGGATCAATAAATTCGAAATTGAATTCAGAAGGATTGTCATTCTATTCAATGAACAATAGTAACGTGAGTTTTTCCAAATTAAATGAACGATATGAACCAAAGGTTCCACCAGATCTATGGAATTAATAAAATTGACCGCACTAAAAGCAGCAATGTGTCGCATTATCGGACTGAGCCATAAAGATATATCTTGGGCTTCATGCAGTAACATTATTAGTTCCTTGAATATTTTATGAAATGCTTCCGAATAAACAACCGAACCGATACGCTCGAGAATTGTAGCAACGGCTACTATTGCAGGCAACTTCATTTGCTCGTAAACATCTTGTAAATGGAATGTTCTGGTATTCCAGAAGGAAACTTCATTAGAAGGGAGTATATACTGGGCACTAATAGCATTATTTATATACGGGGCTTTGACATTCAAGATCTCTCGAATCTGTGTTGTCCAATTTATAATCATTTCTTCTAATTTATTTTGAAAATGTTCATTATATGTAGATAAATCCCTATGAAAATGAAAAACTCATTATTAGTTATTATAATATGCATATACATAATGTAATATATTTTGTAAGAAAGTGAAATTAGATCTACGACTGTCTATCAATGATTCATTATAAAATACTATATATTCGTAATTTAAATTAAGAAAAAATGTTGATGGAAATATGTAAGTGCGTTTAGGCATTATTTAAAAAAAATATAGTATGTACAATATATATGTATGAAAACAATTTTGCTAAAAATGATAACTAAAATCTAAAACAACTGCACGTTTAATGATTCAAACCACTAAATTCCACATTTCTCGTATTGTAGAAATTTATTTTAATTTAGTATGTCTACATTTTATTAATGTAAGTGTTACCTTTTTTCTAAGCGTCTTTCCATTTCAATAATTGCGTCCGGTGAAATGAGTAGGCTGAGAATGGTTTTGTTATTTGTTTTGCTCTTTACCTACGCGTAAGAGGGTTATAATGCAATTATCTAGTTTTTATATAAATATGAAAAAACTCACGACTTCAATTCTATTTCGTATATCCTTCATTTTAGTATCTATATCCCGTGATACGATTTTTGGCCACAGCTCTCTATTAAATGTATTGCTTAGTAATGGAATACATATTTGATCGAGAAATATGGCCAAAGATTTAACTTGATTATGCAGTGGTACATCACCGTATAAAATGTTATTCTGAAATGTGTGTAACGTTACAGCAAATGTAGCCTTTTTCAAAAAATACGTTGCTTTTCCATGTGGAACACCGTCCAGTGTACAGAAAGTGTTTGCGGGAACGGGTAGCATTGTGTTACTAATTCCATTTATTGTTGTATTAATTGTTGCCAACGTTGTATGATCAACGCAACTAGCAGAATCTCTGAAAAATGTGTACCTTACATTCTGAGAACTTCTGCCACTTATGTCACTTAGAGTATTTGTTGCAATCAATTGTCCAGTGGAATTTAGTGTAAATAATAGTAATTTTTTCTCAGGAATATTTAGCCAGCCCGAAACGATTGACTATAAGAAAATATTTAATTAAGAAGTAATGTGTATCCAGCTAGCTCACATTTTCCCTAGTCGCTCAATAGAAAGTAGTAAATACTAAAATAAAATACTAAATAAAACATATTATTATGAAAATAACGTAGAACATGAAAAAATTATTATCGTGGTAAAAATGATAATCATTCATATAAATGCAGTAACATTTCCACCTACGCCACCCCGTTTTACGCGAACTCGGAGATACGCGACTTTTCTTTTTGATCATCACGCGCATCGGCGTGTTCGGTTCACGACAAGTTCAAACGTGTTCCGTACGCAGTGCGCATTATTGGTTTATGGTTAATTATGTCATCCAAAAGACCAACAAATTAGTCATCTGAACCTAACAAGAAACGAAAAATAACATGCTACGAGGAAATTTTACGTGAGAAGAAGAAAACTTAAGTCATCAGGCGATATTGTTAGAATATACGAAGCCTTCGACATCAAAATACTTTCATTTACGTTGTTTTATTCCTAATAATGCAAATTGTTTTATTATCTAACATTTTATCGATGGCGCACCCAGGTGGAGAAGGACCACAACCAACTTGTCGTGAGCAGTTTGACACAAATCGCTAAAGATCGTGCCAGCTGGAGAGGTTTGTTGGTTTAGGCCCAGGTCCACCCCGGACTGCAGCGCCACCAGAAGAAGAAGAAAACTCTGGTCCCGATTACACAATCTGTATACGTATTTATGTGCAAGTTTAAACCCAGACTTAATCGAATTCGACTTACACGGCTAGTTACAATAAAACTATTACATGTTTACTTCACTTTACTGGATAGTATATTTCGTTTTTAGATAGTATATTCTAAAATGTACTGGTA
The DNA here is from genome assembly GCA_964034865.1 of Eristalis intricaria. Taxonomy (NCBI): domain Eukaryota; kingdom Metazoa; phylum Arthropoda; class Insecta; order Diptera; family Syrphidae; genus Eristalis; species Eristalis intricaria. Next base: position 166,452,233 of record OZ035873.1, on the reverse strand, counting down.
TAATTCTATTACATATTATTTAGATAGTATATTCTACACTAGTTTCGATTTTAGATTAATTGTCAAAGAAGTGCCTGTAAGATCAACGCTACTAGTAGAATCTCTGAAAACTGTGGCTCTTACATTCTGGAAACTTCTGACACTAATGCCAGGTTGCGAATTCAATTCAGTACAATGTGGTGTAATTAGAATTAACATTTTCATAGGAAAATATTTGATTAAGAAACATTATGTTCTAGTTAGCGAACTATTTCCCTACACAAAATAAATAGTGATTAATAACAATGTATTATCATTTTCATAATTAATGATAATTGATTAAAGCGTAAGAAGTGTGTCATGCTATAATAACGTAATAATGGAAACAAATGAAAATGTGAATGAAAAAATTTACTTTGAATTCTTCGTTTTCCATCATGGTGTGCCATTTTTCATGACTGACGCCCATAAATAACTTGGCATATCTAGAGATTTTTTTTACACGTAGATCTTCTAAAATATTTTCAGGTGTGGGCAATTTTTCTTCAGTGAATTCACCGCTGTCAGTCATCGTTGTTAAAACTATCTCACTTTTCACTATTAAACCAAGCTAGAGAATCAAGCTGTTTCTAATTGCGGCGATTAACTAAGACTGAACGAAGTGACCAATGTGCAACTTCGGTGGGGAGCAAAAATTACAACACATTTATCGATCAAACGAAAAATTTTAATTAGTGCAGGCATTGCAATAAATCGAAATTGAGTCATCACTGCACAATTCTTGTTTCACATTCTGGAACAGTATGTGTACGCTATTACATACAGATATATACAGCGGAAATGAAATCAGTGTTGATTTACATACGAACATAAGAAGCAATCCAATATTCTTGACATTATTTAATTACGGTGCAGATAGATAAGATAATGAAAAATTTAATTTAACATAAGTATGTACTTACCAGACAATTATTTATATTTATTTACATTTGATATGAATTGCTGACAAGGTTATTTTGAATTCAAAATTGAATACTAAATTTGAATAGTTAATAAATTTAAGTAACATGCATCCTCGTTCATAGTTTTTGTTCGTCATTTTACTATTAAGAAATAAGATTATCAAACCACAAAAAAGTTTTATCAAATATAATAATTTTTCGAAAATGTTTTATTTTTTAACTCTATGTATCAATTGGATAATATAAGCAAACGAATAAAATTTATTAACATAGTGGATTCGAGGACAGTAGAATAAATATTGAGTAGAATATTTACTAAAAGGCTCCTCCTAAATTTGAAGAAGTAAACAAACGCCAGCTAGAGTCCACTTAGCTGCCTTTTCCTTCGTCTTCAAGTTAAAAGTCCAAACAAACGTTGGTCCTCGCATTCTACATAAAAACCATCGAACAAAAAATTAGTCACATTTAAATATTATTTGAAGACTACCGTATGACGCTTGTATATTATTATTATTATTATGCACATGCATATGTAATCAGAAATGAGGTATTACCAGGAGATGCCAAACTTCTACCTCTCTTTCCCCTTAAGATTTTTGACAACTGTTTTTATAACGTTTTCATAAACCAAATTGACCAATCAAAGACCGGCATTTACGTTATTTCTTGAATAACCGTCAAAAATTCATGAACATCTGTCAAAAAAGCACTCAAATTCGTCGGTGGACTAGGAGGCAATCAGCTGTGAAGTCGGCTATCTCTGTAATACTTCATGTAATTTACTGGCAAATTCAATAAGACATTTTTCTATTGCCGAATGGTGTTGTGGTAAAAAGTTACAGATATACAATATACATATGTATTATGAATTTATTATTCCTGAAGAGTGAGCTGTGTTAGTTAAAATTACTGTTACATTCTACGAAATTAACGCAGTATAGCATCCGATTATTGTGAACAATAAACCTATCGTTCTTACCTTATTTTATACACAGGACATTCGTAAATGTTTTTCACGTCCTGTTTATCTTGTGTGACGGCCTTAACAAACATTACAGGCATTGAGGGAAATAAATCTTTCATAAAAGCAGTAGCAATCGTTCCAAGTTGTGTATCCCATCGGGCTCCTTCCATAAACAGTCCGTTAATATAAGCACCTTCCTTTGGTACAGCACTGCATTTAATTAAAAAAAAATAATATAATACTGATCATATTGTACATATATTTATTCGTTTGTACTTAACTCTATTTCCTCTTTTCGTTTTTTTGTAACATCACAATTGAGGCACATACGATCTAGGGGCCAATCATTCTTACGAGCTGTTTGTTGCATAATAGCTGTAAGGAAGCTCTGTGGATTAAAGAACCCTCCTAGCCATACTGATGCAGGCATTTTGAAATCTGCTACCCATCCCTCTAGCTCTCTCAGGCGCAGTAATAAATCCGCAAACCAGGATTGCAATCCCATAAGACTGGGGTAGGCTAACTTTGTCCATGGCTCTGGAACCTGATCCATGTATAATGATTGCATCAAGCACTCCATATCGGAAGATATTGTCAGTTCGCCTTTTAGTCCCAATTCAAGTTCTTTTAAAGATCGAAATATTTCTCGCATTAATATGTTCATACGTTCACATTCTTGGAATGCTACAATGATAAATGGGCTCTTGTCTTCAACTCTTGCCATTAGTTCAGGTATGTTAAAAGATGTTGGGATTTTATCAAGAAGATCTTCTAACACACTTTTGATGACATCATCTTCAGACTGCTCGTGGCCTCCTGACCCTGTTCCTACGGGCATCCGTGGTTGTAGTTCAAATACTATGCGAAAAAGACGTTCAGAGACTGTTGTAAGAAATCCAATTTCTGCATTTAAGTGCAGACCATAAAGATTAGGGTTTTCTGGAGGTAGGTTGTCATCGATGTATTGGTGGTAGCCATCGTATTTTAATATTCCAGGTGCTGGAAATCCTTGGCAGTAATTGAGCTCACCATCAACTAGTTCTTGTTGCATAAATTCCTCAAGGTATGAGCGACATAATCTGCGGTCCCAATCATCTGTAATATGACCTCCGTACATTATTTCTCCAAAAAGGTATCGCAGATCTTCCCAAGGGACTTTGTTGTTTGCCTCCAAATAGTTATACAAAACATAAACACAAATTGTTAGATCACCAATATTAAACGGATACACCCTGTTCCAACCTTGAGGACCAAATTTTCGTCTTTCTGCTATTACGGCATGAAAATAGCACAGTGAAAATAATATTGCCTTAAACTCTGTCTCCTTTGAACACATTTCTAGTGTTTCGTCGTTAAAATTGTCTAATGCTTTGTGTATATTTGCAAGCATTCCAGTGGGTGGTTCGTTTGTTATTTTAATCGCAGATTCCAAGATTGCTTGCGGTAGTATGTGATATGCTGGATCGGCGGCCGTTTCCGCACTAAGAAATAGACGATAATTTGGATTAACATCAATTAGAGTTGCTTCAATTTTTTTCTCGAGGCTTGGTAACCAACGAGCCACTAAATGGATGTTTTGCAAAATGACCCAATGTCCCATTTTAGAAGCAATATCCATAGCATTTTCGGCAACAATCTCTTGCCCTTGACCCAGCGAAACGCTGTGAAAGTTATCATTATCCGTTTGAAAACCTAACATTTTTCCAAGTTTTTCGACATCTTTAAGAGGATCCACACCTGGCGAAAGTACAAAAAATATATGTGTTTCTGGGCTGGACTCTTCAAAGGTTTTCGAGAAATCTATTGTCCGGTTATCAGTGTACTTTGAACCTAACTTTTCTTCAATAAAACCTAGAATAGCGTATGACATACGGTCAGGTCGTATACATCTCATTATACATAGTCTCTCTACGGCGGTCTTATTTTTCCATTCACCCGGATATTTTTCATTTTCAGGGCATTCTGCTTCCACAAATTTTTGCCACCTTTTTTGGGATGTTTCCATATCCTTGTCTAGGCCCTTAAATGATGGTAAGTTACATAGAGCTTTAATGCCACCCCAAGCAAAATGCGATAAGAAATGTAGGGGTGATGTTGCATTTTGGCAATACGGAAATCGTAAAAGAAAATCCAATACTGGAGGATCTATTTCACCTGCATTAAGTAAAATTTGCATTGTCACTTGGGTTAGGAAGATAAGTTTGTCTTGCTCAAAAAGACCACGTGAAACGTATATAAAGCTATAAAATGTTATTGCCTCTATTAGGTTCTCAACCCTTTCTTTAACTTTAACTGCTTGAACTGATTTTTGAATAGCATTTGAAAACACCACTGTATATGCTTTAAGGGAAAATTGATAGATGGGATTGATTTTAAAAAGATCGTTTAAAATAAAGTATATAATAGACGCTCTTTGCGAGGCTGGCCTATAGTGCTCACGTGCTGAATCGATTTGCACGGCTGTAATTTTCGATTCTGCTACTTTAGTTTCAATTTCTTCAGCAGTTTTCTTAGTTTTTTCTAAATTCATTACGAGAGTGACATCTGATAAAACATTTTCTCCTGCAGATGAAAGCCTTTGCAGCAAATCATCTTCCAGAAATTTCAATGTGATTTTAAAGTGATTTTGCTGTTGCGTAAGACTTGAGCACATAACTGCTAAGTCAGGGCGTTCAGCTTTTATTACTTCAGCTAAAAGCTGCTCTTCCAATCCATCGCGAGTAACAGTGAAGTTGATTAAAGTTGTTTGCGCCTGAATTTCCGGTTTATAGTGAGGGTTTGCCAGTTTTGTATGTAGAATCAATCTAAAATTACGATTATACTCGATTTCCTTATCACCCAATTTTAGACATGTTCCCTTCTTTATTAAACTTCGTCCGATCACCGGATTCAACACAGCATCGATATTCTCTCCAATGTTTTCAATCAAAAGAATATTTCCATTTTTTATTGCCCGTTCCACCACGTCTAGGTATCCTTTTTGAGTTAAACGTAGTATTACGATGGTTGTTCTATACTTTTGTTTTACCCATTTGATGCCTTGCCTATACGATAAACAAATATTTTAATTTAAATCACTATTCGAGTGGGTCATGCTAAGTTCTGTTTTGTATTTACTGTTCATGAATGAGTAATTTTGAGCTATAATATAATATGTTAGGATAAATTATTAAATTATGTATTGATATTTTACATTCAGCTGCAACCAGTCATGTGTGCGTCATTTCCCCGAAATCAAAATTCTCGAAAAATTAAGGGTAACTATTACAGTTGACTTACAATTGTGGATCAATCATCAGTGGATAGCGATCAGAATGAACTAATATTGCCGCATTTTCAGCTGACATTCTATCACTCGGTAGCCCTTGATTATTCCACTCAGCTATCTGTGCATCGTCACAAATCATTGCAAAAGGATCACTTTCTTCCGACACAGGAATAGGGGGCTTATATAGATTACCAAAATAGATTATACCGAAATGTCAACATTTACTTTACGTTAACTTACATCTAAAGCTTTAAAATATGGCACCCACATTTTTTTTAGCAGTTCAACTCGATAGATGCGTGTAAAACAGCCAACATATGAAATAAAGCATGCTATTAGAAGAATATCCCCTGGTAATGTAATTTGACTTGCATTCAAGCTAAAAAAGAAATATATTTAGATAATAGTGTTGTGTTAGCAACAGATGAAGATAATAGCAGATTTGTACGTTCACTTAAACCGAAGTTGAGGAAATAATTTATCGGACACTTACTTCCTAACGGATTCCATCCAACGAATTTTTTCCGATGCAAGACCACCAATTAATCTGTTTGCCAAGTCAATCGTAAATGCGGTTTTATCAGCTTCATCTTGGCACTTTTGTTTCTTTGCCAGTGCCATGTCGAACTCTGCTTGCAGAACGTTTAACTGTTTCTCGAGTTCGTTCAAGCGATTATTGAGGGCTTCTAGTTTTTCTCTGGCCTCCCGCAGTTCTCGTTCAGCATCGACCAATGCTCTTTCTTTGGGCTCTACTATCAAATATACATCGTAGAATCGATTAATGTTTATCACCCACGAACAGAGACCAGCAGCTGCCTGTGACTTTGAAACAATTTTTTCAGGATCGAATTCTGAATCCTTTATGTACACTTGAAGTGCTTTAATTATATCCGGGTGAATGTGTTTCTTATCATAGTTAACCAAATCATATAAAAACTTATCGACATTTCCCATCATTTGACGTGCAGCTTTCCAGCTTCGATCTTTAGGGATTTTACCCTTTGGCGAAAAAAGCACTAATACTGCAGCGCAAACATTTACAACTGCATCTGGGGGAGAACCAAATGACTTTAACTCAGTAAGATTATTCTTGTTTAATGTGTTAAGAGCTTCTTGTGCTGCCAATAAAGCAGGTTGAGCTTTTCGAAAATCTTCTTCGCAGAGAGCAGCTTTAGCAGTTACGTCCTCTTCAATTTTTCGCACTTTTTTCTCTTCTTGTGTGGCAAATAATCTTTCAATTGAAACTTTCTCATTCTCGCTGCTTACAACAACAATGAGATTATCAGCTTCTTTATTTTTAACAGCCAAATCAACTTCTTGCACCTTCAGAATATCTTGTAAGGCGTCAACTTCATCACTACAGGATGCTAGTTTAATCAAACCGTTTTCAAGACGTTTTATTCTGTCTTTATTTAATTTAACCTTTTCCGAAAGTAGATTGCTATACAGATTGATAAGTTCTAAGAATGACTTTGGGGTGGTATAGTTATATCTCTTGTCATTTAATAAGTAAACATGGGAAATGTCATTCACGGTTTTATGAACGTATGCCATGAATTTAGAAACGGAGTCAGAGAGTTGGTGTGGGAGTGCTTCAATGTCTGATAAGAAGCTTAGAGCCACGTTCTCCAAGGCCTTTTGTGGCCATTCATGAAACCAGTCGATTGTTGTATTGTTGACGAGAGCTGGGAATTTTCGAGCTCGAATTCTCAGCGTAGGGCCAACAGGAGAAAAACAAAGCACCACTTTCAGTAGACCGCGTACTTTTTCAATGAAAAATTTCCAACAGTTCTCACGGCTGTCAAAAATACCAGCTTGTTTTACTTCGTTACGTACGGCATTTATAATATTTTCGACATCTTCATCAGAGAACAGTTCATGAATATCACCGGACGCAAGAAGATCGTTGATAAGAACAAGGAAATTTTCCTTTGCAACTTCGGAGTCCGTCATTAGAAAGCAACAAGCACTTGTCTTAACACCTGCCTTCATATACAGGGTGCAAATGTTAGCCTTAAGATCGTTGTAACTGTAATCTTTGGTCAGTTGTATTTGGAAAACATCCAGTGATGATATAAAACTTGCAAGACGGGTAAGGGATTGTTTACCTGAACCTCCAACACCAATGAGAAGGGCATAACCTCTTGGAGATTCCAATATTCGGCTAATGCGACATACATGACTCATTGCGTCTTCGAATAGCACGAGGTTCATGGCACCTACAAAGTCATTATAACGTTCTTGAGCCTCCTTTAGTAGCTTATGAATGTGCGCCCAATTGAGAATATTCATGTATTTCACATCAGCAAGTCCCTTGGCGTAGTGAAAGTAAATATGTGGTTTTTGGAACACGACATCCTCATTAAATACTTCTACACATTTACGGACGTTTTCCACCATTAATTTAACGTAGTTATTAATATCGACTTGATCAACTAACTTATCACCATATACTCTATTGCATTCGTGTGCCCACAAGCGGAGAAGCATATTGGGATTCGGGCAAGTTTCTAAATTTGCATATAACACTCCCTGAAAAAAGTTCACTTTCGTCAAAAGATTCTCTCGGGTATGTGTTTGGGCCTATTTTCAATCACTGCATAAAAAATAACTTACCGAAAATATGTTGGCTAAATCTCGTAAATTAAAATTGTAGTGAAATTTAATAGCAGTTGGGAGGAAAGTTTGTGAAATTTTTTGATGTAATGCAATCGCTGTTCGAATAAGAGGCTCACACATATCCTTAGTTTGCCTAGAAAACTTATGTTGTGAGAAATCCATGTGCTGCGACAGGATGGAGTTCAGAATATGAAATAATGCTTCACCACTAGGAGCACTGTTGAAAATTCGAAAATTTTAAAATGTTCATTAAGTTATAAGAAATGTGTAAATTACTTTACTGCAAAGGAACAAAAATGACGCTGCAATCTTGGGTTAATTGTAAATGAACCAGCTGTTGGATTCATGCAGGAAGCAAATTGACAATGATGGATATCCTTTAACGACATTTTCAAACGATCGTACCAGTGGCGATAATCCATAAACTGTCGTATGAGAGTATGTGGTTGTACTGTTCCATATTTGTCCACTTCAGGCATGTTCATATCATCTATAAAGTAAATCATTTGCTTATTTCCTGGAGGACCAAAATTGCGTCCCGCTTTTTTTTCTAATGGCTTTTCAAGAATTTGTTGCAACATTTCGGAGGTAGTATAAAAATTAAATGGAACATTTGTAACAGCAAATTTAGAGTCGGGCAGCGAATTCAGCTTTCCTGTCATTATAATTGTTTTCCCTGATCCAGGTGGACCAATGAACATAACAGGATGATTTAGTCCAATAAGAATGTCAGTAAAATATTTTAAGCGTGTGGTTTCGGATGTATGAACAAGATTCGATTGCAAGGGGATATCAGGGTCCAATTCAAAGCGGGGTACTAAGTTTGTCCAAGGCAAAAATTTTTTAGTTTCATTGTCAACAAAGTAACTAAATAAATTTCCACTTGTTGGAAAGGATACAGTCTTAAATTCATTTATCCACCATTTGTGAAACTCGTTTCGCCAATCGATTATTTGATCTTGAAATAACGTGGAGCCGAATCCCCAAACAATGCAAAATACAAAATATATCTCATACCATTCTTTGGGACAATCTGAAGGAACGTTTTGTGTTGTTAAGAGACAGTCAAGCAAGTAACAACTCATTTGAATCATTGCTACATCGGATATAGGAGTGATTTTTTTTAATCGAGTTTTAAAAACCTCTAGCATCGGGGGTATATATTTTTCAAACAGGACAGTCAAAATTGCTTGCTCGGCGTTATTTTGTCTAGTTTGTAACCAGGATGTAACATATGGGCTCCATCCAAGATCTTGAGGGTTAATGTACAAAATACCAGCACGAGAAACTGTGGCAGGAGTAGCATTTTTAAGATTAGCAATTTCAAATAACAACCGCATTTCCTTAGTTAGAGCTATACGTTCATTACTTGCAAGCGTGAGGATTTTATTATCATCCATTACTGTATTCAAGCTTTCGATCCACATTGGATCGATATCCCCATCAAGTACAATCCACTTAGGTCCATTTCCGGGAGTATTTGCCTGATCTCGCATTATGATCGAAAAAAGTCCATCTTTCCATTCTCTTGTTGTTGGATTAACAATGCCAAACAACTCATCATTCGTCACCGCTTTAGGATTTAAATCGTTGTACAGAGGCTTCCGCTTTTGATTTTGATATGTCTTAAAAAGAGTTTTCCATACTTCTGACTTTCCAGTACCAGCAAATCCAATTATAAATACGGAATGTCGAACTGCGAAGAGTTCTTCTAATTGCACAACTTTCAATACAAAGCCTGCTTCAGCCTGTAGCAATAAATCTACAGCTGACTTCCTTATAACTTCTTCAAATTCTAGATTCCTTTTACGTGGCACATCTAGTGATGGGAAAAGATCCCCTATTAATCCCATAAATATAGCCACATCATCGGTTATGATTTTAGGAGTATTGAAATCTCGAAGTGCTCTCATAAGTACTTGATCTTCAGGGCGTTGTTTGTCGTCCCTCTGTTAATAAATTTAAAATTAAAAATTAAAAAAAACTGTGGGGTATAAAAGTTTTAATATATCCGGACTCGGTGTGAAAATAAAAATGTGGTATAAAATAAGGTTTAAAACAATTCACCCTTAAAGCTCCAGCAACCACCAGGACAGACTTAATGGCTCTCAACCCCCAATCATAATGATCCTGTTTTGATAAAAGCTCTTTACAAAGAGTATATAAAGTAATAAATTTACGAGCCAAAAGCCGCGCTTCTTGAAACCCTTCGGCAACCAACATAATCTCACAAATGAGAGCGAAGTCGGGAACAACCATTGCGCAAGGCCTATAGAGAGCCTTTAGGTTTTCTGGAAGTTCGGCTCGACCAGCATATCCAGGATTCATTGTAATAAACATTCCCACTGTTGCTCGCAATGCTATAATTTCACCAAGAAAATTAAACATAACCTTTTTCGTCTATAAAAATGTATGGGTATTAGATAATTATGCAATATCTTAACTTATAATTTTAGTGTACCTTTATAGCATCCTGTATACACTTCACTTGCACGGCTACGACAGATAATACTTCGACCGATATTCTATTGAATTCGTCAAAACAACCCCAAGCCCCAGTCTGTGCTAATCCTTTGTGAATATTGCCACATGATTTGTAATCCATTTGTTCAGAGCAGTTAAATACATAAACCATCATACCCAATGCCCGACCAAGGTCTTTAGTAGTTTCAGTTTTGCCGGTTCCAGCAGGTCCAGCAGGTGCTCCTCCCATTATAAGATGAAGCGACTGAGTAAGCGTGATGTAGCATCGATCAGTTAGCGGGGTAATTACCAGCCTTGGAGTATTTCCAAGATATTCGTAGTCATACTTAAATTGAGCATCACATATATTAGCAAAACAATCATCAAATTTTGCGTCCCATCTGTGCCGAAGTTGACTTTGCCATTGGAAAGCTGTAGCAACATCCACCTTCTGGTGAATTATTTTCGAAACAACATCTCTACTATGGACATCGATTGTGCATACGGTCATAATTTTTTGCCTCTCCCCCGCAGTCAAGTCACCAAGCAGTAAGAGGATAAGGTTGTTAAGTTGATTTACCTGTTTTCTGTTGTAGTCTTTTATGGCATTTTCATATCTCATGCCAACTTTTATGAAAGCATCGTCAGTTTCTGCTGTCCAACAGATTTGAGTAGTAACTAATGCTGCTTGTGCAGGCCATTCAAATATCCAAACATGACGGGGTTTCTCTTCATAAGCAATAACTGCCTCGCGAAAGTGGAACCGTAAAGTGGCGCGCATTTCGTCAGTTATACCATTTAGCCAAACCTCTACCTTTCCGCTGCAGTCAAATTTTTGTAAAAAAGGTACAAACTCTTCTAATTCTTTGGCTACCATTCCTTTGGAGATTTTAGTCCCTTCAATAAGGGACAAACTACCGAGCGAATCATATAATTTGGTCAGATGGCGACTGACCATTTTCGGATTGTTTCCATTCGATAATATATCCAGAAGATCAGCTGATGAGACAAAGTAAAATCTTGGATATGTAAGTCGCTTAGTTTCTAAGTAATCATTCAAAGCTTTTTCGCAAAGTAATAATTCTCTCAGGAGCCTTTCTAGTGTCTCATATGTTTTACTGACTCCTTTGTTGGTAGCGCGCACCACATTTCGATCATTATTAATTTGAACTAGTAGAGCCTTAAATTCTTTGTCAATCAAATCAAATCTCGTTGAGTCCCCTGGCAATTGATTTCGGATGTCTTCAGACCCAATGAATATACTTTCCAAATACATCCACTTGCGTTGCACTTCGAACCAAGCAAAAATAACTTGATCTGCATTCGAGAGTTTATTTTGCCAATCCATAACTTCTTTTAGGAAGAATGTAATATATTTCGATGAAAGCATATTTTGTAATTGAACTTGGTGCTCTTCAAGCACTTCAATCATCTCTTCTGTTGCCTTAAGCAACTTAATACCTGTGCGCTCGTGAGTTTCCGTTCCAAACTCCATTTCACTCCATGAAGCCTGCAGGTCTTTTAAAACATTTTCCATAGCCATTTCTTTAACAGACTTATCAACTATGTTTTTGACATCATCTTCATATTTATGCAGGTTAAGATCAATGAGATCCTTAAGTGTAGTTGAATCATCCATACTAAATTTTACGTTTGTTGTTACCATAAGCTCAACCCAGTGTCGATCTCGAATTGCTGGATTCTGAAGCTCAGTAATTGCTCGTAAGGATGTCATAAGATTTTTTAATGAACTTTCCATCTGCACATATGGTTGCCATGGCCTCATATCTTTGTTTAGGCCACGGAGCTCTTTTCCGATTTTTTTGCATTCCATATCCATGACTTCTATATTAATTTTTTTCCAAGGGGTTGTCTTCCAATCATTTATTGTGGAATCTATGCTTATGAAATAGTCCCACATGGTCTTTAATAATCCCAAATCAAACCTACAGCGAATAATTTTGCTCATATCTGGACCCGCCAATTCAAACAGCAAGGCGGATTCTGTCAGCTGATGTAGCTTTTTTTCAATTTCATTTAGCTCATAGTTGGTTTTATCTATAAGTGTATAGGGATCAATACATTGTACGGTGAACAACTGAAAAAATTCAAAAACAAAATGATGTATATTTCGTATTGCCAGAAGCAATTGGTGATTAATTATAATATTCCTACTTTGCTCTTGAGAAATGTATTCCTGTACATATTTGACGTATTATTGTAAAGGGTTATTCTTTTTCCAATTAAGTCAACTTGATACGCTTGCATGGGACTAATTGTTTGTTTCACAGTGGCAGCATCCCTTTTTAGCCTGAGCCACTTGTCAGGCAGGTCTCCCAACTAAATATAAATTTACCTATAAACTGGAATTGGTTATTAGAAATTGAAGATATCTTTCCTGTGTTAGAACATTATTCTGAAATTCATAATTATATTGCTTAAGGAGTTCCACAATTTCCTTAATTGGATCAAACATTTCGTCGTACATGTTTTGCTTTTCATTGATTTTGCTCAGTATGGACATGACCTTGAGAAGACCCTCCAAGTCATCCTTATCGAGTTCAAGCGTCAGAACTGCTTTGGCTTCACAAATAAAATCGTCTAGTTCCTTTAAACGAAGGGTACGATCAGATGAGTATTTCAAAGCCCAAAGTAAATAAGTTAAACCTGAAGTGAATCGACTACACGATATATGAGGTGGTTTTTCAAAATGCTTATCCATTTAGATATTTCATTTAGAACGTTATTTTTGAATCCCTTTTTATTGAGCCTTAGCCATACGTTGAAGTCCTGGAAGCTTTCCCATTTGGCAACTTCTTCATTTAGACCAATAAACTTATCAAGCTAGTGGAGGAATAGCCAAACCAATTTGAATAACACAATATAATGACAATGACAGATTTGCTTTTTTACTTGTTGCTTGAAAACATTTAAGGGAGGATTGTCTTCTTTTAATGGTACTGCTATGTCCCCTTCTTCAGGATCTCGTTCCGCTGCGGTTAAAGGACGTCCGTAACGTTTGATCTCAGCTAGATAATTAGCCTTATTCTCTGTCCAAATGAAGTTGTATTCATTGTAATTTCGAAGATGTGATCGAATTGACTGTAGTCCATATTTGACCTTTTGCAGGATATCATTGCGATTTTTGAAAATTTCATTCTTATCTGTAACTTCATTTAAAAAATCTAAGCGGGGTATATTTATTATATGTATTACATATTTTAAATGATATATATAAGTCCTATACATGAATATTAAATATACCTGTGAAGTCATGACCTCCTGAAGTAACTGTAGTCGGTGATACTCGATGCAGCATTCCGAGTTGGGTAAAAATATCTTCAATAATATTCTCTACAATTTTAGTGAATCCATTGGTAGATGTATCCACATTGGGAAAGAATACAATGTGTGGTTGTTGAAGCTCCATTTGAATCTCGAATATTGGAGCATCATTTTCAAAACGATTTTCGAATTCCATACGAAGGTATGTAATGCTTATATTTACAGCACCTAACAATTGTTCAGCGATTTGTTCATCAACATACCTCTCATACATATGAAAGTTTGCAACTTTTTCCGGAGGAAATGTATCTAATAGCGCCCACCTATCCACCGATGTAAAAACCTAAATCGGAAGTTGTTTACTTAAAAAAATATATTTAAAATGCATTCTACTTTTGAGACTGTCTCCTCTACTTCAGCTATCTCCGTGACTATGAGCTCGGCATCTTTTGCTGTAATAACAATTGGCTCTGCAGTTAAACTTCCCACGCGATTTGAGTTATCCTTGGGCGTTTCTTTAGATATTTCCCACTCATTTATGTATATGTTAAAAAACAACTTGAGATTTAACATCATAAGTTGATTAATCAACTGCATTGTAGTTTCTGCCTGTTTCTTTCGACTTTGAACAATATGTGCACGGTTTTTATATTCAATAAGTTCTTTAGAGTTATTGTATCTTCTTTGATAGAGTGGTATCTTACCCCACGATTGAATACTCCTCTTTATAGCATCTATATTATTCTGACTTTCCTCTAAGCGCCTATGCAGTCTTTCAATTTCATCAAACATTTCAACTATATATTCATAGTCTATGTGCATGTAATGAATGTGTTAAAAATATGGCATATTAAAGTTTCAAGACCTTACTATAATCATTCCACGTGTATGTTGTAAGAAGTGGAATTAATCTTTGATTAATGTCAGTCATTTCAACCCTTAGCAAATTAGACTCATAAGAGTTTGCCTTTTCATTGATATCATTGTACCACTCAACGATTCTCATTAATTTTATTCGTGCCTCCTGCATAACTCCTCGTAAAGTATTTATTATTAAAATTAATATGATCTTACCCAAAGGTCGTTGTCCCGTTCGTAAAATTCATATATCACAAGCTCTGAAATATTGCATCCTAATAAAATAATATTTTTCGTATCTTTTAGACCAGCTTGGAGCTACTTGGAAAATGTAATGTTAAAAAGTATATTAAAATACAGAGTATTACAAACCTCAATATCAAAATTGACATACAGTTTGTCGGCAGTATAATCGTTGCGCTGACTGGTATGTTTTCCTAAGAGAGGTTGCTTCATTTTACTTGTTATACTGTCCAATACTTTCACCTCCCATTGGTCCAAAATAATTTGCTTTAGCTCGTCTATGTACTCGGTTAACTGCCTATATCGCACAAGAGTGTCTTTACCATATTCATCATCGAAAAAGCTGAAGTGATGCTATCGAGAACATATATCTTAGGATAGATTGAAACATACACTCACTATATATCATAAAGTGTAAGGTCTTTGTATCGCAATTGGATTCGACTTGAAAGTTGTGTGAGATAGGAAATAATCCCAGAAAATTTTGGAAAATAGCTTTCAGTCAGGAAATGCTTTAAATAAAATATATATTTTCATTTATTTTTTTTATAACAGCGACATATACTTACATAAATCCCTTTCAATTTGAAAGTATTATTTAAGGCTATAAAATCTGCAGATACAGCATTCAGTTCGTTATTGAATTCTTCCACAATGAATATAAAATACTTTTCTAAATGTGACCTTATCACGGGCCGTGTAAGAAGACTTCCACAAATCTTAAGCTCATGACAATCTTCGAAGGTTTGCTCGAAAACAAATGCAATTCGTCTTTCTAAGATTTCCGTTCTTTTGTGAAATCGATCTTTTTGATTCTTATAGTCGTGTTGATTTGGGTCTGGGTCTAGAGGAGCAAAAGTTATGTTTGACCATTCTCGATAAACATTGTTGTATTCCTCCGAAATCGCTTCGATCTGATGACTATGCAAGCGACCCTTAAGACCACCTAAGATAATTTTTTCCAATTTGCTGAAGCTAATTCCTGTTGCAAATGTATCGCGTATATCGTTTAGACGTTCTATAAACTGATCAAATCTATGAAATATTGTCTCAAATCGCCATGTCCATTCTTGCGAATTAAATAGTGTATTATATTTAAACTTTATCAAATCGCAACGGCATTCATTATACTTGCGTCTGTTGAAAATGATATTTAGTAAAGGAATAAACGTCCGTTTTCATCATTAATTTTTTAACCTATAATTTTCCATGCAATCCAAGACTTGTTCAATTTTTGTATGCGCCTCACCCACGTCGCCTTGAAATATATTATCAGGTTCAATTGTGCGACTTGCACAATCAATTATTGCATTATTAATCATTTGAATCAAAATAGTCATATTGTCGACAGTGTGGAAATATTTTGAGTGTCCCCAGACAAGTCCGATAGTAAGTAAAAGTGGTCTTACATCGCCTTCGGTTTCACTGAAATCCATTGTTTCAAACCGATCGACATTTTTTTTCTAAAGAGATTATAGATACACGTGAAATAATTTTATGAAAATTCAAGTAAAGTTCATTGATTATTTACCAAGGGAGTTAAATGTAGCTTCACATCGCGAGCTTCTCCAAGAGCTGCCATTATTTTTTCAACCATGGACCTGAATGATGATTCGAAAACAGAATTTGTCTTTTCAAGCACATAACCGATTGTCTTAATTCTTATATCTCTAAGTTGGTCAACTAAATTCTCTAGATTTTCAAGGCGCGCTTCCCAAAAGTCTATCAAATGCTCAGGGCGAGGATTGTCTTCTTTACCATAAATTAACTCACTTGCAGATGCGCTTATAAAATCATTTATGGAGTCAATCCATTTGACGATAATTCCTTCAAGAGAGTGCTTCATTAAACTCGTGAATTTCGAAAAATCACTGAAATGTTAACCAACATTTAATAATTCAGTTTCATTACGTTATATAATTGGTTGATTGGTTGGTATTTTGCCTTTCATTAATATGTGAGATTTTACGTATTTTAATATTACATTCAACTAACCCTGAAGCCATATGTGGTACCATTTGCATAACTTCATCTATACAAATTGGTAGTGGCAAAATAGTTCGGTTTTGCATTTGCCCCTTCATTTGGGCGATGCAATTGCGTAAGTCTTGACTTTCCGTTTTCATGTCATTAATTATAACTGATGTCCATCCGTTTTGATTCACAGGATTGTTCAGTACCGGAAAAATTACAGAGTCAAATAAAACAAACAAATTTTCTACAACATTTGCCAAAATGTCTCCATACAGCAAGGTCTAAATAAATTCTTATATAAAGTTCGAAACAGGGCAACATCATCGCAAAATTCTTACGCTAAGGATATTTTCCGTGGTCAAAGCGCTTGGTATTTTATCCCGGATGAAAAAGATAATTTTACCACGGGGTTTTGCTGGAAAATCATAAGATGGAGCCGGAAGGGATGATGCGTTCATTGAAAATATAAGTCTTTCCTGATAAGGATCATTCAAAAAACATATGATACATTCCTGAAAGTGATACAAAATTTATGTTTCCTGAAATGATGTACTTATTTCATGGATTATGTAATTACAGTTTTTCTTATTTGCCTTTAATTTTTTATTTAATGTATGTATGCTATGTTAATGAACTTATAATAATGTTTTAAGTTATTTAATGATTCTATATATGTACGTAAACTTACAATATATTTTCAGATGTATAATAATAAATATAACATATTTTGGTCCAAGAGTACTAAGTGGAAGTTAAAGAAAGTTATTTATACATATGAACATACCTTAAACACTTCAGTTCCAATCATTTTATGCCATTTGTCTTGTTTGATTCTCAAAGTCTTAATTACGTAATTTTCAAAGAAAGCCAACAGATCTTTCATTTTTCTTTACACTCCTTATTCGGTTTTATAAGTAACTATATATTTATTGTAAGATCTGTAAGGGTTTTTTGCTTTTTATATGTAAGAATCGAAAAACTATGTACTTTCTCTTCTAATTATAGAAAATTATTTAGAAATTCGTCGTTCTCAGAAGATACGTTCTGTTCAATTGTAGCTTTGTTTTGAAAAATTATCGAGTGGAGAGTATTGTATTGTTTTCGAAAATATCGATGACAGTATGTATCTACATATATAGGCAATGCGATCTGCAATTACACTGCTTTGGAGGAAGCAATAATCATTGACTGGGGTCCTTGATAGGAGATCACAAAGCTGTTATTACTGTAAACTGTAAACTGATAAATAGATCTTTTTTTTAATCCCCTTGTCGAGACTTCCCGAATTATAGAATTATAAAATGTTTATATGAATAAAAAAAAAAACCTAGTACATACCTTCAATTTTGTTATATGATTGTATGATAAAATGTACAACCAGCAACGATGCAGCTCAGCAATATATTAAGATTAAATGCAGAGCATATATATTCAGATATCCAGCATATTCAGTTCATATGAACTTACTTTTCTAAATTTATACCGAGTATTAAATTATTATAATATATAAGGTTATATAAGGTTAAGACTGTTAACTCTTAACATGGCCTGGCAAACGCTAGGTTCACAATTTCACATCTGATATATACAAGTTTGCACTCATTTCTTGACCTCAAATAATCATGGATCGTTCTATGTTTCCAAGTTCAACAATATAATGTACGCGGTATATACATGCAAAATGTAGGGCAAGAGCTAAGAAAAATCGAAAGTTCAGCCCTACTAAACAGAAAATGTTTGTTCAAACGTCATGTTGCTATTGACCAACACAAATTTTACTACAAGAATTTCTATTAAATGAGTGGTAGAGCACGCGCAAACAACCATAGGAAGTACTCATGTTAGAAAAATTGACTAAGTAAATGGTAAAGAAAAGGCAACGTATTCTTCTTGACCTGACGCTAAATTAAATATGTGTATAACACCCTTTGAATTGTACACCAGTTCACAGTGACACGACATTCCTGAAGTGAAAGTGAAAGCTGCTCTTAAGTTTCACATTTCAGTAACAACGTGATATCCGAAGGAACTTAACAAAACATTACGTCTTAAGAACCGGTCTAAGGAATTACTCTAAAGTATTACAAGTTAGTATAATTTTGTTCTTCATGGTAATTTTAGTACGATTTGTGTTGGCAGGAGCTTTTTAGCTCGTAACAAAAATATATATTTTTTCAAATTATAATCTTTAAATTTCACCAATCGAGATTTGAAATATATATTTGAAAATATTGAATTATTTGAATTTGTTTACGTATTTAAATTGTTAAATTATTGCATAAAGCAATATTATGTTATAATAAAAAATATGTTATCTGTTTGCCAACTATATTTTACACAAAATCTAACTTCTAAGCTGAAGCTAAATTATTCATTCAAATGCAACTCAGTATTTCTATGCTGAATATATCTTCATTCAAACTTACACATCGAATACAGTTTTTATATTTATGTGAAGTTGCGTTTATACAGACTATTAACAAAGAATGGTATAAGCACAGATAGGGATATATACAGCGTGTGTGTTCTGTAACATATCCATATAAATGCATGTATGTATGTGCATATTTTGTTCGATTGGTCACTCTTATCGTTGAGCTTGAAGCAAAACTTTTCTGAATGAAGTTTCCTGATTTATCATGTATAAGTTTTCTCTGCTGAAGCAGCAAACTTATGTACATATGTTCATATCTGAATAATGCGATTTTCATGTACGAAGCAGTATTATAATGTTAGATTATTTGACTTTGTATACTTCGAATAAACATTACACATGTATAACTATGCGTTCTATGCATACGTTTCTAATTTAAATCGTGCTGTATGGACAAAGTTGGCAGATCTATAATCATACCTAAACCAGGCTTGCAGCCAATCCCATATATGTGCATAGAATACATAGTAACATAACAATTCCAGATATAGAAGGTCAAATAGATGGAATAAAACTGTTTGATTTTTCATTATATATTCTCGTCTGCACTTGCTGCTTTGTGCTTCTTGATTCTTCTAGACTGTAGTATTTTTTGTCATCCTATGTTAAGATCATACCACGTGAAAATACCGAACATATAAACGCTTAAAATCGCGAATACGAATCTACGATAATCTGCAATTAGTAGTATTTAAAGTATACAACATAATAAATTTAATTTTACATTTTTATTATAGTGTGCACAATTTAACGTATTTATTTTTTAATTTATTTTTTTGTGTTAATATTTTTTTTTCGCTGCTGTTTCGCTGCAAAATTTCAATTCAATTGTATTGTATCTTCGGGTTGCCAATATAAGAACGGGAGGTATGGCATAATTCTTAACTGTACGTCTCTTGAACATTTCAGTTCTCTAAAACTTCATAAAGGTATATGAGTATAACTGTTATTCCCCGCACCGCAGAAAAATAAGCACGGCTCCCTCTTACGAAATGCTATAGCATTGCTTTCTACTGAGTGACCGTTGGACAGTAATGTACTAAAGAAAAATAATGGAAGTAGAAACTGTCTTGACGTCATTTGTGCGAGTACGTGTTATGGACTAAAGATTTCTATAGCAACTAGCAAAAAAAACTTATTCTGGCTCTCCGATTGCTGACCAAGCTTGAAGTTATATTACATAAGCCATATTGAGCTTATCACAATGCAATAAATTGAAGTAAACTTGTATTTTGAATTCAAAGTTATTTGATAATATAATAAACTAGAGAATAATTCAGAATGAATGTTCAATACACAACGCATCATACCATGATATATATTTTTAAATCCCTTACACAAATCACCTTAGACACACTTTCTTTCATCGATAGCTTAATTTGCTTTAGAGTAAAATTAGTATTTTAGTCAGTAGTTGCAGTTGAGAGGAGCCAGAACTCCACTCTGTAAGTTTTTTCACACAGGAGCCACGCGCGGCTTATTGTCTTAAAAATTTAATTAAACATTTTGTGTTAAAAGAAATAAATAGTTTTCATTGAATGCATCTAATGCTGATAACAAGTTGACAACATTGTTTGTGGGAATTAATTAATTAAGAACTTCAAGAATATATACATATAGTGTTCTACCGATTAGAGGGCACTAGACGATATAATGTAATATATATATATACGGATTTTTGCTCAATAAATTTTGAACTGTTCTTGGTTGAAAGCCTGGATATACTATTGCATATATACATATGTTGGTGAAAATAGGTCACCATGAAATATCATGTGCTATACATTGTATGTATACATTATCTCTATATACAACATTAAACTTAACGGATACATAATTTTCAAACTTATACCTTTCTTAATAAGCACTTATTCTTTAATGCAAATTGCATGAAATAATGGCAGTGTTCGTTATTTGAGTGCTTATATTAGAGCGAAGTGAAAGCAGGATTTTAAATTCACTTAAGTGACCTTCGGAAGTTTTTTCTGTGTGCTTACAATTCAGTAGTACTTAAATTATATAGCACCCAATCGATGTCGCCACAATAATGGGGAATTCACTCCACATACTTTGGAATTTCCGACAAAGGACGAAATGACAGAATAAAATGAAAAAAATAAAATAACCCCCACATTATGAATCCAGAACATGAACGTCTATTATATAATGCAATAAGTGAACCGAAAAAAAGTGGAATAATAAAAGCTACTTTCTTCTTTTGGTCCTGCATCATCCCGTACTCTATGTAGCATGCCCAACCGTATTCAGTGATATATAGTTAATATAAAATAAATTACTAAAGTGGTTGCAAAATTTTAAACAACAGATCGGTTAACTAAAACTTAACCACAATATTTATATTTTATATTTGTATAAGTATGTAGTATCCCCTTTTATATATGGTTTTTCAAGGTGAGCATTATACATCGCCTGTTTGCGTCGCTTCAGTTCTCGAGACTACGGTAATCGTTTGTATTACACGAAACTTGATTCGGGGTGTAATAAATATCTAAAAGTTCGAACGCTTGATGTAAATTGAGGAAGAATGATTAATTTATTAAAGTTTGTTAGCTTTCCATATTTTTTAACCGTATATTAATACATATAATACTTGTGTGATTTGGTATAATTAGCTATTCGCAATGATTGCAATGACTCAGTATTGAGTGTAGGTAATAATTGTAATATAATACAATTTTTCTCGTGTAGTGATAATTCTAAATCTAAAGTAATCAATGAAGAGTCATAAAAGGATTTGTATTAAGAAATACAGTTGGATAAAAGTAAATAGTAATAGCACCATTAAGTATGGCTGGCATAGCACCTCCGAAACCTCCTCGTTGTTATAATATCCTCTCGGTAGCAGTGACGCCAGAAGAGGGGAATATAGAGAAAGGTAGATTTGTAATAAAAGTTGATGGAAACTCAGTCGGAAGTGGTGTGAAAATAAACGAAAGCTGTTGGAACCAAAATACCTGTAGAGTGAATTTCAACAAATACCGTTTGGCAAAAGGCTGTTCCCGCTTAATGTATGCTTGTCAGCAAGGGCTTATGGATATGGTCGTTCGGGAACTCAGAAATAAGGTACACATACAAACATACGTTCATCATAAATATTCAATGCTTCCTTCATTTAGTTATTAACCTTGCCTTATATCGGATATATATGTATATAGATAATGTGCAGTTATTTGTTTATGTAAGGGAATGATATGCATAATGAATTTTTCAATAAGAATAATTACAAAATATTTATTTGATAATTATACAACTTTTAATATCGACAATCCTTTTGTACTTCTCATTCTAGCACCCGCTTCTCAAAGAGTGCGGTCACAAATGTATATTGACTAGCATTGATATTTTTCAAGTACTTACATATAAAATTAAAAAAATTTAACTAACCTAACCAAATGACCTCAATTCATAGTTCTTTTTAGTTTTTCGTTAATATTACCTTATTAGAATTCTTATTCAAAAATGTGTGCTCAATACTTATAAAGGGTTCAATTAAATTATACATATTATATATAAGCGTATATTAAATCATTCGGCTTTATCTAAACAAAAGGCAAATTACATTAATTGTGTAGGCCATTAGACAACTTAAGTTTTATTGTGGGATATATTGTTAGGAATACTAGCGATGGTGCTGGCGCTGTTTTTTGTCATTAAAAGAATTGTAACTCGTAGAATTGCAAAATCATATTACTTGTTCTTAAAAAAGAGAGCAATTATTTGGCATTAATTAAATAAGTGACATTACACATTTCCAAATGATAAATTGCAATACTTAAATTAAATTACCTTAATTTATAAACCTTTTCTCCATAGAATAGAATAGCGAAAACCATTGTTCATGAAAATAAATTGAAATGTTGCCAAAATGATTTATCCGAGAGAGATGGTTAGAAATGTCGTACGAAGAATCGCCCAAAGAGTTCCTATACAACAATGACAATGTCCTTAACGTACTTTAAGCAAGTAAATCAGTTTGTTCGGGCCATAGAATGTTCTTCAATCTCTGTTTGCGGTGTCTTGCTAGGTAGGTAAGGAATACTCAGAAGTGTCATTAAATCTTAATGATAATTGACCGAGAATTTAACTACATTCCAGCTATCAATCTAAGGCATTTACATTCGTGTGAATTTTAGGGAGAGTAGGTACCGCACGCTTGGGCTCGCCGTGGCGTAGTGGGTAAGTGCGTCGACTCCTACACAGAAGGTGCCAAGTTCGATACCCGATTTGATAAATCACGGCTCTACATCTTTTGAGTCACTGACAATACTCAAAGAGTATTCTTGTCTAGAAAAAGCTTCTCAACTTCGCCTTCGGAGTCGGCATTAAACTGTAGGTCAATTCCACTCGTGAAATAACAATAGCATGCACAACACGAGTGGTTGCTGAGAAGCTAGGCCCAGATCCGCCTCGGACTGTAGCGCCATCCATATTATTATTATTAGGTACCGCACGCTATAATTCTAGGTGAAAATATGTTGGTACTGATTCAAAAACTGATATAAATACCCAAATTTGATATCATAATGTAATGTAGCCAATGTTCCCAAAAATTAAAGGGCCTGCTATCTCCCTGTTAGAGAATTGCTTTCATTCCTATTCCAGAACGGAGAGATAATGGTCACCAGCATCACGTGGCTTACATTGTAATTGTCGGAGTTTAAAAGCAAAAAGTAATAAAATTCATTTTCAATTATAACTTTAATACGTATGTGTATAATTACGTTATTTAACATTGATTCAAAAATGCAAAGAAGTCTTTTCTTTCGAATGAACATGTGCCCAGTATTTGTTTCAAATACCAATGACAAATAAAGCAGTTGAATCAGTGCTTCAAAATATCGATTACGTTGAAATTGTGTGTGATTACGGTGTACAGTTTTGTTAACAGCTATACAATATTTTTTCCACAATCTAAGAATCCAACATAATTTATACAGATAATAAGCCATAACAGAGTGAACTTTTCTAATCAAGGTGGTTTATATCCCATCATAAAGCGAAGCAGGACCATTGGCCACCGGAATGCGAAGGAAAAGTTTAACTGAAGTCGTGCCGATTTTATTGTTTTCCTACAACTTGTACCAAACTTTGATCCGTTCAACTTTTATTACTCAAGGGAAAACATTATTTTATAATTAAATGTAGGTCTTGGCATACGAAATAATATGATGTTTTTATTAACGTATGTGACATGAAAAAATTATACAAGCTAATTGAATTAAAAAAAAAAAAAAAACGTCGTTACACATAAATCGCATACATGCACTATTATTGTGTTAAAAATAAAATGTAATGAATTCGTCTTTAGAGTTTGTCTGAGTGGCTATTGGCTTAATTTAAATTCTTTTCAATCGGGTTCCTGCAGTTTCCCTTTTATAACCTTATTGTGTTTTAACTGCTGTATACTGTTAATGCTGTTCTTGACTATGTGAATGAGCTTATTAAGGATACTAAAATAATCCTTCAAAAGGAAATGGCTCTTTTAATTGTTCTTCAACCTTTCATATTGCGACAAAACAAGCTCCAGAGGGATACGATGCGGAGAACAATAGATGTTAGAACAGCGGTTGCTTTTGTAAAATCCAGTTGTGTCTGTTTGCTGATAAGCATTTTTATGTTAATAGGTCTTGTATTACTGAAAATATTATCGTCAAACAATAAAAAAATTAAAAAGTTTTTATTGTGACCGGAGAAAAAGAAAATCTTTTAAATTAATCAAAATGAAAAAGATGCCATACGTCATCATGTGGTTGCACACACAATTGAGTTTTCCTATTCAACGGCTAATAGTCGAATTAAGTGAAAAAAGTGTATTGTCCTTTGGCACATACATAAGTAGAAACCTGTATACTCAACGCGATTTTTATATCTATCATTATATAAATCTCTAAGATCTTTGTTTGTGGACAACACACCAAAGTAATGACTGGCATCAGCGTACATACATAACCGATATGTACACTGAAACTTTAGAAGAAAGGTAGACATTACCGAATTTAATTTTTGGTTTTTCCTTCCTGAAATCAACGTATACGTGAATACGGAGAACATTATGAGAGAAAAATGTATGATTTCCTTTTTTAATTATAAAAATTGGATTGATATCATTTCAAGTTAATTATATCGCAGGATTTGGGACTATTGGTTGGTGTATTTTGTGATTTAAAATGACACGAAAGTGCCGATGAATTCAGTATGATGGGAAGTTTTATTGTCTACCATAATTGCCTCTTTGGTAATTGTGTTCCTTTACGCTAAAGACAGAAGGATGTGGATTTATATATAAGTTCTCTTTAGTGCACGTGAATTGGTTGTGGTCTGAAAATTGATTTTCTTGGAAATGAAGAAAAAATTGAAAGAAATCATTCTTGACGCATAATTGAAAATTTGAAGTAGATAAAATATACGTCATGTACAAATATAAACTTCATTTAACTTAACATATATAATTACAGCAACATATTAAGAAGTGATTTTTATAATGTTTAAATGTTTTCGTAATAAAATATTCTCATTTAAAATATGAAGGAATGCCTTGAAAAAATAAGCATAACATTAATTACCAAGTGTATAAACTGTTTAAATGTGTAGATTTGTATACTTTTATACATACTATATATATGTCATTATGTGTGAAAGTAATAAACTCTGCTCTACATAGCTGGTATTTCGTTTTTCAATTTAAAATTTATAATAGAAGAATGAGAAAAACCAGAAGAAGTCGTTATGATATCAGC
This sequence comes from Eristalis intricaria, assembly GCA_964034865.1. NCBI lineage: Eukaryota > Metazoa > Arthropoda > Insecta > Diptera > Syrphidae > Eristalis > Eristalis intricaria. The sequence goes on along the minus strand of OZ035873.1, from coordinate 166,426,426 downwards.
ATATAACCGTAAAGCAGTTCGCGTCGTTTGCCAACACCATATGATTGTGTTCACAAAACAAACATAGAATAAACTTGTGAACTATGAAAGCTTCCGTTTTTTCTTCAGTGACCATCATCTCCTACTTAATGATGTTGCTTTCATGAAGTAGACAGTGTCATTTAATATTATTCTTGTTGTTGTTTATGCCCTGCCATCGATGTCCTGCTATGTTTTCACTGTTTTATTATGCTAATGTTCCTGACACATCCTAATGACCGTTAAAACAGAGTAAGCAAACAAATTCGCACATAGAAGATACTCAAGTTACAGGTCTTAACAGATGCACGGAAATGTTGTTTTCCGACGAGGCTTCAGACAAGTTACCATTCAACGACAATGGGAGCCATCATCCGTCCTTAAAAGCATATACCTTCCGAACTGCCATAATAAAGTTCTATTCTTGTCTTGCAAAGCAACATAAGCCTTTTGTTTTTGAGTACATATGAGTGAACGACTTTGGTAGACATGGTGGACTATTTCCTGCAGTTCGTTCACCAAGGAGAATGTCGTCATTTTGTTATTCTGTTTCGAACTGCCCGGCAAACGTTGGCTTTGTTCTGAGATCACCGACAGGATTGGGTGGCAGCGTGGCTGGTAGTCGTCATGAACACTTCAGTTGAGACGAGCGAAAGTTTTGTAAAAGATCTGGAAACTATATAAAGCTTGGAGCTTCCGTAAAGCGGCAAAATTGCTGACATTTGTAGAATGATGGTTAACATGTATGGGGTATATGTGGGGATGAAATTCCATTTTACTTTCTATTTAACGTAAATGTATGTACATATTTGTATACACATGTTTGTGTGCGTATATGCGCTTTCTTATTAGTTTTATTTTTTATATTTATTAGTTAAAATCATCTGAGAATCATTTATATGCATGCTATACATGATTTCAATTGGGATGTATATTGTATGTTTGATCTTTATTTCTTTAAATTACTAAATATAATATAAAATACAAATCCACATAAATATTTATTACGTTAGGAATTATTATTATTATCTTTTTTTATTATTTTACCATCACAGGATAATAGGTTCAATGAAACTTAAAGTTTGCAGGCCTATTATTTTACATCTGTCGTCATATTTAGTGAAGACATATAATTTACGGACAGCATACCTCGTAATATTTTCACATATATAATTCGACAATAATGATAAATTAGTTCTACATGACCTGTCCTGTACAAAGCCATGCTGGTTATTAGAAATAGTTTCTTTTACAATATTAACTAATAAACATAAAGAAGTAATAAAAAAGTGCATATACGTACACAAATATGTGTATACAAATACATAAAAATACAAATTACAAAGTATAGTATATATTTTACACATAATGAGTGTTTTGTATATAAATGTATAAGCAATTACAAATCGTAGAAGCAAAAACTGACTATCCATTTCATCTCACACTATTATTGGACACAGGTCCCGCTATATTATATATGTATTTTAATCTTAATCAAAAAGAGTGTCGTAGATACAAAGAGTATCGTAAGTATTAAAATATTCTAATGTAAATTTAATTTCTAAAAAAAATTTAAACGTTTGTAAAGCGGTGTTGATTTCAAAACTTCCTAGGCTTCACAAATGAATCTGGCTTTAGAACTACAATAGGTGTCACGGTAGTTTAATAACCCGAAACCTGGGCACAATGGACCCAACACGTTGGCCTTAGTGATCCACGGCCAGTAGTCCGTCAGGAGACCAATTTTACCTAATTACCTACGTATTTTCTTACAAACTGTCTTTCGAAACTTGTTTTACAAGTTATATGTAATGACATATTATGTATACATATGTTAGCTTCTCAGGGGGCAAGGCTACATATGTAATAATTTTTTTTTTGCTCAGAATAATATTCATGCTCCACTCACATAACCGTCATTTCCTGGCCTTCATGTTGCACCATATATGCAATATTTTCATTAACTCTATTTAATACCTATATTTCGCAGTCTGTAGTACAGGGGAGGTTTTTTGTGTATGTGTATGTAACTCCACATTGCATAACTTTGTGCGTACTATTGCGTAGTAGACTAGAATATGTTTATCTGAATCCCATATGAAAAAAATATATAGAACAGTATATCTAGCTATTCTTATGTTGCCTCATGAGAAAGCATTTGATAAAAATACTGTTGATTGGTTACCAGGTAATCGTAATAACAGTTACTATGGAAACTATCTGATACTTATTTAAATAAATTTGTTGATTTCATTTATATCAACGTATCAATCAAGAATTAGGATTCCTATTCAAAATCACTTTTATTTTTGATGTGAACTGTTTAAAATTAAAACCGCAAACCGCGTTAAATTACTTCTATTAATAATGCAATAAATACATAGTGGGGAATTTGTTAATTTTTTTTTAGGGATGAAAACTAATTCATAAACTTAGTAAGTACATATGTATGTATACTCATTCATAGTTAATATCTGCACATTTTTCGAAAATGATAACTATTTATGTAATTCTGATTTGATTAACGAATGTATATTTTCCAGCCGGACAGTATTCGGCAACGTGACAGCTCCAACAAAACCGCTCTTCATTACTGTAGTGGACAACGTAACCTGCTGGCTGCTGCAAGTGTCGCCGTCGCAGCTCCAGATATACTGGAGTCTGCTGACGAGGATGGATTCACGCCGCTTCACTTAGCTGTTATTCAGGGCAATTTGGCCATGGTCAATTTACTGCTCGCGAACAAAGCTGATGTGAATGCGGTTGATAACGAAGGACATTCGGTTGTTCATTGGGCAACAGGTAAATAAACTAGTACTACAATATTACTTTCATATAAGTGTTATAATTGCAATTTATAGTTTGTGGTGAAGTTGAAGCCTTGCGATCTGTACTGCAAGCCGGCGCGAATGTAAAGATTCCTGATATTAATGGTGGAACCCCTTTGCACTACGCTGCTCAGATGTGTGGTGCAAATTACGACAATAAATTGGGACAGTCAACTTCATCAAAACTAGCACTGGAAATTCTTAATATACTTTTGGCACATCCGCAGTCATCTGTAGACATTACAGATAAGGACGGTCGAAAACCATTGCTATGGGCAGCATCCGCTGGTTCAGCAAAAGCGGTTTTAGCATTAGTTAAGGCTGGGTCGAGAATCGAAAGTGCAGACAAGTAAATTTGAACTCTTTTATACCTAAATGAAATTTTTAGAAGCTTGTTATCTGATTACAGGGATGGACTGACTGCGCTACATTGTGCTGCTTCCAGAGGCCACACTGAATGCATTGACACAATTATAAGCTTATGCGGCGCTCCGACGGACTTGATTGACTCGAACGGTTGTACAGCATTGCATTATGCAGTAACACTGGGCCATGCAGATGCCACATCCAGGTTGTTGGATTTAGATGCAGATCCCAATCGTCAAGACAGAAAGGGACGTACTCCAGCACATTGCGGTTGTTCAAAGGGTCAGCTGGAGACACTGAAATTACTGAAAGAGTGGGGTGCTAATCTCTGGTTGCGAAATGCTAAAGGTGACGTGCCAGTACATGAAGCGGCACTCTCTGGCCGAAGAGAATTGGTAGAGTGGCTTTTAGAACAAAAGCCAAAACATGTTAATACTACAAGCAATGACGGTAGAAGTCTCATGCACATCGCAGCTTCCAATGACTATACAGATATTTGTAAGCTTTTACTAGACTATGGGGCCAATGTCAACAGCATTCTCAGAAACACGAAGAGTATAGCAATTACACCATTGGATTGCGCTCTTCAAAAAGGTTTCAGGTCAACGGCAAAATTTCTTCAATCCAATGGAGGCCTTCCAGCCAGTAAACTTCGGTTATCGGCTAGGCGATTAAATGCCTTCAATGATCAAGATTTGGTTAGGCCTCTGAAATATGTTGAAAAGGAAGATTTTCATAGTCTGAAGTGTACAAAGAGAAATGTTAATTATTCAAAACGCTCGGACTCAGATTCGGGGGGGCGATGCAGTTGCAATGAACACACCTACAAAAAGGAACATACGTACAGTCATACCTGCAGACATCATAACAAACGACTTCGTAGAAGGACAAGCAGCTGCGGCGAACCAAAAAAATATTGTAGAGAAGATAGCTGCAGTGATATTTGCCGTTCGAAGAGCAATATCGAAATTCGTAGAAGGAGATCACGTGAAAGGGTTTCTACCAGTGAAAGCGAATTTGATTCTTGTGAGAACTGTTGCTATCATAAGAAAAAGCACAAGTTAAAACGACGGGAGAGGACAACCCGTAGGGCAAAGGTTTTCCGCGATGTTGACGACAATAATGATACAGATAATGAGCGATTTAAATTGAGTAGAGAAAAAAACACGATTCCAGCTGATATGATCCCAGAAAACCCTATAGAATTGAATTCAAAAGTTGAAGCTTGCAAGACATCGAACTTGGACAAAAGTCGACCTACATCAAATACAGCCACATATAAAAAGTCAGATAAAGTCACAGAAAGTCTTATATCAATTGAGAAATCGGTGTCGATGAGCTTTACTGACGGGCGAGAGTCCCCAGATAGAGCTGAGCAGGTAGTGCTTACCCAAGCTGATATTCATGTCCCTGCAGTTGAAGAAAATATTTTAGCGGAGAAGCACGTAACCAATTTCGAAGCAGAAAACTTAGAACTGAAGCAAGGTCAGAACATTATATTAGTTAAAGATGATGAAGTATATTCGAAAGAAGTTAATCAAGACATTGAGACTACTAATACAGTCATACAATCAACACAGGATGATGAAACTATCTTAACTAATAATAACCAATCTACTGCCACCGATGCGGATTGTGATTTAGAACAACGTGTTGAAAATGACCAAATTTCAATAATCGCGGGAGACGAAAACGGACCTGAAATCATTGAAAATACCGTGCAGGCTGATAAGTGCAATTTGGATATAGAAAAGAAAGATAATTCAGAGGAACTATGTATCAGTTCATCAGATTTAATGCCCAGTGATAATAAAAAGCAAGAAATTATTCCAACGGGAGTTCTAATGAATTTTGAGTTACAGAATAATGAAGAAATATCAAAGGAGATAATACACAATGAAACGGAAACCAAAAAAAACTTGAATGCGTCTGACCAACTAACAAAAGAAACAAAAGATGCCGTCTCAGAAGATGATTTAGCTGATAAGCAATTTACCCCTGAAAGTGAGGTATTGCAACCGAATGTTGAAGAAAAATATGAACCTTCAAATGAAAAGCTGGACAGCGCTATGCAGATGACACAACCATTGGAAGAGAGTAAATTAAATCAAACAATTGAATTAATAAAAGAAAGTCCAGAAATACAACCAAACCAAAGTACTCAACCTGCAACAACAACTCAATCGAGCCAACAAATTCAATCAGTACCAACATCGCCGGTTGCTGCCAAAAATACCACTCACGGTGTCCGCGAACAAGAATCCCGACGATCGTTTACTCTTCTTCCAGATTCCTCTGATAATTTAGAATCTCAAGCAAGGAAAAGTAGCTTTCAAGTTCTTAAAAGCGACGAATCAGTGGACGTAGATGATGTCATAGACCATTTCACGAGAACCGATACGAAGCCGTTTAAAATTGTTGATGGCGCACTAAGATTTGAGCCAGACAGTGAAGAAAATGCTGGAGATAACGTCAAAGACGAAAATATTGAAGCAAACATTTCGAATAGAACCAGCAGTATGTTGACATCTCACTCTGCTGCTGCAAGTACTCGTGGAGTGTATCAAGAGCACAATAATGGTCGTAAACGTCGCCTAAGAAAGCGAATTAAAAGTGGAGGCACACGAGGTTGCAGTTATTATAAAATTACGTCCAAAGGTATAAATCCCCAGATTCAACAATCGCTATCAAATAAGGACCATGATTCTGGCTTTGAGCCAAGTCCTCGAGCGACAAAGACAAAAATTCCAACGCCAAGAAATATGTATACCGCACATTTGCCACGAAAGGCAATCTACGCTACTTTGGATGGTAGACTCTGTAGCGGTCGCCTAGAAAATCGCAGACCCGGTGATAAGGGAGCATGCGACATGTCCGCCGTAACCCGTTCTATTCAAAGAAACATTCGTAGGTAAGTCCCAAAGCTATAATGATAATGGTTTGTAACCGAAGCGATCCGAATCATTGTGAAAGATGTTTCCTTTCCGGAAGTATCTTACGACCCACACCTGCCTCAAATAAAAAAGGAGAAAAGGGTATATAACCATTTCCTTCTTGTCTATTTTGGTATATTATGTTAAAATATTTGATATTACGGTTATAGACTGTGTTGACTTATTGGCCACTTGTGGCGTATCATCATTATGAAGACGCTGTATGATTCGTGTTTTCTACAACATTCCAAAGATTGTGTTTCAATAAAACCGTAACCGTAACCCGGCTGTAGCCAGAGGTGAATTTAAGGTATGACAGCAGCAATTTGTTGCCCTTCATGTGATAATTTATAAGTAGCAGGAGTTTAGTTTAATTTTTGTCAAACTCATCTAAATTTGTTAAGCATCCAACTCGATCGACATTATGTCTACGTCCAACTTATCGAGACTTGCTATAGAATTCAGAAGATATTAATTGTCTGAAAACATTCTTCGTAATTCAGCAATTAGTATGTCTATCGTTTCGAAAGACTCACATTTAATTAGTTCATTTACGAGATAGTCCTGATGACTATCAAATGCAAGCAATTTTTATAGTAAATGGTTATGAAAATGTAATTGTCCGAAAACACTTACTTCAAAACCATTTATGGGCACGATTAAGAATTAGTATAATAGTATATTCCTTGCGGGTCGCCGTGGCGTAGTGGGTAAGTGCGTCGACTCCTACGCAGGGGGTGCCAGGTTCGATACCCGAATTTACCACCTTTGATAATTCACGGCTCCACCTCTTTCGAGTCACTGATAATGCTCAAAGAGTATTCTTGTCTAGAAAAAGCTTCTCATCTTCGCCGTTCGGAGTAGGCATTAAACTGTTAGTCAATTCCACTCGTGAAATAACAATAGCACGCACAACACGAGTGGTTGCTGAAAAGCTGGGCCCAGGTCCGCCTCGGACTGTAGCGCCACCCATATTATTATTATTATATTCCTTGTTTAATTCCAAGTTTTTTAAATGTCGCCGTAGTGTTAGTGGTTCTTGCAATCATAAAAACACAACGGTATGAAAATACCTTACTACAATATACTAGATTTTCTTATTCTAAAATATTTTCGCTATTGAACACATGCGTACATACAAATGAATGAAGTAACTCTGTACTCAAATGATCTCTTATAAGAGTTATGTATACGTTGTTTTAAAGAATTGTATTGATAAAAGTTTGTAGAGCGACTCAATATTAAAATTGAAAAATAGAAGGTGAGCCATTCATATTTCATTTAAAATTCAGCCACAACTATTAGCCGTCTCTTCTCTCTTGCGTTGGTTATGCATAGTTGGTTTAGCTACCTTTAAATTTTCAATATATGGAAAACGCAAAAGCGCTCATTAATGAAGTGCTTATTGAACGATTCTCAAAACATTTGCTAGTCTGTTGGACGAATCCGTAAATCCGTAAAAAGTCCGCAATCACATTTCCACCTGTGCTTCGATTTTATGCTTAACGCACCACGGATGTATGTAAGTTCTGTTATCAAGCCAGCGCGATTATAGAAGCAATAATTAAAATCAATTCCCAGAATTCAAATCCTAACAATATTACTTGAATTATACGATTTGGGTGAACGAGCAAAATCGTATAATTGTATTTACCCTCATAAAATTTGATTAATTTTCAATAGTGAGGTAAATCATTCTGGAATTGATTCAGACAATCGGTGTGTCATTAGATTTTGGTTTTTTTGGTTCATTTTTTTAATGGCGTGTTCCATATTTAAGACCAGTAAACGTATTCTTATTAAAAGTATCGATAATGGTTTCAAATTTGGAGAAATGAATTGCAAATGTATGTAATAGAAATAGTTTTATCCGATTATTCGAGTACAATACTTTTATGTGATTGCTTCTACTACCGCTTACATTAGTTCAACCATTATGCTGAATAATCTCCTTCAGATCCCGGATGTTTCTGGTAAATTTAAAATAAGCAGGTGATTGACCATAACAGTGAAAGTGGTTGAGTCGCGAATAGTGAAAGTAACGCGCATGCAGTGATCGAACTCAGAACTCTCAAAGTAGTTTTAGCCAAACCTACCCAATAATACAGCACGAATGCGCATTGTTTTATATTTCTAAAATTATCAGTTTTTATTATTGGAAACTCCTTCTGAACTAATGTGGGCTTAAGCTTTCTTTAAATTAAGTGATTAGGACCAATGATAGCTAGATGTGTGTTTTATGATAAAAGCGATTCAGCAAAATGAAAGTATAGATATATTGCTTTTTTATATACTACCAATATCACGTAGAATTCAAACTCATTGGATATCATTTATGAGTGGCTTACTATCAAATGACAAATTTGCAATTTTTATTTTTTTTCGCTCACTGCGTAACTATTTATTGAAATATTTTTTCTTTGTTTTTTGGAAGAGTAATTTTAATGCCATGAAGGTTGAGCATCCAATTCATTCATTTTTTCTTTTCAATAAGAATTCAGTCAAAGGAGAACACACCCATTGTCCCTTGTCAGAAAATAAAATGACAATTTACTCTGTTATGCATTGCCGTGAATGCATAAAAGAAGACGAAAAAGCAAAAAGAATATCTTATAGATATATATGTCTTCAGTACTCTTATTCCCTTTGCATTTTAATTTTTGTATTTTTTATTCTATTAACATTTTTTTCTCATTCACAGATATTACATGGAGAGAAAGATATTTCAGCATCTGCTGGAACTCAAAAGTCTACAAATACGTTCAAACAAGCTCAATGAAGCTGTTTTGGTTAAGCGTGCAGTTGATGAATACCATAAATCGTGCATAGCCCTAGGGGGTGAAACAGGGACTACCCTAAGACGGTATTCCTATAGCGAGTATACATTTAAGAATTTTGAATTGTTTTTATATGAAACTCTTAAAACACTTCAACGGCCGGGTACATTTAATTTCCAAAACATAAACGATGTCTATGAGGAGGTAAGATGCTTTTATTAACAAAAATATTTTGATATTCCCCCCTGTTCGTAGGCGGAGAGGAGACTGAGCCCAGATTTCAATGCATATGAAAAAGCCTTACAGTGTACTACAAAAACGCATAGATGCTTGCATGCTACACATGCATACACGGGGATTCCTTGCGCCGCATACAGTAAGCTCATAAACAGTATTTTATTGATTAAATGAAGGGCATTTATTAGTGCATTTTGCGAATAACGAAAACTGTTACTTGAATTAAGCGATACACGAGTTTTTATTATTTTATACATATGTATTTACATGATGTGAGGCACACATGTATATATATGGGGAGGGAGGAGGAGGAGGCTTAAAACAAGGAGAAAGTTCCTAAAGCTGATAAGAACAGATACTACATTTTAATCTTAGCCATCAGGCCAAGAAGCGAAAGCTTATTTGTTATTTCCGATGTTCATTGACTAGTTAGTTCGTAGTTGCCGAAAATTGGATTGTTTGGCTGCCTGACTGACTTTTTGCATTAATAAATACCACCATCGGATAGGCTGATTCCACTTTTGTTAAATCTTATCAACCACAACAAAATTTCAAATATTCGTGTCAAAATGTACACCCTTAGCTTTTTTGTTCTAATTAATATTTCAAAGCATGTAATTTGTAGCACCTTTTTACTGTTATTTCTGTGTATCTAGTCGTTTTCTTTTTAATGAGCCCTCTTGTTGATTTTCCATTTGTAAAGCGTTCTACAATAGGTTCCCTTGTACATCGGTGCAAGGATCTTGTGAAAGCAACACTTGTACATGCAAGTAAAAACTCAAAGATACATATAATATACATACAAATGAGATACATCTTATAGTTGACTGTATGAATGTTATTTTGGTTATTAAAATTAATTGAATAAGATTATAATAAATATATATATATATATAAAATATAAATATATATATATATATACATATATAATATATAATATATATATATATATATATATATATATATATATATAGAAATATATGTATCTATATATATAACAATATATATATATATATATATATAATTAAATTATATATAATATAAATTTTAATCTTATTCAATTAAATTTACTAACCAAAATAACATTCATATATAAAATATATAATATATATAAAAAAGATATATATGTATACATATATATATATAGTAGTAATAGAGTAGACTAAATTAAAGTAAAACATATTTGATTTGATTTCTTTGTTACTGATATGTTAACATCGCCCATTTTAACTTCAAAAGATTGACAACTCCTGTGACTGCCTGCGTGTTCTTTGTTTATTTTGTAATAAGCTACTAGACATTTTTATAACAAGGCTTAGCTTAATTATATATTAATACTTTCTCTATTTTTATTTGATCTCGGTACAAAATATAAAAGTATAAAAAGTATGCATACGGAAACATTGGTAGACCCAAAAAGCAATGAAACATTCTTTGAACCCCTGAATAAAAGATTCACTAATTGGGCTTACGACCAGTTCTTACATCTCAGTGCATCTATTGACAGTTGTAAATCACATAAAACTACATCCCAAAAGATATAATATAAGTAAGTAAATAATCTTGAAGATATTTTACTATCCAAACTTTTTTGGCAATGGAAAATCTATACCTAAGTACCGTCAGATTAAAATTTACCAAATGTTAACTTATAAAGCGTTACAAAACGGTGCTCAAATGCAGTCTTACACACATTTGTAAATTCCTGCAACTCGTCATAAATCTAATCCACTCCCAGCATTTGAGATTCCCCTTTGTTTCACTAAACAAGTCAGGACAAAAGGTGTTAGTTTTCCATTGCAGAGACAACTAAGATATATCTTCGCACTTGTTTTCGTCTGCATCTTAGTAAGTACATAGGTAGTTGCAGTTCTCTAGTAGAAAAGTAGAGCACACGAAAAAATAGTGGAGACAATGACTTTATGAAAAAACGTGGGTCTTATTTTATTACGTCTTGCACGAAACATCACACCAGTGTTTCTTCATAAAACTTTCAGGTTGTTAAAATCGGATTTACGGAAATAGTACCAAGTCAAAGCTGTCTCTTAGTCATCTGCACCCTTATGTTATACACTCTTTTCTCAGAAGGGAAGCAATCTCTTGGGATTATTTGGTGCACTAAGATTAACTATTCTATGCGCTCTTTCTCTTCAAACTCACACTTAAGTGGCACATAAAGTTATCTTCAATTTGCGCGAAATGAAGAAGGATAAAACTCTCGGATGACATGCGGGCAGGTTGATGGTTTAGCGAAAAATAGTAATATTTCATCGCATCGTTGAGTGCGCCCCTACCAACGTACATCTCACCAACAATAAACAGAGTGCCAGCGATGTACTTATGCATGTTCTCCCTTACATTTCAGGGAGCACCCTTCGGGAACTCGCAGTCAGTAATAGGAAACGACTTCATTCTAATATTATTTTCCTTCCCCAGTTTTTTTTCCCTTTTCCTTTAGAATTTCGTTCTTCATGTCTTGGGTAAATAAGCAATTGAGTCTTTCGCAAATTTCTTAGAAGGCGGAGATGAAATTGCGTTGAGGATTGTTATTAACATCTATTGCTGCTTTACCTGCATACACACAGCTTCATGCTTCACAATATTTACAACTATATCAACTTCCAGCAGTCATACTTTTGTATGTACATACATGTATTTTTTCAAAAACTAAATTGACATAGTTAAAAATCATACCAAACGACTCTCTAAAAGTCTCGACTCTGTGAGTCATTCATTGCGATGTCAACAAACCGTTCCTTTAATTTCTTAAAATCTTTTTAAGTACGATTTGTAGTCGCATTTCGCATGTGCCGGAAAACATGTAGCTGGAAACAAATATTTTTGAGACGATATTATTATTTTCCTGTGAATCTTAGAGTTTAAAATTGAACTTCAACCACCTCATTTCTAAATACCTGTTTGCTACGGCAAGATTATAAAATCATCCCTAACATTACTAACATATATGGGAACAATCACATTATCCTGCTGAGACCCAAGACCAAGCTTGTAGGCATGAGAAAATTCAATTCGTTTGTCCTATTCAATAATTCAATGATGCATTAATTTGTGATATATTGAGGGATTCATAATTATCAAGAGACATCTTGCTTAAAATAATCAGTCTTCTTAAATTCCAAAATACACCCCAAATATGTGAACATTTTATTTGATTTCTTAAAATCATAATTAGTATGTCTTCAGATATAATGACATGTTTAATTTTATGTTTGAATTAAATTATTAATTGTTCATTTACGCATCATATAATTAATATTGGTAACAATAAACCAAAAATCGAATAAACCATCGAATTAAACATCCCTTTGTCCAGGCCACCCTAAAATCAATCATCATCAAGAGAGCACATAATTTGAAGACTCTAGAAAAGTTTTTATTAGTGCATTAAAAAGAAGAACTCAATTTATAATTTGTCATATTAGAGTGATTTATGTCGCCTCCAAAGTGTCTCTTAAACAAATCAAGTAATAATTATTCACCCCAGAACATATCTCGTCTATGTACTTAAAACATTGTTTTTCTTCACAGTTCCAATGATGAATCATCATACAATGCCGAAATTTGGCTTCGGACCATACAAAAAAAGCGGGGCAGGAAGTTTTTATCTACCGAAGATTTTAAGCAGCAATCCTAGCTGTGGGAGTAAAGTCTCCCTTGAGCTGTCACATGGGAAAAACAAACAGCTTATATCACTGCCTTCAGAAAAGTTGGATAGCAATAAACGCTATTATGTGACATTCACTGTTAAAGAGTCTGACGGAAAGCAACAACTTCATCAGCACCCGCCACAACAACTACAACAGCAGGGATCGACCGCCTCCTGCGGGGATAGTACTGGGGTCAGTGAGAAAACTTGCGACCAGAAAAAACCAAAAGAGGACAGGGATGACAAATAGATACCTACCCGTAACAACCTACATACGTACGTACATACGAAGAGTCCGTACATACAAGTTTATGGACAAAATGCTCACTGCCAAGTTCATGAAATAATAACAAAGCTAGCACAATAAAAATATCAAGTTAGGTATATGTACCTCGAACTTTCCAACATACGTGTAGGATTTGTGTATGTACTCATAGTAAGCACCTGCCAACCTATTGTGTCCAGTTATAACATCTCCCCAAAGTGACTGGATGTTGATTTTCTCTTTGTTATGACAAACGACATGGACGAAGAAGTGGATTGTACAAGGATAGGTACAAGCATTATCCTGATTCAGTAGATATTGGCTTATAATTAAGTAATTTTTAGTTTGAGTTTTAATTTGACATTCTTATAAAAATTGCTTTGAAGAACAAATACATATTATACATATATATAAATGTATGTAGGAAAATGTCTGTTTTATTTTGAAATAAAATGAAATATATATAATGTATGTAGGAAAATGTCTGTTTTATTTTGAAATAAAATGATGTTTTTTTTTCAATTTGATATAAGGAAGAAAAGTGAACAATTTACAATAACGAACAATTATTATGATTTGTGATAGATAGAAAACTTTCCTTGATTAAATAAATCTTCTAGAATTCTGAGGTCATGAACGTAATATAAACGACACAAAATAAAATGAAAACTATGCAACAGCATAAAGACTTCAGTAAGATGAAAATGCATTATCACTATCTTCAAAGGCAAAATATATATTGACGCAAAAAATATGCAAAAATTTCAATTGATGAAATTTGTTTATCATAATTGTACCCAATTATAATATGTTATATACAATCAGAACTAACAAACTTCATCAATTTGTGCATATCTTATAAGTAATGCAAACTTGAAGAGAAATTGTAAAACTGCTCTTCCATCCTCAATAACTCCTAAATAATATCTAATAGTTATTGAGGAGGGAACGAATTGCTAATAACAGTTTTTTTAAGTGTAAAATAATATAACAGTGATAATTCTGGCTTAGTGGGTAAGTGCGAAGCTTAAATTGTACATCAGTAGTCTCAAATCGCGTTCAAGCACTCGTGATCGTCGTAAAGCACGCACAGCATTATTAATTACTGGAGAAAATAGGGTTACTCGTGAATTTTCAACTCGTTATTCAACCCCCATCCGACAGACTCTTGCTACAAGCAATAATACGCCTGTCTACTCTTTTGCTCTTACCAATCTATTTACTCGTTTTCATTCGGCTTACCTAAGAATGTGAACGTACTGACAAGCATCTACAGATACAATACTGCACATGTCATGCTCTTTACGATTAAAATGTATTTCCTTCTCGAGACGTTTATCTACATTTGTCATATTTCTTATTGTGCTCACCACTATGGGTTTGGGTGTGCATGGAACGCTCAATGATCATTAAGTGAAAAAGATGAACCAAAAGCAAAGCATAAGTGGTATTGTTGACGTCTAGACAGTCCAGGAGTGTGCGTTTTCATCATGATGAATAAAGCTGTTCAACGCCATTCTTGGTATTGCAAGCGATTATCTAAACCCTTAAGTGAACAAATAAATATATATATTTAAAGTCAAATTTAATTTTTTAAATTGTGTATTTGATATATTTATAAGGAGAGATTTATACTGGATTATAAATGAAAAACATGTACTTACTCTCCATATGAATGGTAAATTTCAAATTAGGTTAAAGTTAACAGCTTGTCTGTATACTTTTCTTCGTAGATTATATCAAATATGAAGTTGAGCTGAGACCGAATTAATATAATCCAAACAGATCTGGAAAAATCACAAACGACTTTGGTCTTCCTTCTTTAAGAAGATTTATCAAAATTTGTTGTCCAGATTTTGAATACTACTTACTTGGTACAAGATGTGCAATGTACGACTAAGTTGCTTTACAATGAATAATTGTTAATTAAATAAAACGATATGTTTTAAAATTATTATATTTTATTTTCTTTGATTTACAATTTAATTAGTCTTTATGTTTAACACTCAATATTTTCATTTATTTTACAATTACAGCATAACATTACTTTAACATAATTTGAACTTTATAATAAAAAATCGTACAATTTGTTAAATTCATTAATAATTATTGTATTTTATCATCCATTTGTTTGCTTAAATATTTTCTATTTTAAAATTCTACTCCAACGGTTTTTAATAATGAGTTAGACTTTATTTATACACGGCTTAATTTTATACATTTTATTTTGCCATTTGCATATATATAATATATATATGTATATATATATAGATACATTTGTGCATAACATATGTACATACATATATATATATATATACATATTTATACATATTTATACATGCATAATCATTAATATGTTACATGTTATGTAAACACTATTATTTTTCTAAGAACAAATACGAGTTGGGCTTTTCAAGATTTTCAGATTATTGCTAGGATATATGTATGTATGTACGATTTATTCCAAAGAAATGCCAATTTAAATGGTAAGTGTATCATATTTGTACCAAATGTGATTTGAACTCATAAGTACAAATGACAGTGAATGTGGTTGTCTTGTTGAGTTTATTTTGGATTTTATTTTATTTGCAGTGTCCTTCGAGAGTGGTGAATTCAATGTCCCCACGCGAGAGTATCAGATCCGGGTCTGCAATATATACTGCTTTGCATATGATTTCGAAACAATATTCAAAAAGTTTTAAATTAGTTTGTTAGTAATTAATTCAAGCAATTTTAATAGGTATATAATTACATTCTACTTCAAATTATTCTACATAAATTAAAGAAAAAGCTTCTTAGAGATCGAAATGACAAAAAAATGCATAGTATGTCAGTCATAAACATGCGCGGAATGCTGACCCAAATTGTAATTGATGTACCCTATACAAGAAGTAGAAAAGTGCCACTGCTTTTTTGAATGATATGCAACACAAACTTTGAGTGACACTGAACATTAATAAATACACGTCTCCTAATGTCGTAGCTGTACTAATTCTTTTGTTTTAACTATCTAAATTAAAAGGTTTCATTAGAGACACCATATAAAATATTTTATTTTTTTTATTTATTATACATGCAGTAAATTCATATGAATAATTATTATTGAAATATTTTTATACAAGCACGTATTGACTTCAGTGCTGAAAATTACTGTTTTTGTATTCTTTACACATTTTTATATACATGACAAATACATTATTAACTCACTTTACAATACAAATTTAAATTGATTTAACAAATAAAAAATACTTTCGGCAGAAATCAGGCCATGTAACGAATTATGTAAAAATACCGAATTTCAAGAAAAAATTATACTATCCGCTTACGACCTGTGAGCATTCAAATCATGCAATGAAGATGCGAAATTATTAAAACCAAATTACAATTTAACTCGGTCAAAAGATAAAGCATGAAGATAAAAATAAAATGGGTTTATTATAGTTCCTTGTATTACAAAGTTCTTATTGAGAGTGAAATACTTCCGTCTCGGAATTAAAAAATTACATGGCGTCACTTTATTAAAATTATTATTTTGATGTGAATAATCCTTAAAAAACACAAACATTTTCTGGGTAACTATTATTACCCAACTTCGTTCCACTTCGCAGCGTAATGTATAGCCAACTTCAAGGTTTCATTTCGCTTTGTGGGTCCTTTTATGAGAGTCGCTTCTTTATACACATAAATGTATGTATATATTTTTTGTCAAAAATAATTTTTATTTGAAACACAAAAGTGACTCATTCAATCGCTTTAAATGAGTGGGCAAGAGCTTGTCTGTGCCTAGCTTTGAAGTACATATGTATTTTTGTGCTTAAGATATGTTTAAAATATCGCTTCATTTCATCAATGAATTGCATATCTTCGACAAAAGGGTTCTGGGTATACATACATATGTGTATTTATATTATAACATAAAACGTGCCCAAATACCCATCGTCAAATCAAATAAGCGAACTATTAGTTAATACCGTGATGGGCCTGTTTTATATCGCATGGGAGGAAGGTTTTCGTTTCACTTCAGTCTGTGAGTGAAGATAGGTTAGGATAAGCTGCCATTCTATTAAATGTTATTTTGTGTAATAGTGTGGGTTCAGTTTGATTTAATCTACCTTATGTTGGCATATATGTATGTCTAGCATATATTGGTAACAAACTAATATCTTAGATTTCTTTAGCGTCATTAATCGAACTTTCAATAAACTCGAAGAGCTCTTGATTATAGTCAATAACCACATAATTACTTGAAGCAGTATGAGCTTGAAATGTATGGATAGCTATGCCTTTTGAAGTCGATATAAAACTGTATTTTCTGATATTTTCAAATTTGTCTACATCGGTATAACCATCCCAAGAAGTTATACATGTAAGCGAATATTGAATTTCCTGATCTAAATGTAGGTGTACTTAGGTTTATTTAAAAGATTAGATCATTTTATATTAAAATAAAAATGTGGAATTGATATTTATAAATATATAGTGCATAGTTTCTTTTTATTTTCTTTGGGATAAAATTGATGGATCCAAATAAGGACCTAAAAATAAAAATACAGAGTAGTGTAGATATACATGAAAATAGTTAGACTTTCGAAAGCGAAGGAATACGACAATACTTTCAACAAACATGAATTAGAGTAAATGTACGAAGCATGCTTTATCATTTCAACAAAGGGTTCCAGGTATAATAAAAGCATGGAAGTCTAACTCCTTACCAATTTCTTTGTTGAAGTGAAGTTACTCAATTATGATGAGTCTTCACATGCTGCCCAAAAGGTGTACAGAGTGCAACCATCAACTTGTGCACATCTTTTTTCACTTATCCACCTGGCTAAAACCGATAAAAAAGCTGATACAATTCCCCATTTGCTTAAATTTCAACATAAAATTGTGAAATAGAATTACGCTTAAACAATTCGCTTGTTTCATAAATTTTCATATTTTTTTTTATTTAAATTGGTAAGCATTGTGCTAGTTAAGTATGTGCTAATAGCCAATAAATGCAGAATTATTTAAGAAAAATGAAATTATCATATCTACAGAATCCATTGGAAATTATTGCTGTGTATTCCCTGCATCAGAACATGCACTATACAATTAAGATATAGTTGTATTACTAGCTTTTTGTTCGCTGTCACCGCTCAATAAAAAACATCAGAAATCAGTAATAAACTGTTTGGTACCTCTTACATTTACCCTTGGTTTTGATTCCTATTATGTTTTTTGTATGACTCTATTGTTTTACAGGTTAATGTATCAACTAATGAGACCAAAATAATATCGTAGCAAAACTTATACTTTTGGAACAGCTTATTAACATACGCATATGTACGTATAAATATAAAAGATATGAATGTTTTCCTGATAATTATTCAGCTAGCCACTGTCAGAGAACATGCAAAATAATAAGTGCCGAAAACACAATCACAACTCTATCGGTGTGCATGGTACCTTACGTACCACCAAGTGCATTCAAAATGAATTCAAACATATTAATTTTATCAACATTAACATATTATGAATATACGTATTTACATGGATTTCTATATTCATATATATGAATAAATCTAGCTATGTGCAATTAAATTAAGGTATTTTAAAAATAAAAGCATTGGTGGGATATCTACTATAAGCTTATAATTTATTGTACAAAGCTAATGGAATACCGTTCAGACTTGGTTGAGGATATTGGATGAATCCTTCAGAAACATAATGGTGACTACTTGTACTACTCCTAGGACCAGCTACTCTGCTGTGACGGATGTCTGCAGATCTCGTAGTATCATCGTCAATGAACTCGTCTTCTTCTATGTACATAGATGGGACATCTGTTCTCACAGGTCTGGAAGTAAAACAATGTCGTTCATTATTTATTGCACACATTCACGATACATAAATATATAATAATAATAATATGGCCAAGGTCCGAGACAGACCTATATATATATATATATATATATATAGCTCCTCTACCGAGCTTTTAATGTAAAGTTGTATATTCAAGATCATAGGTATACAATTTACATATTGGGAATTCGAATATTTGTCCGCGGTTTATTAAAATACGTCTCTGTAAATTGTGCAATAGCGATGACAATGTAAAACTAAAAACTCATACTTTATTAATAAATAAAGTTAAGCAATATAAATACAAATGCATGGAATACTACATGCCACTCAGTGCAGGGAGAACCTGGCTTATTGATATATTTGTTAAATTTTGTCAATAGGTTTGTGCTACAAAATCTTAATATTACTATCAGAAAATCACTAACCAAAATAAAGCGACTCACATTTGATTAAATAAATATATTCATTTATTTATGTATTTAAATATGTACATATCAGGGTTATACATGTACATAGTCATATGTCGTACGAACGTATGCATACATTTTTAGTCCTATAGCAGTTTTTAGTTTTTTTAGCTTTTTATCCGACAATGTGAAGGACGTTCACCTTAATAAACACTGTATTTTTGTTTTGTTTTTCTATTCATACGAAAAAGTAGCATCATCGTTACTCAGTAAGCCAACTTGCTGAGAAGTTACATATGAATGGGGTCAAACTTCTTACAACAAAATAATGCAAAAAGTTCCTGTTTATGAAACCAGGACTAACGATCTCCAGATATTTTCCAGTTACGCAGTGTAACACAGGATAACGGGGAAAGGAGCAAGAGGGAAATCAACTCTACCCGTCGTATTTACCAGTTTGTGAAAACAAATAAGCATAGAAGATGTAAGTACTTTTCAATTAATTTAAGTGAGGCCACCCATTGATTGAATTGACTCAATGGCTATTCTAAAATGTCTGTGTTCTGATAAATGCTCAACCTTGATTAAGACAATACTATTAAATTTGATGTAAGCTTCTATACGAAGAGCGATATCATATGCGTACAAAGAGTTGTTGCAGAATTAGTTTTTTTCAAATAATTTCCAAATACAAAATTTACAAGATAATGTATTTAGATATTACAAAGAGAGATTTGCAATTCATTTCAATACACTTCTATAATACAAATTAAGTTTGGGTCGGTTGTATTGTAAGAAAATTCTAGAGAGTATTTCAGAAATTTTAGAAATAAAGACGTAAGGAAGTTAGTGTTAAACTCCATAGCAATATTTCTCTTATCTGATATTTTTAGGAATCATAATTAAATCAGAAAATCCTGGGTTATATATGTTTTGTTTTGCATATATTTCATATATACAATTTGAGGGCGTTAGTTATACAAAATTTGTTTATAATTTTCGCGCGCTCAAGGGGTTATTAATACGCAACTACAAACGCAGCACGGACCGAAGGTATAGAGGGAGACACAAAAATAATAACAATATGCAGTGGAACGAAAATACGGAACAGATAATATGTTCATCATCATCAGGGTTATGATTAGAAATTCACGATTATCAGATTTTATAAAAATCGTTCAAGTTCAGATTTTGTAACTTTTTCAGTTCACTTGAAAGCGTTCCATTATCGGTGGCGACCGTTCACATCATCGGAGATTTACATAACGAAACTTGTTTATCTAAGTAATTCTTCGATTATACTACGATATGTTCCTAACTTATGGGAAGTAGTAGATGGTCCCAAGACTGAGCTATCGTACAGACCGATAGCTCTACTACTTATAACACTCATTATGTATATACAATAAGTGACGATATAGAATAACTGATGTTAGAATTTTACTGATTAATTTCTAACAAAAAATCGCAGGGGAGTTCCGCAATGGAGTCGCTACCTTCGCGGACCATACGGTGATCCTGGCAATGGAAGCTCAAAAGTGTCCGCGAGAGAAAAAAACAACGTGCTGTGAACAAGAATTATTCACACATCACCGCATTGTGCTGAATGAAATTAAACCCACGTTTATTCATTTTACTTATAATAAAAGAGACAATCTACTCGTCTTCCTTAAATCCGTAAAAATATCTTACTCGAAAGCAAACATCGAAGAAAATAATAACATGACCGAATGAAAATCACTATAGAATATTGTACAGGTTGGAAGCGTTTCCAAACTAAGTACATGTGTATTACAAAATGTCAGTAGCGTCCCGTGAGATATGAAAATGAGTAGTAGTTATATAGTATATATAGTTATTTCATTTACTTGGCTTTAATTTTATAAATAACGTCGCCCGCTTTGGCAAACCTTAAACATTCTTTTCAACAACAACAGTGCCACATTACAGGTCCGCAACTATTTTTTAAGGAAAACGGCAACTAATTTGGTTGAGGATTACGAGAGGAAGAAAGAAACATATATATATAAATAAATATATATATATATATATAAATAAATTTATATTCCATATATTTTTATCATATCCTTATATATATATTCCATTATTAAACTACAGCTCTCTTCCACTCGTGAGAGAATGCACAACACAGTGGTTGCCGAAGAAGCTAGGCCCTGGCACTCTACGGGCTGTAGCTATGTGAAACAACATTGCATAGCCTTATTATTTTACCAACCCATTCTCATCATAATATATGTAGGAACATGAAAAAATACTAACTACAAGTGATTACAAAGGATAATGATAATTTTATATTCTACAGGACCTTATCATCTTCGACAGCGTCCCTTTTTTATCCATAATTTGCCTCATTTCAACACATTACTGTTATAAAATTCTCCAATAAATTTACCATTTCCATAATCATTAAATTAAACCCTTCAAATATTTTTGTGCAAAAAAAAACAGTTATTCAGATGCTCACTTTCATTTCTGAAGCGACAGTATTATAATCTTCTCCATGCTTCCAACATTTACAGTATAAAGTAGATTTGTTTTATTATTAAAATGAATGTCCGTGAAAGGGTCGTGAGCGAACATTATAGAGTAACCCTTTCAATGCTGTACTACAGACAATTTAAGCCTTGTAGGAGGCAAGTGAAGTAGCTTGAATTTATTTGAATGATTTATCCGTAGTTATAAGTCAAACTTGACAAGTAATTTTTAAATTGCAACTAAAAACTATAATCAGTGTGGATGTAAATCCTAGATAAATCAGCATTTGTTTGTAAAGTTTTCACAAAATTACTCATTTTAAGGACATCTTGTTAATAATATCCGTCACTCTTAATAAGTGGATGATGTGGCTACGAAAATGTATATTTTATTTTGTTTTTTAAGTAAAGGAATTTCAAGAAATGAGAAACAACTACTTATATTAAGGAGGACCGCTGCAAGTCATCTCTGACATATGCGTGTACAGTATTTTAACATAATAGTAAGATATTGTAATAGTATATATATTTGTATTGTAAATTCATGACCCTCACCTCATACTTTTACGGACGTCCTGAGGCTCAGGTGGCCTGGGTCTGTGCTTGCAAACGACTACAATTCCAGCAACTATAATTGACGTAACTATAACGGCGCCTATCGCAACAACAGCAGCCAGAATAAGTAAGGTTGATTGCTTCTCATTGCCTTGATGTGTTGTTTCAGCTGGGGTTGGATCCTCAGATAGGATTGTTTCATCTGAAATTAAACAAAGAGAAGAATGTAAGTAAAAAAAGTAATGTTGAAAGGAAAATCTAATCAAATCTGATGGGCCTGGGTAGATTGGGTACAGGAGATTGGAATTAGCATTACCAATCGGTGGAGTAATAGCTCGTTGGCTACCAAAATCAGAATTATACATGGTTACACAAATATGCACACACAACAGATATCTTTCTTGAGTTTTACAGTCACTTTATATCTGAATTTCATATATATTTAGGAGCATCCCATTTCAACCCCATTCTCCCGTTCTTCTTTCATATAAGAACTAATGAGGGTAGAAGACATAAATTACATCCTGGTCGACTTCGCAATTTTTTTCGGATATCTCGTAGTCCGTAGGTGGCATGTGTGTGTTGTTCATGGAGCGAGATATTGTTGTGTTGAGAAATACAATTCTCACCGTAAGCATGTGCACCTGGTTTGATATAATTTCTTTGGTCTTAACTTCCAACCGCCTGAAATTGTTTTCAATAAAGGTGAAAAGAGAACACATCTGCTCCTTGAAGGCCCCCTATTGTGCTTTACAAAACTTCATACCATTCTGGTTTTATGAGCAAAAAAATCAGATAAATAAAATCAAAATGGGGCTTTTTATTCCTTCCTGCTTTTTGTAAACATTTTTTTTTCAAACGCAAAGCAATATTAAAATTTGTTTTCTTCCCTTAATCTCAACTTATTAGGAATTGCCAGAAAAAATCTTAATTGATTTCAAAATTTTGCATTCTCTGAATTTGAGAGGATAATTTCAGTTGCAATTAGAGTGTTGCTTGAATATTTAATTTATCGAAGAACGATTTGATTGGCTTTCATATTTTTTTTATTTTTATAATTCGCGAAAAGTAAAAGCAAAGCAAACGAAAAAGACCTTTATCTTAAGACTTGAATATACATAAAGAATGTTATAGTTTCATTTACCATATGGTCCCAATTGTGCGGCTACTCGAACTCTTTCTATAACCACTGGTGGTTCACTACGTCCTTTAGCGTTAACAGCGTATACCAAGAATTGGTATTCTCTCCCTGGCTCGAGATTGTTTAAACGGAATTGTGGATGTGCTTCCTGCATGCGAAATAGTGGTGCCAGAGTAGCCTGTAATGTAAACGCATATGTTTTTTTTTTAATAGGTGGACACATAAATGGAATGGAAAAAAACAAGTGGGGGCTGGCTTAAATTAAGGAATACCAAGGCTAAGGGGTCACACAATTGTAAAATTCTTTGCACCAGTTATAAATCCACTGAATAAACAGTTTAAATACCGCACACGAAAGGGTCGGCGTGCCGTAGTGGGTTGGTGCGTTGGATCCAACGCAGAGAGAGACAGATCCTCGAAATACAAACTCTTATAATTCCCGGCCCACCTCTTTCGACCCACTGAAATGGAGGATATGTTACACGCAAAGTGAACATTATTTATTTTTATTATTTTTTTTATTTACTATTTGTTTCAATTATATAGACAATGTTACGGATTGGACTCTAACATCTGAAAATGATGCGTTTTTGAAAATGTATTGAATCTGTACTGTTTTCGGTAGATCTGATGACGCGAAGCAGTATTTATATTAAATTCGTCAAGCACCAGAAACAAAATGTCAAATTTAATCCTCTTTCTTTCTTATATGTTATGTCCATCTCGTTAGTATCATCATTCCTCCAAGATTGGGCAACATACACATCCCCAAACGTATATGATATGAACGATATATGAACGAATTCTGACCTTTTTGGATTTAATCAATCTGAACTATGCTTCTTTCGGCCATAATCGAGTCGAATTTCACTGGATATGATATCACAATACTATGCACGATTTGTGAAATTTCTTATATTGATTAAGACCAACTCTCAGCAAAAGAGGATACACATCTACATATATTCAGATATGAATGTGAAAACTCGCAGCCTTAATACATTACATACACTTTGAAGGAATATCGTTAATGATATAATATATGTAAATCTGACAATTACGCTTTCATTGATTATTAAGCTACATAAGATTCTCCACCAATCAGTCGTTTCGGGCAAGTTATGTTTTTTACATGAATGCCAGTAATACTTTCCGGTTACCCATTTATTACAAAATTAATGGCGGTTAATATATGCAGGTTCGAAATGTTTGAAACTCATTTTTAAAGTTCCATACAAGAATGGTAGCAACGGAATTATGGAAGTACCCATTTCTCTTATATATTTTTTTCCTTCAGGAGGGAGATTGAGCGCGCACTTTAATGGTTTTTCAACATCTCATTAACGAATATATAATGTGGCTTGTGAACTCTGCGGGATGGATGATATTGATGATGGCAAATTTGATTTAAAAATTACAATGAATTCGTGAATTTGATATTATGTAGCCTAATACTTTTGTATGAATGTGAGATGTATGCTGCGTCGTTGGATTCGACACATGTATGTACAAAAATTCAGACTGAAAAACTCTTCGCGCATTGTCATGAAAGTCGTTGGATTCGACACATGTATGTACAAAAATTCAGACTGAAAAACTCTTCGCGCATTGTCATGAAAGTTGGTAAGTTCGGATACTAGGTTCAAGCCCTAACACTCCCGGCGAGGATCTAAATATTTGCCAACACAAAAAGCGATGTAACTGTATTATATGGTTTATATGTGTTTTGAGTGACATTTAATGGTAAAAATTTAGATGAACACACCAAGTTTGATATGCAATTACGATGATTTTATAGAAAAATTAATTCTGGTTTTGGGTTGTAATTTCAAACAAAAGATTACTAAATTATAAATATTTTGAGTAAAACGAACTCAAATCCTGGACTTTTATTGAGATTGAGAAAATAATATGAGTTCTTGTATTGATTTTTAAACAATCTTGTACGTAGAAGCTACGGTTAAGAGTTAAAGTAAATCATCTTGGAATCACATTGTACATTAATTCCAAAAAGATACCTCAGACTTGCAAAATGTGACTTCAACAGATCTGAATTGAATTTTTTCAGCTGCTCAAGGTTGAGTTTCTCGCACACTGCCATGTTTCTCACCCTATACCGACGAGTATTTCTATTATTCCTTCGGTTATCAATTGTCAGTTTTGAAAAAAAGATCTCTTCGTGTCACCAATTTACTGTTAGATAAAATGCACAGAACTAATTATGGTGGTGCATATGCATGTTTATGATTTTTGCACCGAAATCGACACACAATATTTATATGAAAGAGAAACTTTTATTTAGAACGAATCATTTTTTTTTATTTGATGAATAAAAGTAATATTCTGATTTTTTAGTATTTAAATCCATACGGGTTAGATATAAATTGAATGTTCAATTAAAACAAAACAAAAATAGGTTTATATAATTAGTACATATTATACATATACATAGTAGATCATATAGTGGTTTTTGTTGTTTAAATCATAGGTTATTTTGACACTGACAGCTGATTCCCGCTCGAAATCCTGCCAGTATCATGAAATGAGTCACTTTCACTTTATGCTTGAACAACGCTGGACAATATTGTAAGCTTATTTCCAAAGTTAGTGCTGTGTAGCCCACTCAGTTTTTTGAAAAGAAATTTTGGTCAAAATGCGACTGCTGCACGCAAATTTGTGCAAAAAGTTCGTGAGATTGGTATGCTAGTAAAAAACACTCGTGATCACCTTCGTTGTACGGTGCGCACAGATGAGTATGTGGCTGCTGTGGCCGAGAGCATCTTTGAACCATTCTTCTTTGAAAATTAGGCTGGGAACATCGTTTCGGTCCACGGTGAGTGTTACTGAAACGTCTTAACTGCCATTTTTTTACTACAGTGGAATACATGGACTTGGACGACGTCTGACGTCTAGTTAACGCAACACGGCGCACCATGCCACAATCACCACCCCTCGGAGCTGTGATTTGATTCCTTCGGATTTTTTTTCTTTTTGTGAGGAACCGTGAATGGCCGTTAATATGCCAATAATCCGGAAACGATTCAAGCACTTAAGCCAACGTGAACCAAGCAATCCGTAAGCCCGAAACCATCAACACGGTCTTGGAAAATTGAGCCTCGCACAACGCACAAAGGTTAGAGAGGCCAAAAAAAAACTCAAACATTTTACCATGTTCTATGTTATGTATTTCAAGTTTAATGGAAATTTTTGTTCTTACTAAGGAAGCAATAATACATGAAAAAAATGTTTGTCCATTTCATTGCATACTTAAAAAAATTGCATTGAGTGTTTATTTAAATATTTTACAGTTACCCTGCAGCTATCCTCTAAAGCAGATTTTGTAATTGTAATTTTTTCACTGTCCATTCCGCGCCTGAATTGTATGAAGCTTATGTTTTATTGAAAACATTTCCTATCTACGTATGTGTCTGACACCTTTTTTTGAGAGAATTAGAAATATTTAGTTACGTTAGTCGTAATACTCACCCTACATCACGCATTACCTATGATTTCACATCATGTGATGATAATGAATTAAACATCTAAAACATACGAATATTTTGTAAACTGACAATACATGAAGTTCAGCATACGAAATAGGAGTATGTATATACATACATACATATGTGATTCAAATCAGCATCAGAAAGTGTATTGAACTGAAAAGTTTATGGTTGTCTACTTCAATCAATGAATTGTTTTCCAATTCGATGCGAAATATATTTGCACATGCTTTCATTTCATAGCACAATGAACTAAAGTTTAAATGAACATCAACTTCAAAAAAATTAGGCTTTCCCCGTGGAAATCCCTAATATCATATTATTGAATAAATTTTTGAAAACTTGGAATTTTATAGACGGTTTATACATATACTACTCGGACATCCATCAAGCTTGGACAGTAAATGTCCCATGAAAGAAAAAATTAAAATTATTCAATCAAAGGGAAAGGAATTTGAAAATATCAGTCATGCGTAAAATATAAACAAAGAAAGACCAAGCCAGGCGCTGTTTCGGAAACAAGGAATGGATAAAGAAACGATGAAATTCGAGAAAGTCCATACATTCCGAGATTACTTGACGAATTACAATTCGACCGGAAAATGGTTTCGCATCCTTATTCCCGATGATATTGTACGGATTTCTCTTTTGAAATGGAAACAATTTATGTGACAGGGATTGGTCTCATTGTCAGTGAGAACGAAAGACAGAGAGAATGTATCTTAAGTTTGGTTGTATACTCATGTTTATAAATTAAATTCTCAAACCTTCCAACCCTCACCTGATCATTCATCGTTGAAATCTCATTATCGTTTGTTTCAGGTTCGGTGAAAGTTCTTGTCGTGTCGCTCGAATAGATTGGATTTCCCCCGATAACCTCGAGTAGAAAGTGTTGCAGAAGGCCTCCATCACTGCCAGGGACGCAAACAACTTCCAAGAATGTATCGTTCCGTATTTCACATCCCTTTGGTGCTTCAGGTGGATCTGAAACGGAAACAATTGATATCATCCATATGAATGCGTGATATACTGCATATACAATGTAGGTATCTATGAAATTTAGTGGCTTTCATCGTTCAATACATCGCATTAGATGAATATACATTTATCATTTTGGAAGCATACACTTCAGTTATTCGAAATTTAATTTTTTTGTTTGTTTGAAAATGAATTATACCGTGCTCGTGCACCACTGAAATTCACTGGTTTAATAAAGAAATCAGTAATTTTTGTCAACGGTGGTTAACATTTCAATTAATATAACATTATTGAGTGATTTTGCTATAACGATGTGTAAAAAGTGGATGTTACCATTTATTTTATATGATTTTTATGATTTTTATATATAGCAGTAATTAAAATTTAGAAAAGAAACAATTGACGATTACTCACTTGCTGGGAGTATATGTACCAGGCAAGGTGTCGTCTGCCGCCCGATATCATTGATCGCCCAACATGCAAGTGTTATCAGCTCGGAATCGGTTTGTGGCAGATACGTCATTGTGCTAACGAGCCCATTGGATAGAATTCTCGAACTCAAAACCTATCAGGTACAGATAAAGAAATACATACAAATTTCAAACACATTTCTAAATGGCGAATATGATTGTACACACGATGTTTCTTACCGGAGAAACGTTTCTTGTATTATTATATGTCCAGCTGAATTTAACGGATTCTATCGGATCAGCATCAACCTCACATTTTACGGACAACGAATGCATATTAATGGCACCCACTGTTGTTTGCTCCGTACCTGGCTTGCATCTAGGAGAGTCTGAAAATATATCATAGATAGTTTTTCGGAAAATTTTCATTGATGTTGAAATGTACATGTGTATATAAACAAACCGAATACAAAGTAGATTGCTTACACAATTGGAATCGAAACATATTCATTGCTAGATGACTTATAACAAATGATTATTTTTCTGAAAATAAAATTTAAGAACTTCACTTACATTGCACTTTTAATGTCAGGCTCGAACTCCTTGTTTCTCCTTCAGTATTTGTAGCTCCACACGCATATGAGCCTGCACTTTCTCGTTCCAGCATAGTTAAATGCAGTATCTCAGAGTTTTCACCAGACATCCGCATTCCCTAAAATAAATGTTAAAAAAATCATCTTTGAATGTATTTTTCATTTATAATGATGGTAGATATTTGTTATTGTCTTTTTTATAAGGTCAATACATTACACACTAGACCGGGCAATACAAACATATATTTCTAAAACAATTAAATGGATGTGAATGCACTATACACACCATACTTACGTTTTTGAACCATGAATATATCGACACCGGTGGTCTTGCATCGGCTCTGCATTTAAAAGTAACATTTTGCTTCTCAGCTCTGATTACCACCCGACTGGGATCCTCGTTTGCTAAATGCACTGATACACTTGGTGGATCTGGAAATAGAAGATTTTATTGTATTAGCAAAAAGTTATCCAATTCCAACATCAAATGTGGACAAAATGGTTTGATTTGAATTATATATGTAGAATTTCCAGAGGTTTGGAAAATAAAAAGTGAGTAATGCTAAGATTACTAAAATGCTCAAGAAAAAAGCTTATGAAGTGTTATTATTCCAATTAGTTGAACACTAAGCAGTATATATATATATAAATATGTTAAATATAAGATCTTAGAAAATTCTTCCTGTTTCGAATAATATAGCCACTAATAGCGTCTCTTATAGGGATATACTTTTGATGTGTGGGTTTATTAGCCTCAATAACTCTTCTTACGTCGGTTCATCCATTTGCAAATAATTTCATTCCCTTAGCAAAATTATAGAAGACAATGAAATTCTCTTTTTTATTCAAGTTTTCGACCAAACTTGCTTTTTCTTCGATCTAGCTTTTTCTTACCTTTCGAATATTTCATCTATGTATTGACAAAAACAAAAGCAGTCCGAGCGTACAATGCGTGCCACATGGGAATGTTAATTTATAATTGGCTGCTAAATACATGTCTAAATTGCAGTAAACATGAGTATATTCACGTATTTACATATAAAAAAGAATATATATACATACATATGTATATTAGAGATTAATACATATTCCTAGAAACGTGTGTAGGATATGCTTAACGAACATAACCAAAACGCGTTATGGAATCGAAAAGAAATTGTGAAATTACTTACATGCAACACGGATTATCCTTTTATCTTCTATAGCGCCCCCAGAGAACCACGGATTTGATGCTCGGCACGTGAGCTCTGAGTTATCATTTTCCGAAGTTACTTTCAATGTTAAGATGCTTGTTGTTACGTTGGTGTCCTGAAAGAATATTCAAGTATTGTCATGGTTTACTTATTTTATTTTATTACACACAATTGTATATAAACATGAGGGAAAAAATAACAGAACCCTATCTCGAAATTGGACCTTATCATGATAAGAAACTTAATTGCGCTTTACAGATCCATTACAATCTGAATACGATTTGCACGACAGGGCGTTAAAATAGCGGTGATGGTAATGTTTAATCAATTTTATTAAAATCAATGTTCAATATCTCATTATTACTCGCAAGTTTATTTACATCACTGCACCAACTCTCTCAAACAAAAAGTGTATTGCAGTCTACCTCTGAATATAATATAATAATAATATGGGTGGCGCGACAGTCCGAGGCGGACCTGGGCCTAGCTTCTCAGCAACCACTCGTGTTGTGCGTGCTATTGTTATTTCACTAGTGGAATTGACCTACAGTATAATGCCGACTCCGAACGGCGAAATTGAGAAGCTTTTTCTGCTTTTTCTGCTGAATAGTTCTGAAAACTATAATTAATAACAAATTCAAAATACATATTGATGACACAATTTTTATTCGTGTGCTTCAAGCATTCTTTGTAAGCAAAATATAATGAACGTTTTTTCATACGTAGATACTTTGATCCAGTGCAATCTTATAATTGAATTCTTCTTCTTCTTCTTTATTTGGCGCTACAGTCCGGGGTGGACCTGGGCCTCAACCAACAAGCCTCTCCAGCTAGAACGGTCTCTGGCTAGCTGTCTCTCGGTGAGTTCGTTACCGACCTTGATGGAGCAGCGAGAATTCTCCATCGTCATCCTGCACAACCTGACGAGTTTGGCAGGAATGTCAAAACTAGACATGGCGTTGTATAGCTCGTCCCTATGCACGCTGTCATATGCGGCCTTGTAATCGACAAAAAGGTGGTGGGTGTCGATTTGCATTTCTTGGGTCTTTTCCAGGATATGCCGTAGTGTGAAAATCTGGTCGATGGTGGACTTCCCTGGCCTGAAGCCACACTGATATGGACCTATCAGGTTATTTATAAACGGCTTCAGGAGAGTACACAAAACGGCAGAGAAGATCTTATATGCGATGTTCAGGAGACTTATCCCTCTATAGTTGGCGCAGTCAAAGGGGTCTACTTTCTTGCGGATGGGGCAAACAATACTGAGATTCCACTCATCGGGCACTCATCTCCTTCGACCATATCTTACAGATGAGCTGGTGCATGCGCCCTACCAGATCATCTCCAGCTGCCTTAAAGATTCAGCGGACAGTCCGTCCGCACCGGCAGCTTTGGCTTGATCAAGACTTCATTGTTGATATTGCTATCTTTACCTCGTCTAAGTCGGGGGGACGGAATTCTCGTCGATCATCGTCCATATTGAGTGGGACATTCTGCCTGACAGCGGTATTGGTGTCATCATCGCTGTTTAGCAGTCTGCAGAAATGGTTCTCCCAAATTCTCAGTATCGACTGGGCCTCTACTACTAGTTCGTCTCTGTTCGTAGAGCTCACGAACAGCTCTCGTCGTTCGTTGCAGCGTTGCTTTGTAGTCTTCCAGCTTCGCTGCATGTGCCAGCCTACACTCGTTGTCAAAACATGCGTTTTTTCTAGGTGGTGCCGTAAAACCCAGCACATCAGTGGCAGCATCTTTGATGGCATCTTCACAACGCCTCCAATAATCATTGATTGTTTGCGTAGGTGGCGACGAACTTAGAGAGAGATTCCGGGACAATCGATCGGCAAAGATCCTAGCATTCGACGTCAAACCGTAGCTTCCGACGTCAAACCGTAGTGTCCTTTCTCGATTCCGATGATCTCTTGATATCCGAGTTCTTACCTTAGCTACAACAAGGAAATGGTCCGAGTCGATGTTGGCTCCGCGAAACGTTCGGACATCAAGAATGCTGGAGGAGTGTCTGACGTCGATCGCAACATGATCAATCTGGTTGACGGTTGATTGATCAGGGGACCGCCTGATGTCTTCCTTACCCAGCTTTGCAATGAAATCTCCTAGAACGATCTTGCTCTCGAAGCTGGGGCACTGATCGTAGGTCCTTTCTAGGAGATCATAGAAGTCGTCCTTGCTGTTGTCATCTTTGTCCTCTGTCGGGGCGTGGGCGCAAATCAGGCTGGTGTTCCCGAATTTAGCCTTGATGCGGATTGTTATGAGGCGTTCGCTTTAACAGACAAAGCTTAAGACTTTTTGCCTAAGTCTGCCTCGAACAACAGATCCACATCCAAATAAGCGCCTCTCCCTATTGCAATCACCATAGTAGATGTCGCAGTTTCTCATCCTCTTCTTACCCGGCCCATTCCACCGCACTTCCTGGATTGCGGTGATGTCTGCTTTGTAGCAGTCCAGGGCTTTCGCGAGATCTTCGGCTGCACGTGGTCTGTTAACGGACCTAACATTCCACGTGCAGAACCGAAAATCGTTGTCCTTGTAACGTTTGCTGGGGTCGTCAACATTAATTCCGTCCGTATCCGAGGCAGTTGGTTGTCTCTGAACCATTATATTTTTACGTGGTGAGGGAGTTAACCCCACGCACAACCCCCAACTGGGAGGCCAGGCCCTATTCTTTAACCCTCCGCCGCTATCTCAGTTCCAAGGCCCCGACCTGGCCTTGAGGGAACCTTCTAGACCTGTGCTCCGAAAATGTCGAAGTAGCTCTAGACGGACTGCGCACCAGGTAACTCCTCCTGACTGGAGTTTCGGATGCCGCCGTTGGCCTGACAGTTTCCAGCTCCTCCGCCGCCATCCATAAAAAGAGATGAGCCCTGGTACAGGCACACTCTCCCTCCTCTCTCGTCTGCAGCCGCCAACGACGTCCCACGGGGTTTGGTTACCCCATCTTCAATCGAAGGTGCTCGGCTCCCAGATTTCACCACGTGGAGATGAGAGTAGGAGTTCACTGATAGAGGCTAAGTGCAGACGCTTGTGCCTGCATGAGACGCCATATCAACGCTTTGAAATCTCTCTCTTATAATTGAATTAAGTAATTGAAATTATTGAAAGTATCCAAATAAACACTGTAGAATCCGGTCGGTCTCTTTTTTAAGCTAAGACATTAACCCCTAGTTTTTGTTTAGTTTGTTTTCTGAATTGTGTATTGAAATTATTCGCTCTCAATACTCGCAACACAACTCAATTTTTAAATCGCACGTCGCCAACATTGTAGATGCATATGTAGACGTACAATTTATAATAAAATGTAAATATACTGTACATGCACAAAAGTTTCGCGTTCTATTATGACATTCCGCAAAAAGCTGCAAATACCAGGACCACAGTGTATCACGAAAACTTTCTGCAGGTCAAACTAACTAATTGGCCAAAGTTCGACTTTTTGACAATTTTTTCCAAGAAAGACTCTCTTTGTGTGAACACATTCAAGATGTACATTATAATTAAGTAATAATATTAATAAAATTAAGTAATAAAATTCGTGCAACAAGTGCAATCGTTTAATTTCTACAGAATGTTAGATCATTACAATTAGTGATGACATTCTAAACACATTTTCATTTACTTTCATTTTTAAGAAATTAGCTGATGGGAAAGTTTTGCGGTGGGTTTCGAGGGACTCAAGGCGATTAAGTTTAAGACGCTCGGAGTAAGGAATCAAGTTGATTCTATCAGTCCGAGCAAGATTGCGAAGAGCGATTTAGATACCTACGCTGGACAGCTTCGCGAAATGAGGTGACCATACTTGGCTGGCATAAATGGACTGTTATTTACGGACATCATTTCTAAGATTGTTTTTCTGACATCAGACAGAATATCTATTTAGGTATTTTTTTCGAATGAGAAATGATACGGTCGACGACATTGGTAGTAAGAACTTCGTATACTCTGCTTGACGAACATTTTAAACAAAATTACTGTCAGATTTTGCTAAACGCTTGTCGGTGGGAATTATATCGACTTCTTTGTCGAATTCAAATGCGGATAATTGCTTGAGCCACAAATTCGTGTCGTGGGTTGAGCCGAAACCGTGTTGACAGGAACATATGAAAGATTTCTAGCAAGAATGTTGAGATACAAGAAAAGTATGTTTTGAAACGTATATCAAACGTTATATAACTCAAGTTTATTTCAGAACCGTCCGAAAAATAGAATAGGTTGATTATAACGTATCCAGTGTTGCCTTTGAGAAAATCTTAAAAATTCAACACCAACTGTCATTTACGTATGTAGAGAGCAGTTTATTCCACTTTAATCTCTAACCGTAATTGACGCACGTAGACATTAAATAACTTAAGCAATCGAGCGGTTAGACTGAAATTATATGGTGTGTCTATAATGACAGGTTTGCTCAGCTCCGTTCGTGCGTTTTCGATTTTAATCCATTTCACAAAATACGCAATACAAAATACAATAACATTTTGAGCAAGGATTCAATCTTTACTATTACACACTTAATTGAATTTAACTTTGTTCCCCCAAATGGTCTCCAAACATTTTATAATACATAGTATTATCTCGAACTGCATCCAAATTACTCAGTTTATAACGTCTGCAACATATATTTAATATCACTATGTCCGCAGACTTTTACCTGTTGCACAATTTTCGAAACTATATAAATCTTTTACCGACCATGGTAAAAAGTGCAAAATGTTTGGAATGACACAGTATGGTATACTTAACGGTATACATACCAAGAAGACATTTTTGAATAACGTACAGAATTCAGTTTGTTTGACACAAAAATTTAAGAAAAAAACACAAGAAGCAAGAATAATACTGTATCATATGTACATATTCGCGTTTTTTATTATAAATGTGAGTATGGGTGTACATACATACGTCTTTATTCATTTAAATAAATAGGACATCAGGCAAGTGTCCCGCTCAAAGAATGTTTTTAAGTCTCTCAGCTAAACTATATATTTGTGCGTATATCACACGTCATCATACACAAATTTACAAACATTAATCTATACGTATATATCCAGCAAATCATATTCTTTTTCGATACACCATAGCTATCCATTTAAAATACACTTATGTATGTTTTGTTTGATATATTTAAACTTTATTTGCGTATAGGGATACATATGTATGTACATATGTATATGCATCAAATTTAAATGAAACACTAAGTTTTGTTAACAAGGAAAATTATTAGCTGAAAAACAAATCACAGAGCAACAAGTCTAATTCCGTGATTAGTATCGATTCTGAATTCATGAAAGCATCACTACATACCTAGCACATTTTTCTTATTTCAGCATATAATTTGGTTTAAACGCAAATTACATAAAACCTTTCCATGGAACATATAAACCATGGATATTACAATCCATTAACCTTGTCTCTTCGTTAGACACATCGACAAATTATCTCTGAAAAATTATCTCTGCTACAAATGGATGTGTATTTTTAATTTTCGACAGATTTGTCGTTTTACATATATTATGACATTGTATTTGCTAAGACAATATTTGCCCAGTTTCCTTTATTATCGATCAGTGATTTGCAGATATATAAATGAGTATGTGAGGCTCTTAAGTCTATATAAAAATCTGATAAATTAAAGATTTCTATTGTGTTATCATTCATGTGGTATGTATAATATATTACATGTATACAAAAAAACATGATTTCACTTACCTCTCTATCACTATGCACGTTAACGTCAGCACTTCGTATGGATTCTCCATCAAGTAACCAAGTTATTTTCGCTGCGGGATATGATCCCCATGATTCGCATCGTAAAGGCACAGGATGTCCAGCTGTAAGTAGGTCATTGGGTGTTACTATTTTCACCCGCACTGGTTTTACTGGAATGGACAGTTAAATTCAAAGTTGTAGAGTCAGGTGCTTATACAGCTTTTACTTTGTAGAATGTTATGTAATAATTAAAATATTTTTATATTTGCTCAAGTAAAATTTTAAAACAATGCTGTAATTATGACTTACGATGAACTTGTATGGTGACATCTCTTATAACAGGAGGTATAAGTCGTGTTCCCTGAGCTCTACACTGTATCTTAGAGCCGTAATACTCCCTTGCCACTGTCCCAATTAGTAGTCGATTTTCCATGACTGCAACACCTTCTTCTATGGAAGAGTGACTGGCTCCAATTATTTCTACATCATCTTTCCACCATGTTACTTTTGGTGGGGGTTTTCCTAAACAAATTGTTTATTATTGAAGACGTTTAATTGTAAAAACTGACTTTGCAATTTATTTTAATGTATACATATAAAGTCTTCTTGATAATAAGGCTGAAATTCTTCCCTGCGTGTGAGTAAGCTCTTAAGAAGCTATTTCATAAGTACAATAAATATAGATTTTTTCTATTTTCTATTTGGTAAGCCACGACACCAAAAAAGAGATTTTCTGTACAATACTTATAATTATTTTTAACCAATGGAGTCATTAATTTCATATTGTACTTAAATAGAGGTATGGATACCCTTGTAGCTCAGAGCAACTACTTTTGTGGGTTGGAAGAAAACACTCCTTTACAATATTATTTACTGCAATACCATATCTGTTCGAGCTTCAGAAACGTACATATAATGTTCGGGTCTCTCAAGAGCACAGTCTAATTATATTATATTATATATTCGTTCTAGCAAATGACATATTTTAAGTTTTTATATACATTTTCTTATTGAAAAATCTTTAACATAATCAAAAAAATACGAAATCTAGCAAACACTAAAATTAGGAGGTATTTTTTATTTGAAAAATGCAGCTATTTCAGTATCCTCACTGAATTTAATAGACACAGCTCCATGGACACACAGGCACATACAGCTAGGAAAACGACAACGATCTGACTTAAACAAGTCACTTACCTCCCTTCACTTGGCAGCATAAAAAAAGTTCGTATCCCTCTCGAAACGGACCGGCCACTTGGGATATTTGCTTGCCCTGTGCATCAAAAATACGAGGTTCGTCCGGAGGAACTGAATAGATTGACGAAAGGTATATAGAAAAGAAGAATTAGTATAATAAGAGCGAAAATAATATTTCAATTCTTAAAGTTGTATAGCTTCTCGCGGCTGCAGTACAGACTCATTTAACGAAGCTATCATTTCAATTAGAGATAGAATGAAATCTTATGTTGGATGTTCAGCAATTATGCCTGAAGGATTTCATAAACTTACCTACTAGTGTTAAATTAATCCTAAAGTTTCGAGTTGGGGAATTAAAAAAATCTATTCTACAACGATAGACACCTCCATCAGATGGTTTCACATCGCGTATTTGAAGTTTGGATTCTTTTGGCTCATCGCCGATGGAAAAAAACAATCGTTGCCCCAAATCGCTAGCTATTGCTGAATGTGGAGCTAATTTCACATTTCCACCACGCGAGTCCAAACTGTAAAAGATAATAATGAATGGCATACAAATTTAGTTGAATAAAATGTAATAATAAATGTATGCTGAAAACTAAAATCTAAAAGTAATAACTGTGTGAGGAACGCATAAATACACCTGAGTTCTGTAATCTCTAATGTAATGAAATTTTGTTTCATGCAAATATAATGAATTTTTCACAGATTGTATGAAAGCATGCCGTCCTTGTTAGCAATGACCTTAGCCTACAAAGACTATGCAACAGATTTTACATGGGACCTTACTCAAAACTTTTTTATTATACACAATACCTGTAGAGTGGAATCCCGGTAGCATCCTTGAACCAGAGAAGTAGTTTTACAGAATCGTGTTCGGATGGTGGAGTCAAGTCGCATGGAAGATCGACGCTTCTCCCCACCGCCGCCCAAATGAGTCGTGCTGGAACTAAAAGTAAAACAATGTTCTTAATCAAATTTGATAAGGTATAGAATATTATAAAAGGTGTAAGATGGTTGTTAAGCACACTGTTATCATGTTCTGATAGATTAAGCATTAAGACTCATAAAAACAAAAACAACTAATTGAGAGAAAGAAATGCTCTCGACTCAGGATTTAAATAAAAATAAAAAGTGACCTAACGAGATCAATGTGAAAGCATAAATGTGTGGATGTTATAAAAATAACCCCAAATTAACTATTAAGACATTCTGTCCTCAAGTGAAGCCCTCCAGTCCCCATTGCAAAAAAAAATCAATTTTCTTTTCGTGACACAAAAGTTTTTCAGCCGCCTTGGTTGTACTACTCGTGGTCAGAATAATAAGTTGTACATGGGCACATTACGAAAACGGTTATGCTCCATTTTCATCAGGATGCTGAAAAACAAAAATTAGAAAGATGGGTTGATGTAGTTTATCTCAATAGAGACGCTTGATAGACGTACATACATACAACTGTAGGTGTTCGTATTCCAAACACATTACGCATAAAAGGGAAATGATAACTCTAAGAGCTGCCATACGGGATTCGTAAGTCAATTTTTTCTTCTAGTATTAGACGAATGTTATGCTATGCATAAACTACGAACATTTTTTCATTTTTAAATAATTTTCTGAAGTTCATGTCCAAAATATAGACCTTATATTCCTAAGTAAGAACGATTTATGTTAATTGAAATGTACATACCAGGCATAAGTCATTTACTAATTCCTAAGACGACTTTTATTGCGTTTTAGCGGTAGATCTAAAGAACGTGTGCTAGTAGCCATCCCCCACCTTAAAAACGACACAAAGTGAATTTATTTTTGTTGAATCTATTTTTGGGGCTCTCAATTTGAATTCCCAGATTTATTTTCTTGTTTTCTATTCGTTAGGTATACTCGTACACAACAGAAGCAGGACGCGTACAAATAGCGATGTCACTGATTCATCTATAGAATATACGAGGCCTAGATTTCTCTTCGCTATACCCATTTGCATAATTGTGTGGTATTAAACACAGCCACGTTTTTTTCACCGTAATACATGAACGTATATTGTACCGACAGAAATAAAAACAAATTATAAATCCACACGAAGCACGCATCTCATTTATTTACCACCTCTGATAAATACAACTTCCGAAACAGGCATGGTTTACGTTTGATTTGTTGTTTTAACCTTCGGGCTGTTAATTAGGGTTAATCAGAAACTAATCTAGATAAGGACAGATTACTGATTAAAGGAGGGTAAACGATTAATTAAGCAAATAATTTTCACTCGGGATAATATAGTTGTATGAATAGTATGACCAGCTGTACTAAAATGACCGGTATAGTACCGAAATTCAACACAGTCTACTGTGTATCGATAAAAAGCCTCGATACACACAAATATACGGAAATCCAATTATTCTATTGAAGTTAAAAAATATAGAGATAAAATCTGAAGTGTTTGATTACACTTTGTGTAAACACAGTTTTAAATTGACAAATGATTTTAAAAGTGTAACACTTAACAAAGCCGTTCGAAATTTTCCGTTCTGCCGACTGCGCCACGAGAATTATTCCCGGGGGCTGCTAGTGAATTCACCAACAGACTTAGTTCGTCCACTGTGATATACACAGTCAGACTATCTACAGACCACTGATCAACGACTCCAGTGTTAGTGCCTTTAATTTGATCCCAACGTCAAATAGTGACTGGACTAGTTTTGAAAATCAAATAAAAGCGTATTAACTTTGATTCGAACCGGGGATCCCAATAACTAAGGCAAGGTATTTAACGATCCATTAAACCATCCAGTCGCACGAAATAATCCAGTGCAAAAAACTAAGCAGTTGAATGCTTCCAACATTTTGGAAAACAATTCATTCCATACCGTTTTCTACGAAAAATCGTTGGGTACATCTGTTTACCTGTTAGGTACTACATCGGCCACAGTTTGGAGAATATTGTCTTTAATACATAAAATATGTTAAACCAATAAAAGCCGGTTGAGCATTTCAAAACTAAAAGAAATTTTTGTACGTTATAGATGCAAATGCATTTTTATAAATAAAAACAAAATGCATGTCTGGACCTCTCCGATTTGTTGATGGGGCAGTGAAAAATGCTTGAAGAAATAGTGTCGAATGGAAGTATTTATTTGAAAACCACGAATATTCGGCTTCTGAAGCCAATTTTTGTCTCGAAAGCTGAAAGCTTAGTGTTGATGTATTTAACTGAAAAAAAAAACAATTCCTTTATGCCCCTGTGCCATTTGTATGTTGCTTGCTCCAGATTTGGAAAGTCGAAATATCTTTATGAAACAACACAAAATATTTTTTATCCACTAGTAGATCAAAAGTCAAGAACTGAAGGTATTAACATCAAAAATTAACAAAGTGCTCTTTTTGATCAACAAATTAATAAAAAATAAATAAATAAAATGTACTTCTTTTCTAGTATTCGGCTTTGTGAAAGGTTGTCAACCTATGTATGTACATACATGTTAAAAACTTTCTTAGATTTGATAGAGATGCAAGGATAAAATGAAAATGTATCTTAATTAGGACTTTATTCTTTTGTAAAGTATAACCAGACTTCAAGTACAAAATTGTACATGCATATATACAATATTTACTGCTCAGCACAAAACTTTGTCTAGCGACATAGAAAAAAAATTTAGCGATGAATATAAATTTAATTTTCCGATCGAATGGCAGATACGATGTAAAAGTACACACCACACATAATTTATCCTACACCAAGAAGACCTATAAGGATTCTTGTAGTAACTTTATTGAATGGAACTGTTTCTCTTGGTATGGCGTTGTTTCAATGAAAAAAACTGCAAAAATGTTCCATCCTCAAGAGTGGGTTCCTCACCTCTTAGACGTACACATGTAAATTGATTTTAAGGCCTTTGGCCGTAGGTCAAGGATGTATTTGCTATTGGAACCCTCAAACAACAGCACTTTGGATGCCAGTGCAAGTAGCAGGGATATTCGAAACTGCGAAAGAAAGCCAACGCCAGCTGATTTGAATATGACACGTCATCACAACCAATAGCCAACCAACAAAGTACTGTCAAAACATATCATAACATTAATAATGTATGTTCTATACATAAAATATCGTTTTACGTGTAGTATATATATATATAGTATACATATAGTGTATATATACATAGTATTTATCTATATAGTAATCTCATCATCATTTAAAGCGGTGAAATTAATTTTTTTGAGAAAAAAATCTTAAAGTTAGTTAGTATTATTATGCTTATTCATTAGTTCAAAACGGTACCAAGTTTGTAGGGAAACAGATTAGCCAGTGATCCATGGATACTCTTAGCCAGACCTGTGGCTTACTGTCTTTCGTCCGCAATAACTTGGTCATTTTATAGCGGAGATTCGGTCTTCCTCTACATCTTGAACCAGGAGCCTCCAATTGGAACCCGCATACGAATCCATGCCCATTTCGTCCGCAATAACTTGGTCATTTTATAGCGGAGATTCGGTCTTCCTCTACATCTTGAACCAGGAGCCTCCAATTGGAACCCGCTTTCGAATCCATGCCCAAAAATCCATGGATTTTTGCCTTCCGGTCTACATCCATATCCTGGTACAGCTCATAGCTCTCGCGCTTCTCGCCATTCAACTTCCTCACAGACGGGATCAAAAATCCGACGTAGGATTTTTGTTTGGAATTCACAAAGAGCTAGCTCTGCTATACAAATTGGAATATGTAGTCCCAATTGTGACTTAAATGAAATACTTTTATTTAAAGCATATCTTTGATAGTTCTCAAATAATATTTTTTCCAAGCAAACGACTTTAAAAAGATTTTGTTGAATTAGTAACGATAAATTATTTTTCCTTAAATTCTTTCATTCACACATACATTTTTCCTGATATCTGTCCTGTTTTGTTCAATGGTCGAAAACCCTGAGATTTGACAAAGGTCGTAAGAGGATTGCCATGTCGACATTGTTTTTAAGCAAACTCCTGAACTTGACATGGGTGAGATCTCATCACGTCTTAATTTGATTGTTTTCTGTAGCAGCCATAAACATTTACGTAGCGTTGATTGTGTTATTATGATGCAGATTTTATATTATGATTAAGTAGCACTTAATTTGCTTATATGTATATAAAACAGTTGACCTTACAATAAGGTGAAATGAGTAGTCAACAATAATGTATGTATACTTATGCATTCAACATACTTATCAAATCAAACAATCGCTGATAAATAAAAAAAAACTGTTGACATTATGAACGCTGCGACTATGATAGTAAAGATACACATATATATATCTCTAGTATTCCCTTATTGGTTTTGAATCACTTAAAAACTGGCTGACTGTTATAGTGATGACAAAGAATATTTTATACGTAAGAACAGCCAATCTAAATGATGGACACCATAAAGACATTACATTCCAATCGTAAGTAGGCAATTTCGCCAAAGGTATTTTTTCAATCTCTTAATATAGAATTGTCTGCATTGTTATTGCTAAAAAGTATCAAGTGGGTCGACGTGGCATAGTGGGTTAGTGCGTCAACTCCTACGCAGAGGGTGTCAGGTTCAAATCCCAAATTTAACAACTTTCATAATTCATGGCTCCACCTCTTTCGAGTCACTGACAATGCTCAAAGTCTAGAAAAAGCTCATTGTCTAGAAAAAGCTTCTTAACTTTGCCGTTCGGAGTCGGCACAAAACTTTAGGTCCCTTCCACTCGTGAAAGAACAATAGCATGCACAACACGAGTGGTTGAGAAGCTACGCCCAGGTCCACCTCGGACTGTCGCGCCACCCTTATTGTTATTATTATTAAAAGTATCAACACAACTCCTTAATATCAGAAATTTAATTATTCTATTACATTTGATAAAAAAAAATTAGGTTTTGTAGGCATCGCAATGCAATGCAATGTAGACGAAGTTAAATTATGCATTGATCAACGTTCTCTTCTGTTCTTATTGAGTGCTGACTTAGGCACTCATTTTGTTTAATCCGGATGGAATGAACAAAAAAGTATATATTCCCATGGCTAAAAACTAACTAACTCACGTATTTAGCTATATAACTATTTACTTATTTCGTCTAACAACATTTGTTTATACATTATTGAACATTGAAGATTTTACATAAGATATTTTTTGATGTTATAAATTGCAAGAAATACTAATTCCATTAAATTTGGAAAGAATTTAATATATCGATTTTGTAACCGTAGTAGTTTGGGTGTATCTTGTCGTTGATGCCATAGTTAAAGGGATTTCTAACATAATTCGTTCTGTTTCTTGAGACAATAATAACTGATATGTATGTCGAAGAAAGCGACGGGGTATATTTATAAAGCAGTGATGGTAAATGAAAACAATCGATGTGACCAATTAATAAATCATGAGCGAAATGAATAAAATGTTTACCAAGTAGAATAAATCACACACACTTAAACCTTATTATTAGTTTTAAAATAAATTAAACTGAAACCATCTTATGAACTTTTCTATTTTTAAAAATTTCTTATTCCTTTGATGTAAGCTACAAGAAAAAAATTGATATATGAATACTGAATCGAATACAAACTTATACAAGTTTCATTATACTGTTTGGTGTTGACAGTTATTTCTTTGTATATCAATTGCGTATCTTGCATATCTCACCGAGGGTGTGTTAGTGTGTATGGGCCACACGAGCAGTACTGTTGTATTTTACACAACAATTAATTTGACAAGGAAATTTTTTTTGTTCTTCCTTTTTAGTTTTCGCCTGTGCATGCTCACTTGACGACGCACAACACACAAAT
Source organism: Eristalis intricaria (assembly GCA_964034865.1). Taxonomy (NCBI): domain Eukaryota; kingdom Metazoa; phylum Arthropoda; class Insecta; order Diptera; family Syrphidae; genus Eristalis; species Eristalis intricaria. The sequence goes on along the minus strand of OZ035873.1, from coordinate 166,382,517 downwards.
GAATGAATATTGTGCAATATCACCAATACCCGATCAATATTTTCGCATTTTATTGAAAACCTCGAAATATAAGACGTACAGTCTCACTAATATTGTACAATAATATTGTGGCGTGTATGGGCCACTTGAAGCAAATCTTCTTCCAATTTCGGTACAATCTGAACGAGAGAAAACAAGTTCTTTGAAAGTGTCTTCATTCCAACTCGTATTTAATTGATTTTTATGTCATATTTGTTAAATTTTTTAGTTAGCTGTTTGTAAAATAAAACATAAATAAGAACGGCGATACTTGAAGAGGATCGTCAGTGACTCGAAAGTGATGGAGCAAACAATTCTGAAAGTAGCTCGTGCCGGGGATTGAACCCAGTACCTCAGGCACAGGAGTCGACGCACTTACCCAATATACCATTGAGTCCTCATTGCAAATATTTGATACAAAAAATAGATATAATAATTAAAATGCGTATTTTGTCAGTTCATCTCAATTATTACTACAAAGAGTTGGAATATCGTTAGTAAAAGTAAAAAAGAAGCAACATAAAATAAGCATGGGGAGGTCTTGGACCTAGTCTTGGTAGTGATCTTCAGCCTTGTTATGAGAACTATTGTTATCTTACGCATTAAGGGGAGTTTTATGCCGACTCTGAGCAGCAATATACAAACTTGTCCTAGGCAATATTGCTCTTTGAGTATTTTTATTAGCTTGAGAGACGAATTACGTGTAGAAATGGACAAAATTTGTTTATTTCACAGAAAGTTGTCAAAGAACTTGGTCTCCCTTATTTTAGAACGAAAATAAATAAGATATAGAATTCTTTGAACAGCTCTGTGGACGTAATTACTCCCACTTGTTTCGTTTATAATGTATACTTCCGGAATACATAAGTTTTTAATTTTTTAAATTCTCCTGGAAATCCTTCTGGAATGAATGTATTTACCCGTATGTAGGCCACAAAAGCCACACAGTTAATATAATTTATATGTATGGATAATTTGATCATTGTCAATTATAAATGGAGAAACCATGTGGCATACAAAAATTACAGAAAACAGATATCGATACATTTATTTAATGAAAGGAATGTAATTACTTAACAACGCATAGTTCATTTCAAATTAAATGAATGAAATTTAATACTCCATATATATTTCATTATGAATATCACTCATAAAATGTATCATTTTAAAACAAAATAACGTATATATATGTGTATGTCAATAGTAATAATACGTGCGTGACCACAAACAGTTGTACAATAGGCAAACATTTTAGTACAGAGCAGAATGGAAAAATCGGGATATTTAAATTTCCGTTCCGGACTTTGCCAACTCACATTTTTATTGTTTCATTGCTATGGAATCAACTACACGTACAAGTAGTGTATCATTCATTAATCGACCATATAATATGTTCACTACATTACATATCAGGAAGAGATCCAAAGTCAACCTTATCAACAATCTTATGAACTTATTTGTAAGATTTTTTATATGAGTCTAAAATCGTCCAATACATAAATAAATAATTGACAGGTTTGATTTATGCAGTCATTAACTTGAAACAATGTTTTGCATGTCGCAATTATATTTTAAAATTTTCAGTTTTGAAATATCTTAGAATAATATTATCTACAGTTTTTATAATAAATATTAATTAAAAAATTTACTATCTGAATGTCAGCTATACCTCCTAAATCAACAAAAGCAACTTCCAACTGGCGCCTCATCTGTCAAATTTATAACAATTAAAATTATAAGGGCAGCCCAAGTAAATAAGACACATATCTGCCCTCGTAAATACCAATCAAACCACAGAAAACTTCGGGCAAATCTATTTTAGATAAAATCTATTAATGTCATATGACTAAAGAACAAGTACCGCCAACTCTTTTCGGAAATTCACAGATTTGTATTTTTTTATTATTCAAGATAGAAACACCCACGTACTGTGTCGGAATATACAACGTCAGTATGTATGTATTCATGTATATTCCCACATGCATATGGAGTGGTGTTCCCCGAAAATATAATATTTAAACTCATTCGGCGAACTAAGTTAAATGAGTGTCACACAATGTGTGTTATTTTAATTTGTGTAATGTGCCATGGAATGCCTAGACCCAAATTTGGTTCTCACAGTAAGGCGATGGCAAATCGATCGAGTAACCAAAATGCTACACATGTGTGTGAACAATGTGTTTATTGCTCCCCTTTTGTATAACTCGTGACAGCTGGAAGAAGATACGTTAAAAGTTAAAACGAGCATATTTAGTATAAAAGGATGGTTTCACTTATTTTGATTGCGTACTTTAAATTACGTTAAGGGAAAAAGTAATTAGATGAAAAACGTTTTAATCTCTTCCAAAGGAGCGGCAAAATGTAAACATCTACCAATGAAATTTAGAGCCGCCAGATTTTCACTTCATTCATCCAATGAGTTATTGAGCTGAATGAAATGACACTCAAATGACAACAAGAGGAATACACTTGAACATATATATAATACAAACATATATATTAGGGGTTTTTGTCAAATTCAAATTAAAAAATTTCTCTCCCTTCATAGTGTTAATTTGATTTTTATTCGTCCTTTTATACTTGCTACTCACATCTCAATTCGCCGTTCAGGGATTGACGCAATGCGATAAGGAAAAAAATTCAGCTATCAAATTATTTTCACTTTTTTTCATTTACTCTTCTGTACAACACACAAAAGTGTGTAATGGTAGGCTGTTGAGTACACCCAGCGGGTGGACAATTTAAATTTAATGTGATGTTAGCGGGACTACATTAAGGGGCGCTGTATGTCGATTGTTGGGAAAAATGTCGGATGTAAATTAACTTATTATTTGTTTTATTGCACTCTCATTTCATTTCATGTCCAAGGACTGGTGAGAAAAACGTCACAACGTTAATCAAAGAGAATTTTATTGTCCTATCGATACATTCTTTCATACCTATCAACCATCCACATCATTTCGTCCTTTTTTCTCCCCACATTCGTTCACATCCATTTTAAAATCTTAATTGATGTCCATATCTTTTTATCTTACACGAACAAAGAGCTTCGTATACTTTGATCTAGTGGATTTCAATACTGTCACCCTAGCTAGGTTAAATTGGTTAAATTGGAATTCCGGATATTAAGTTGAAAAGACGGTGTAAGAATAATAAGGTGTGCTGCATTGTGCATTATTATAAAATGCAACAATAATAAGTACAGCATGGCAATTGCCGTCTGTCAGATTGGCGAATAAAACGAGTTAAATTTACATTTACATGCATGGTATATAATCAGTTCAAAAGTCTTCATAATTATTCTTCTATGATGACAAACTAAAACTAAAAAGTATTCCTGATAACCATACAAAAGGATGCTCTCTGCAACAGTTTCAAATGCCTTATGTTTACTGCTATGGGCTATATTTTGATACATAAAGCATATGTTTGCTGTTTTACTTTTAAATGCTTTCCAGACTCAGGTTCCGTGAGAAAATTGCTCCTAAGTACTTGTATTCATTCACACATTCTATTTCTTCTCCATTCAAGTTCCATTTCTAGTTCGACGCAATATGTCTACCACCTTTTCTGAATATCATCACATTGAATATCAATTCCTTTATAATACTTGTATGATTGCTTCATGTGAATCTGTAACACATCAAAGTGACAAACACTACCAAGTTAAAACAAACACATTTTGAGTACTTTCTAAGTGGCTATTCTTCTTAATTTGTCCTCAATTAAAGTGCATTGTATATATTTACAATTATAATTCTATGTACGATTTATCTGGTGCCATATGGAAGGTAACACCAGAAAACTTTTATTTATATAACTTCAACAAGCATTGTTATACTAGACAGAGAGAGACTATGCTTACATGTTGATCTCAACTAGACTAGACTGAGCATTTACTGTTAATTCGATTTTGATTCAAATCTTTAGCAGGTAACATATGTCAAGTCATCCGATGTTCATTTATCTTAGCAATTACTGTAGTGAATGGGAAGAAATTCCTTTCTTTTAATTGAAATTTTAAGTCAAACACAAAATACGCACTCGTCCTAAAATAGATTCAAGTTTGTAGTAGGTGCAGCGTGCCATTTCCTTTCTGAAGAAATATCGTATGAATGAGCTCTTTGATGCGATGACTCCAAACTGTGTGAAAACTTTTTTCAGTCGAGTTAATACAAGAATTTTATGGAAAATTCTATTTTTGGATTTGACATGTGTGGCTCTTTTACAACCCTTTTACAGAAAATACGAATGAACAATCGGAAGTGGGGGCTGGTAACTCCATTATTAAAAAAAAAACAATAACTTAACGCTTGAAGTTTTCAAGAACGCCTGAACACTTTGAACGATGATTCGTATCTTTCGCGGAAAGATTCGAGCATTTACTACATCATGTCCGGGCATGGTGATCTTTGTACTGAACCATTTTGACATCTGTTTCCGTTGCGGTAAAATACAACCCACAAATATAAATGCATTGAATTCCCGCGTACCAGGGATGAAAAAAAAATTACAAATCGATTAAGCATGAGTTTTGGATGGAGGTTAAAAATACGATTTCAGAGCAATTTTGATGCATGTATGTACATGCAAATAATATACTCATGTCCAAGGTAAGCATTTAAAGGTGTATTAATATATGGCCGTGTATAATGTCGCCAGTACATTTAATTGCTTTGAGCAAGTACACAGTTACTTTGTGAATATACTGATGATTGTCTATCAGTTTGTCTGATGTTATCCCGCATTTAGGCTGCTTTGTCATGTTGAAATAAATCGGATAAATTATGGCATCCTGTGAAATAATTGGAAAACATGAAGAAAATAAACAAGCCAAAGATACAGAGTTCAAAACTTAAAGTTTCTCATGATGTTGCACATTTTTTGAAAGCTTTTAATTAGAGCATGTTCATGAGGTAAAATAATTTAGCTCTGATAAAGGAAATGCGATAAATAGACTTTTCTATTTATATCTTTTCATATTGATAGGTGATTAAATTTTATCTCACATATAACTGCACAAAATTCCCACGGTATTTATTTCAGTAATGTGTGCAAATGCAATTATATCTGTAAAAATATGATATACTTAGCACGTATTTTATATTATAACCGATGACCAATCTGGCAGTGAAGTTTATTGATTCATTTTTTTGATAATTGCGTTTTTGGCTTAAAACCTCGGCCGTTTTTGAAAAACATTACCATCAACTAGAAACATAGGAATATTCAATAATGGCATTGAATTCTAATTATTGAATATACCTATAACTAAGGTACCAACAAAAATAATTGCTTTTGAATTGATTTGCCTCGGGCGTGAATTGTATTCAAATACTTGTCAGTAAACCAGAAAATAAAATTGATGCTTAGAAAAGCTGTTCAAAAGCAATAAAGCGACATAAATTAATTTCGGATGAATTACTTGATATCAATGAGGAATTAAAAATATAGTATACGTATATTTAAATCACGTAAACACATTTTCGTACAATTTTTGTACCTCATTTTGGAATTAAATAAATAAGATTTCTTTTAAATTGTTGAAATTGATAAATTCTAATAAAACGTGTTGGCCAAAAGTTTCAAAGGGATAATAAAGAACTAAATCAGTTGTTTAATGTTTGGTCCTAGTAAGCGATCGAACTTTGTGAATATATTAGCAGCCTTCTCATGCCTAACCTAGTCCTAGTATATTACACAAATCAATGTTGATGTGTCTAAAATCGAATCAGGGACATAGACATTAAAACATATCGAAGATAGAGATATGTGCATGTTCGATAATATTTATAGATGTCGTTACACACATATACCTGAATTTAATTCATAAATTTATCATAGGTCATTCCAAGATAGCATCGACATAAGACGTTAACAATAAAACATTTTTAAATTACTAAATAAAATATTGTTATTTGGTGCAAATTTTGTTCAAGAGCATCATTTATTCAGCATATAGTGTAATGCCGAACAACCTGATTCATACTAATGACAGAAAACATTAGGTACATTAGAACAGGATTGGTCCTTTTGACACGATGAATCTCCTTGACAGGTTTAATTTTCTATGTATGATGCAGACATAGATAATTAGAGGACTCATATTTGTATTATTTATTAACTTTTTGCATACTTACTGTTCTTTTGAAAATCCTGTGTGTCGTCGCATCCCGTTCTTCCTGCCATAGCCGCCAATATGGTTATTAAAGCCAGTTGTTGGGATACGAAACTCCAAAAACATTTTGTAATTAACCAATTGTGATGTCTTTCCATTTTTCATATTAAAACTCTTCAGTGTATTATTGGGGTGATGCTTAGGTATAAAGCATTGTATATATTGTATATCCTTCCCACTTTCCCGGTTTTTTTAACGACAGGTTTTAATTAGTTATTTGATATGTTTTTTTTTGATTTCAAGAATTGCACTCAATAAAAAATCAATTTACAATAATTTCGAACTATTTTATACGAACATTATTTATGATACAAAATTAACTTTGGGGCATAATTTTAACGTTAGGTACAAAACAAAATTAAATGAGATAAAATTTATTATATCACTTAACATTTGCAATACTTGTATTTGCTGAAATTTGTTTACTCGTTTTTGCAGGCGATAGCGTGAAAACACGTAACCCGTTGTTCTTTTTAAGTTCGACCCGCGATAACTTTATATCCGATACAAAACGATAAGTTGTTCTCAATCTGTTGTCCTTGATGCATCGTGTCCTTTCTCTTCGTCAAACGGATGGAATCAAACAATTTGCATCTAATTTTATGAAACATCTGTAATCAAAAAAGAAAATTTACGCATTAATAACTTTTTTCTTTTTGTGTATTGGTTTATATGGATATATTATGAATGATTTCCTAACTGCATATATCATTAGTACTCATAAATACATACCGCAGTTGAATAAATGTGTCAATATTGGACACGACTGATCACAAGCAACCGTTGAAATCCATTTAAAGTTACAAATTCCACCATCTACGAATTACTAAAATGTTCATAAGTTTAATGGAACATATAGCGACATCAAGCAGACATTAAGGATACTCAGCACATATTAGACATATAAGTAAAGCACGGCATATGTATGCATATATACATCCATATACATATTTATGTACTTATCTGTAGTAGAAACTTTCTTTGATTTCTTAAGACTGAATATCAAAAGTGGTATGGTCCTGGTATGGTCTATGGTAATTATTATAGATATAAATCGGCCCTGAACGTAATAAAAACGTAATGAAGGTTATGTTCAGTAACTTTTGAAAAAATGGGTATAATATGCTAATTTTACGACAATTTTGTAAATTGTTTACTTTGATGTGTTATTGCGCTTCGCTGGAATTGCCCGCACATCTATGAAAGGGTATACTTATTTAATACCAAATCAATATATATATTTATATAATCCATAATACTGCTATATCAGGGAGGTTAACCATTTAAATAATAAGAAATGTGGGTATTTGAGATGAGAAGAAAACGAAAATTGTAAGGTTATTCATATGTCAGTTGGACATACAAACTTAGGAATAGTAAATTATATAATCTGCATATCACATGCGAGAAACTTGTATTTATTGATACAATAACCAAATCAACCAACTCGGTTCAATGCTCTTATAACGTCTCTTGTTGGTGTCAAGAAAGTGTGATGCGAACCAATCATACTGATAAATTAAGCTAGCTGATGGTGTATAAACTCAAGTTTTCTTCGACTTCTATAAGTCCGTATTTGAAAGAGATGAAATAGAAAATGAGTTAGAAGAAAAATTTAGAAAGATATCTAGTCGAACGAAAATCTACATACTTCTTAATCAAAACTGAAATAAGCATGAAACTATTTGAACATGGATTGCTCGAAAACATTAACAAATGAATAGTTTCATTGTACATTTATGACAAATTCAGCAAAATTCTCTTACCGAAATTATTATACACTCATAGCAATTTTTTGTCGCATCAGTTACAAACCAAAATCCAATAAATTGTCTTTCATAAATATGTATCAATCTTCGTAGAAACAAAGTTCAATACAAAATTATGTGTGCATAATATAATCGGGAAAAGAGCGCCAGTATCACTTGGGAAATATGTATGGCGCGCCTAACAATCCAAAATACAGTCAGTTGTTTCGTTTTTACATGCAATACTTCCCTTGGGAATGTATAATAAAATCGTTAATTTCATATATAATTTAATTAGACAAATCGAATGCTGAGGTGGTATAGCTATTCACTCGAGTCCCATAATTAGTGGAAATTCCTCGACGTATTACTTAAAATTCTTTACCCGGTGTGTAATTCTCTACATCGGTGACTGCATCGAAGTTATTTAAAATTATGTTATGTTAATTAAAAATTAAAATTATATCAATTCCAATCAAATGTGTATTAAAATCTGAGCAACGACACAGATACAGATAAAAAAACTACCTCTTTTTACATCTCCTAACAACGAGGCAGTCGTATGTCTAATTTTGAATTCGAATTACGTGGTACAGCCATATATAGTTACTACTCAAATCCATACAGGAAATAGTCAGATTTTATTCTTTTATTTCGGGTCCGTGCAGTAGCATTCGTTGTATGGGCACCGGGCAGGTGGATTGTTCCTTTTTCACTTCCTTCTTTAGATAACTCCTTGACACTTGTGTGCAACAGCTTTCATTTATCCACTGATGTGGAATGCACATGCATTGATTTCTGATTTTTGCTTCACCGATTTTAAGGCTAACTTTCAGTAATTGATTTCCTGCTTAGTTGCTTGGAATTTCTTTAATAAAGCAGCACGTCGTAGGTGGATGGTTTGGGACAATAATTATCAAATATAATGCAACATGTAGCTAAAGTGACAAATTGTTTGTATTAATTTGTAATGGTTTATTTCGAAAAATGTTATATCATTTCTATAAGAAATACATTGTAAGCTATACATATTCATTAATGATTCGACCATCTGTTTTTAAGTAATGGAAATTTGTTGAATTGGGATATTGGCTATAAGCCTTTAATTGCAATACTATTAATTGACAAAGTTATACATGAAAGCACTATTCATCTACATATGCAACAATCCTGATTCGATTTCGCTTTTGAGTATAAAAAAGGTGAATTTTCCGAAGAACCTTGTTTTCGATAAACACAAACATACATTTATCTGTACTTAGACGTATATATTGAATTTACACATTTTTGATAATTTAGGACATGCATAATATGCCCATTATTTCATAATGGTCCTTTATATATTTGATAGAATGGGTACGCGTTTGAATTTGACCAATATGAACTTTCAATATAATAACGTATGCTCATGTGTATGAATATAGGAACAGAACTGAATATACACATGTGCATTTATCATTTGTCCTCAGCATACACCGTGTTGTGCGTGCTATTGTTCTATTAATCCGATAACTCCGCTCCGAAGCTTTTTCTAGACACTACTCTTTGAGCATGTCAAGTGTCATGTCAGTGACAATTATATTGGTCATACCGGCTGGGAATCGAACCCAGGCCGCCAGGTTATGTGAAGTACGGTTGATGTACATGCCCACAAGTCGCCGGCCACCACATTTGGAATAAGTAAACCATTGCCAAATATGACATGATCACAGGGAGGAAATTCGATAGTGATGAGTGACATCTACCACGGTCATTGACTTAAAAAACGGCCTGTAAAAGAGGGTTGTTGACCAACTTGTCGCCGAAGTTGTTCGCAATATTCTCTGAGAAAGTAGTAGGATCCATGTCGCATTTAAAAGCGTATACCCAACGAGTAACTAGTAACGTACAGATTCGGTTCAAAGCCAAAATATCTTGTTGCAGAGTGATTTTTCATTTGGAGTCCAATATAGCGAATGATTCTATTTATTAAAAGATTTGTACTTTTATTTTTTAATATTAATTAAAAGATGGACAAAAATACACAATAGCCTTCCACATTATTTGGGTTAACAACTTATAAAAAGAATTATTAAGAATATCAATATTGCGTGAAACAAGAATATATGTAAAAGAAATAGAATAGATATAAATATATTAATTATTTAAATATTAAGTTCGTTATATCGGATAGCAAGTTTGTGCGAACCTTCGCTATTTAGAGATTTCAATGCAATTTTAATAAACGTTCATTATATCGCAAACTCGCTACATCGGTATTCGTTATTGATCCTGGACATCCAGTGTATCAATTTCCTGGTAGACCCGTATCCCGCTAAACATCTATATCAATCAATATCAATACAATATCTAAATGTCAACATGCATACTGGACCAGTCTTGTTGCGAGTATATATATTTCTTTTTAAGCCGATCAGAAAGCATACTACACGAGTTATGAATTCTACCCACAGCCTGATTTTGGGCTTAATACTTCACTATTATCATCAGTAGAGCAATCTCTGCTCTCGGGCAACTTATATATATTATAAATATAACTATAGTTGTAGTATTAAGATACACATAAAATTCTAAGACATAAAATGCAAGAAAAATTCAATTAAAATGTGTCTCATCTGTTCCAAACCACAGTTTTTTTTATATTTCTTCTTTATATTTCTTTATGTTCTTGTTACAACGTACCGCCCTACATTACTACATACCCAATATACGTGGCGGATAGTAACAACACGACTTTTTTAAACCATTATTAAAAGGTGTTACTTTTTGCCCCACTCTCGCCTAAACTCCAAGACACGAGCAACTCTCATAATTCATTGCCCATCTTTTATAAGTTGTATTGATCAAAGCGCAATGCGCACCATACGGTATACAACCAATGTTATTTTAAAACTATAGTTGTTTGAATGAAAATTTAGAACATTAAGCACTTGTAGAAAGGAAGAAACTTGTCAACAAACTATTTGTAAACACAAGTTACTAAAAAACTATGTTTCAATTAAAATAATGCATCCGAATTCACACACATCCCAGACGAATAAGAATACACACATCATGTATATGAATAGTTCTCAAAGCGTGCCTTATTTTGCCTTGATATATTTTTTTGTCTCAAACAAAAATTAAAAGAGTTGTTAGCATTCCATTAATGAGAAGTCCCATCTGTTCGCCTTTCATTTCACGCTACAACCAGACATTTCCTCCAATTATTTCGTTTTATACAGTCTATAGTATCCACAGAAGGAGTTATACCAACGCCCAGTTGATTAAAATATGTTCATGTACTTTATCTTTGGTAAATCAGTGCTTGCTCTTCATGGAAGTATATATGAGTGTTTAAATACTGTGCATATTCAGGCGCAGTCACAGCTCAATTTCCATGTGTTGATGTACGTCACATTAGTGCGTGCAGGTGAATTCTTTCGTTAAACAGACACGAATGTTGTGTACAACAGTTCAAAGTTTTATTTTGGTCAGCATTTTCAGTTTTATAACCAAAAACATAAAAATACAGTCAAGAGTCCCTTCTTCTGTAATGCGAACAGAAATAAAATTCTTGACATCTTGCCAACAGCTGCTTTTTCTGTTAGTATCAAAAAGTGTGTTCATTATTGGGTGCCGTTAAACTCGCAAATAGAAATTTTAAAAACAAAATGATGGAATATTGTGAGATACTATTTTTATCAAAAGTCAAGCATTAGTTATTTATTTTTGACTCAAATGAGATGCCCGGTGTTACTTGTTTCTTTTTCTTTTGTTTTTTTAAATATTATAATAATAATATGGGTGGCGCTACAGTCCGAGGCGGACTTGGGCCTAGCTTCTCAGCAACCACTCGTGTTGTGCGTGCTATTGTTCTTTCACGAGTGGAAGGGACCTACAGTTTAATACCGACTCCGAACGGCCAAGTTTGAGAAGCTTTTTCTAGACAGGAAATACTCTTTGAGCATTTTCAATGACTCGAAAGAGGTGAAGGCTTTTTAAAGATGCAACTTTAAATATGTACGCATGCCAGTTATAATCATACAACTAATATTGATCCGTCGATATTATACGATGTGGTTCTTTTATCACAAAAAGTTCTTTGAAGCTTTTATAAAAGCCTCTGTTGTCGTATTACGAATTAATATATTTAACTTTTAACTCATTTTCTCGGATCAACCTCTTTCGGTGATATAACATATCTCGAACAACACGACTTGTTGTAGAAGTCCAAAACCACCTTATCATATTTATGCGTCCCATTCGTTTTTTAATACTAATTTGAAGCATGTACTAACAAACAATGAATGTATTTGATACGTGTTTTACTTTAGATACAATTACAATAATATACTGAAAGTGGTCATGAACTTGATATGTTCGAAAAAGTAAGTCATGATTCTTGCATCTCATATTCATCTCAATTTATTAACATGTATATACATTTTTATACCTAATAATAATATGGGTGGCGCTACAGCCCATAGAGGGCCTAACTTCTCAGCAACCACTAGTGTGTGCATGCTATTGTTCTCGCAATATTTGTATTCCGAGTCCGTCCAAGTTGGATAAGTTTCTTCTATACATGCAGTTATTACTCTTTGAGCATTGTCAAATGTCAGTGACTCGACAAAGGGGGTTTGATGAAATCATTGTGGTTCTACCGGGAATCGAACCTAGGCACCGTAGGTTCAAGTGCCTAGGAGTCGACTCAGCAACACACCACACGACGGCCACCACATTAACACAACGCATTTATCCATCAATTCATAAATGTTTTCTTTATACTAAATAAAATTTGCAATTTCTCTTCATTACTTCTCAAAGAAATAAATGTCTCATTTCGGTTAATTGAACGTCTTGTATGATAAAAAGTTTGTTCACTTCATTCAATAAATTATTAATTTATTATCGGACGTTAAATTGAAATTCTCAATATTCGTCAAGTACGGCGTACAATTGATATTGACATTATGTAAGTATGTACATATGCATGTACTAAAATTTCATATATCACAATCACACCATACATATTTCTGCAGGTTTCCTGAACTTAAAGTTACAATTTCGGTTTTCACATTCCCAGAAATATATCTATGGATGCTTACGCAATATGATTAGACAAACATAAACGTCAATTGAAATCGACGCAAATTAGATTCCAGTCAAATATTCGTATCTAAAATTAAAATATTGAGTATATACACATTACATATAGAGAAAAAATAACGTAAATGTATTTAACTATAATATAATATTGGTGGCGCTACAGTTCGAGGCGGACCTGGGCCTAGCATCTCAGCAACCAATCGTTTTGTGCGTGCTATTATTCTCTCACGCGTGGAAGGGACATACAGTTTAATGCCGACTCCGAACGGCCAAGTTTGAGAAGCTTTTTCTATACAGGAAATACTCTTTGAGCATTGTCAGAGACTGGAAAGAGGTGGAGCCGTGAAATATTAAAGGTGGTAAATTCGGGTATCGAACCTGGCACCCTCTGCGTAAGAGTCGACCCACTAACCCACTACGCCACGGCGACCCACCAAATGCATTTAACTGCTGCAAATTAATTGTCATAAGTAGGACATACATTTTTTTATAGATTAACTGCAAGCCGGAAGATATTGTCTTGTGGAACATCAATCTCGTATTACGAACTAATATATTTAACTTTTAACTCATTTTCTCGGATCAACCTCTTTCGGTGATATAACATATCTCGAATAACACGAGTTGTTGTAGAAGTCCAAAACCACCTTATCATATTTATGCGTCCCATTCGTTTTTTAATACTAATTTGAAGCATGTACTAACAAACAATGAATGTATTTGATACGTGTTTTATTTTAGATACAATTACAACAATATACTGAAAGTGGTCATGAACTTGATATTCCTATTTATTCATACTAAGGTTCGCATACTTTTTTAGTACAAGTAAGTTTATATATATGTACTAGCTTTTACCCGCGACTTCGTCCGCGTGGAATAGTTACTTTGGGTAGCCATTTTCATTTTTAGGATACTAATTTTCCGAACAATACAATGCAATACATATTAACTGAAAACTTCTGTAAATATCTAATTTTAACACATTTTTATAAACTACATTATTTGTTTTTCGTCCGCGTGGAATAGTTACTTTGGGTAGCCATTTTCATTTTTAGGATACTAATTTTCCGAACAATACAATGCAATACATATTAACTGAAAACTTCTGTAAATATATTATTTTAACACATTTTTATAAAGTACATTATTTGTTTTTCCATCTTCTGCTAAAACATAAATAAGAGCACGCCACATAGAGTTGCCCATGGGAAAAACTGTTTTTTTCTAAATGTATACCTGCTACTTTAAGCGTTTGTCCTTGAGCTTTGTTTATTGTCATTGCAAATGTTGCTTTTAGGAAAACTGTACTATTTAAACTGATTTGCCCTTTCAAATCAGTCAGAATTATTGGAATACGGGGTATTAAACCATTTTGTCATTTTGCCATTCCAGTCATAATTATTGCTTTTATAATATTGCGTCCCAATTGAATAGCTTGTAACTGTGTACCATTCTATTTTTATATATATTATTTATTCAATAATTCTAAAGGGTACGACGTTACTTGTTCAGTGTTCATAACATTATCTACCGAGAGTTACTCGACAACATCCCCCCCACCCCCTCGTATGACATAAATTTTTGGTTTATCTACCACACTGTCTCATTTGTCGGCGCTAAAATTGCCCTTTCACACAACGATTCTGGATTGCCTATATTTATTTGCAGATCGGGATAGATATTATTTTTTAAATCATCTATATTATCGACAATTCGACAGAATTCATGGCTCAGTGCATGGCCGTTACTGTCTGTCGCCATACGATCTTCTTCGATTTTAAGACAAGCAGTCTCATATTGGCCTCATTGTGCATCATTGTGCAGCATATTTATAGTCAAACGGAACTTTTTTACGTTTACCCATAATATAGACGCTTTAAACCAGGCATTTATTTCTGCTGGTGTGCCGCTAATAATCACTGGCACGGTCTGTCTAAAGTCACCAGCTAAGAGAACCACCATCCCTCCCATAATACTCTGGTTGCTCTTAATATCTTTCATAGTGCGATCTAGTGCTTCGATTGCTCTTTTATGAGACATCGTACATTCATCCCAAACCAACAGTCATACACTCTTTCAACATTCGTCCACGCTTACTGTTTTTGCAAATGCCACAAACTGGCATTTCCTCATGAGCTAAGGCAATTTAAGAACTGAGTGCGCCGTTCGTCCCCCATTGAGCAGCGTAGCACCCATTTCAGAGGAAGCTGACTTGTGATAATAGTAAATTAAAAAGAAAGGTTTTGCCAGTGCCTCCTGAAGCATCCAAAAAGAACAAACCACCTTAGCCACGGAACGGCATCCATTATAAAGTTTTAAAGAATTAGTATCGTAATCCAGTTCTCGCATTAAATCACTATATACTTCCCCAATTCTTTGTGCTCATCCCAAAATCAGAAAAAAAAAATGGCAGTAATAGCTATCACTTGGTCTTCAACCTTTTCAACCCAGTCTGCCTTGCTGACTATCGAAAACACAATTGATTTACTTAACGCTTTACCTTAAGATATTCTTAACGATCATACACATTATACATATTGTAGTTTGAGCGAAGGAATTTATTAGTAGATTAAAGTGGACGTCTTAATACGTACAATGCGAATGTGTTAATAGGAATAATATTAATCTCTTTTTCTTCAGTTTATCTATTTTTACCTCTTCAGAGTCTTGCTATATTTGTAGGCCCTCTAGCCTTGAATGAGCAAAAGCATCCACAACTCAAGTTTTTGCTATAGAAACTAGTCCAGCTCTGGATTGTAGCCCCACCCATATTATTATACATAATATAATAATATAATAATATGGGTGGCGCAACAGTCCGAGGTGGACCTGGGCCTAGCTTCTCAGCAACGACTCGTGTTGTGCGTGCTATTGTTCTTTCACGATTGGAAGGGACCTACAGTTTAATGCCTACTCCGAACGGCGAATTTGAGAAGCTTTTTCTAGACAGGAATACTCTTTGAGCATTGTCAGTGACTCGAGAGAGGTGGTGCCGTGAGTTATGATAGGTGGTAAATTCGGGTATCGAACCTGGCACCCTCTGCGTAGGAGTCGACGCACTTACCCACTACGCCACGGCGACCACGCTATATATTATATATTATACATACATTTCGCATAATAAGCTTTAAATGATTTTTTAGGTAGCTATTAGATACGCTATTATTAAAAACAATTAATACTTCTCCTACGCCGGTGGCGCCAGGTTTAATTCCCGAATTCACAAACTTCCATAATTTACGAGTTACTGACAGTACTCAAAGAATATTTCTGTTTGCTTCTCATTCCAATGCTTCTCAAACTTCGCCCGTTTGGAGTCGAAAACTGTTAGTCCCATCCACTCATGATAGAACTCATATCCCAACACGAGCTGTTGCTGTAGAAGCTAGGCCAAGGTCTCCATCGTACTCTCGCGATACCCATATTTTTATTATTATTATTATAAAAATTATTTCGAAATTGCGCAATAAAGCGGTGAACATTTTTAAGAAATATACAATGCATTATAGTTTTGAACTCATAAATGGAATATTTCTAAAAAATCTTATTAAAACGGCACAGACGTTACCTTAACAAGATAATTAATTGTACATGTAAAAATTTACTACGCCGAATACCATCATGATTTCATAAATATGTAGATGAGTTGAGAAGCAACTGACTTGTCTCGATGTCCGAACTTCGCAGATACGGGAATAAATCTGTGTAGATTTGTTTTTGGTATATATTTATGAAGGTAAATATGTATATATATATTTTTTTTGATCTGACAAGTTGATTCAGTAGGAACTATCAAAAGTAGAAAGAAAATCATATCGGTTCTTTAAGCTTATAGTAGCTGAAAGTTCGTCTTTTCACGAGTAATATAATTAACTCTGAGATTAATACATATGTACATCCATGTCCTTTTTATGCTATAATCACTATTTTATATTCCGGTTCTTTGGACAATCATAGTGCAGAGGAAGTGTTAGAGCTTAGTAAGTAAATCCCTAAAACCCAATTACTTAATTTGGCTTTATTAAAGTATAGTGGAGTATTAGTAATTTGCTATGTGGAAGTCAAGTCACATAAAAAACTTTTGGAAAGTATAAAACTTGACCCTACAAACAACGAACTTTTTTTTAAAACATTGCTGAGAAACTGGTCATAAAAAGGACATTTCAGAGAGTAAATGTAATTAAGATGCCCCTTTTAGATGCATCATTTAGTTGCTTGCATTCTTGTATTCATAAAATTCATAGTTTCAGTATTTGTATGGTGAACTTTATTGCCAAATATATATACTCAAGTTGTAGTAAATTATTAAAGCACATGTGATATGCACTGTAAATGGGAGGTTTGTTTTAGTTTTCACACACGGTGAAAGTGTATATTTTTCAAAATACCATGAGAAAATGAACATGGACATCCTTGGATGTAATATTTTGTTATAGCATCAGTGTTAGGGTCGTTCTTCTTTTACGCTCACATCGTCGCAAACTTTATGGAGAACCCATAACATGAATACGTATGAATGGTGTGATGGCAAATACTTAATTAATTGTTTTGATTTATGTATAATGTGGGGTTATAGGATTGGATAACATTTAATATTACAGTACAATGTGATCTGAATTAGTATACAATATGTACACGAATTTGTTTATAAATTACAACACTGATTTGAAATGCATGGGAAGTACCGTCATACAAACAATAATATGGTATGCATGGTTGCCAGTTATTTATAATTTGGTTTAATTATTTAGTACTTACGTGAACTTTGTAATATTTTCTCAAGGACATTCCGCATAGAGACCAGAAAATGTAATGCTAACCTTCCCAACTATACACCAAGTATACAATTGCGTGGATTTATCAAAGTGCAAGTGATTAATTTCTGTATGTACTTGCAATAAAATGTTTCAGCCGTTGAGACAAGTCGCTGACACTGATATGTATGATATTCCTCGAGAGGTACTTGAGCAAAAATATCGTAAGCAAAAGTAATTGATGCATGTATCTATGTATACATACGTAAAAAATAATATAGATAAGGTAAATTGATGTACGAGTATATACGTACAAAATTATTGGTACTGGGAAGCGATGATAATATTTACAAAGTTATGTTATATAATTATGTATCAAAGCAAAAGTCCAATTGGGATGTTTCCTATAGAGTACTGTGATATGATGTCCTTTCTATATTAGACATTATTGAATAAGTGTGAACTTGATAATAATTTCATCTATTATAGATATGTGTCCCATATTATAAAAACTTTTTAAATATATAGTTTAAATATTCAGAAAAAACATACATTCATAGATACTATACAAATGTATATAGTATCTGGATAATTATTACTATTTATAACACATTCCTTGTCCTTCTTACAGGGAAGATACACACAACACATTATCGTTAAAGAATATAATCATTTTCCATCATTCTATTAATAAAAGTTTGTCACCTCAGTAGCGCAGTTCACGAGCGATGGAAAAATCATCAATCAAAATGAAGAGTAAAACTCGTTTTGACATTAATTTATTCAAAGGATCCCTTCCGAAAAGAACAAGAAGCGTATCCAAGAACCTTCTCCACCACCAGCTCACTCCAGCAATTGACACAATTTTGTCATTAATGTCCACTGTAAAATCACACATCATCTTACGAGTAGCGTCAAATATACATAGGAACATATATCCACCATCTAAATACTACTAATTAACAGTTTTACGGGATTTTTGAAAAAGGATCTTCCGGCTTTCTTAAAGGATCTCAATTGCCGCAATTAATTCGTCCCACACCAAGTCAAGCAAAAAGTTTTATTATGAGTATTATGATTATAATATATAAATAAGAAATACTAACCACATAAAATTTGCGCTCAGTCCATTTGTGTATCCATTCCGTTTTATATTTTTTTATGGTTCATAACTTAATCCCACAATGTTGATTTATTGCAATCCGAATACACATAAATATTGCACAGCGTCTGTGTACTTGTAATAACTATTGTTTTCAGTTACCGCAATTGCAAAAAAAAACACGGTTTAAAGTAAGCACTAATAATTATTCACATTTAGCGTATTGGTAGTTGTGATAGGTTAAGGGACGATTATGATAATAAAATCAACAACATTCCACTTTATTCAAATTTGCACATCATCACAAGTTAAAACAGCGACGGGCGGAAAACGTTTCCGAGCAATGAACTCTTAAAAATGCAATATTTTTGATTCGAGAAGGATATTTACGTATACACTTCACAAACATTATTTTAATAATATCTTCACACATTCACATTTTCAAAGGCTGCAATAAATTGATTCCAACGGTATATCCGAAACATTAATATGCTTTCTGGTCTGAAATCGAAACTAGGACTATTTCAACACACAGGTTTTGGGTATCCCATTTCAGATAAAATTGAACGATTCCCATCCGAATACGTATTTAAAATGTGTCGACACGCGAACCGCACAAATCAACCCTCAAATCTAAACTGAATGTGGCGGGTATATTTTGTATCAGACATCGTTCTCAACATTTTCTCGCCCAGATAGAAATGGCATTGATGATGATGTTAGTGTGTTGTGTGGCACAAGTAGGGAGGCGAGCAGATGGGTAGCCGACATGACACTGTTCTCGCCGGAAGCTGAGTACATTACCGATGTAGCGCGCATGAAGACTCTTTGGGGAAGAGTATTTCTGAGAATGTTAAGAGAAACGGTCATATGTTGCATGGTGGCTATGTCCTCAAGTGCACCACAGCATAACAGCAAATGTGGAAAAAAAATCTTAACATCATCTCCCAGCGTTCATTATGATTGTAAAGAATCATATATGTACATAGCCTACATATCGAAATGAACCTACTTCTGAGGTTTTTGTTTCAATTTTTGTTTATTTATTTGTAGATACTTATGTACAAATATTTTTTGGTCAGAATTATTTTTTTTTTATTTTCTTTGAAAACATTGCTTTAAATAATATTTAATTAAATTAACTGTTTCGAATTCACATTCTGTTGAATAATATTTATTTGTTGCATTTATATACATATTTATATTTCACATGTGTGTCCTTTATAAAGAATATATGTTCAATTCATGTATAGCAGATCCGTACAAGGCTTTTTTCTTATTATCGTTATAATTGACATGAAGGACGTTTATGTTTACTTGTAGCATGTCTAAAAAAACGAGATTTAGATCATATAAATCATTTTGATAAAAAAAACTCTAACATATGGAAACAAATCCGAATCTTACTATATGTCACAGAAACGTGTCTTAAGAGAAAATCAGTCGTAGTCCTTTACCCACCGCAAAATTGGAAACTGTGTTTTTTGGGTACGATACGTCCAAAAACCAATCTCTTATGACATCTCACAAACCATAGCTTTTGTTTTACCATAAATCCCAAAAAGACAGTAAAATTAATTTGCAATAGAAATTTTAGGAATTCATCCCTCAAAATACAACTCGTGAGACTCAGACTCTTTGCAAATCTGGGTCTCGGCTCAGCCATCTCACATCTCAGAAATATAACTTCTCGTTTGGTGTTGGACGCAAGAGAAATGTGAACAGCAGTATATTTATTTTGCAGATTGAGATGATGAGAGTTTCGTTAACTTTTCAGGGTGTCGGCGTTAGTAGAACGAATGACATGCGTATGTGCGCCCACGCACATCTTTCTCTCTCCCTCTCTCGTTTCACAAATTAAACAGACGCACCGTAGTGTCCGGTGAAGAGTTGAAGGTGCTAAGTATTATATATAGGAGTGTATACATATTTTGTGTATATTGGGGTAGGAATATATATTAACTCATGTGCCAACTTCAGAAAATATCTGACTCTGTAAATGTTTTGAATGTACTCCAGGACATTGCGGTAGGACGTGGTGTGATTTGGAGAAACCTGCAATCATAAGTTGTGCCGGAGAAGCTTATGCTTTACTGCTTTTTGTCAGTTAAAAGGTGAAGGAATACGGAACTTCTTGAGGTAAGGTGTTGCGTATAGCATATAGAAAATAGGGGTGAAAAAGTGTAAGTGAATTTTAATTGAAATGAGTTTGCTGATGATGGGCTTATGACAAACACACATACATACTTACACCTGGGAACGTGCTGCATAATGAATGACAGTCAGATGCTTTTGGTAAAATGAGCATAAATTCCCTTGTGTTATAATATTATTGTTAATAATTTTAGATATGTTTTCATTGAATTTTAACGTTAAAATGTTTCAACGAATTTTAATTATCCAACTCTTTCAAAATCAAATCAAATTTTATGCATATATTATGTTTGCCGGGTTTAGCGATGCTGTACTGTATTTGCCTAATACGCTGCATTATGTTACTAAATACAGTTTTACCACGTTGCAACTAGTAACACAAGTAACACAAATGTATGTCAATTTTTCGACATAATAATACATTAACCAAAGGAGTTTTTTGATACATAAATGATGCAAAAAAAAAATAAAAATTACTAAAATAAATTGATCAGTATAATACTATGTTCATTTTTATTTTTTATAAAGCAAAATGTATAAGTTGTGTCTCTCGCGAACATCTGCCAGATCGATGTTTTCTATAAAGCAACCTTATCCATTGCCACCCAGGAATTTACAAGCGCAGGAAGTTATTTTCCGCATCTACCTGCATTCAAATTCGTAAATGACTTTCGCTGTGCAAATTCCACTTATATCAGTGTAGATATAAGTAATGTATATTAACAATGGTATACAACAATCGTATTTTCACCCAAGCTCAATTGTGGATGAACTAAACAACTACAGTGCGCACTGTTTTCATGTCGACTGGTGATCTAACTACTTTTCATTCACAGCGTTCATTAATAAATCAAAACGAAATTTAACACAATTTAGGTTTGTATGAAAGTACAATGTATTACCTTCATTGTCAAACAATGAAGGAATTGTTATTGTCCTCTTTAGTTTGAACAACTATAATTTGTATATATTTTATACTTAACTAAAATTTCTCGACGACGAAACAGTTAATATTCCAACTATTTATACTGAATATTTTCTGAGCTGCGGGAAATATTATGCACAACATTTCTTGGTCGTAAGCATCCACAATTGAGCTTCGGTAGAGCATAAAAGAGAAATCATTTTCAGTGTTATGTTCATTGATCCCGCATTAACTGTGTTTTGGAGAAGTTATAACTTGATTTCTTTTCATTAATATATTGATTTACACCAGCCATTGTGTGATTGTCATCTGACACCACATCAATATCTTCATTAACAAAGGACGAACTGGAGATCTTATCGATCATTAACGAACAATGCACAACAAAGGAAAAAGTTGCCATTATTGATTAATAAAGATCATGCATGAAACGAAATTGTTATAAGCGTGCAACTATAATATTTAAGACAAGGGCGTTAATGAAAACAGCATATAAAACATGTGCACATGTATACAAATATTCAATATAGGAGAGAAAGAGATATCTAAAACATAAATAATTACATCCACATTACAACTAGCAAAATCATTTTCCCTTCCCCTTGAAATCAAAGAGTGTTATTAAAGGAAAATACTACTGCCCCTAGGTTCAGTTGTTGTTGCAATTGAGAAAATAAATTTTGCCACGTTATGAGTACCCTACCAGATCAGGGTGGTAATGTATTTTAATTTCCTTACGTTTGGTGACAGAGTGGCAGAGTATGTTAGTCACATACCGATGAGTTTGCCCTTCTGATGACAGTATTCCCGGGGGGAGTAAAATCAATAACCCACGATAAGTCAGATGCTCAGATGCTGAGATTTCCATCAGGGGATGATTGTCGCCGTACTTATTTAATGTGAGGCAGCAAACATACTCAACTCTAATGTGTGCTGTAAGCTGCTAAAAGTTATTCATAGGGTGGTATGTGTTTCCCAACTTTCTCATAGGATCTGACCTTCATCATTAAACCTTGAAAGCGATTTGATTTTGTTAAAAATGGTTCATTTTAATTAATTTAAAAATTGAATTGCAAATAGTATGTATTGGTTTTATTTTAGAGGACTTGTGTTCATTAAATGAATTCGAGTTTTGATTTTTGAAAAGGTCACTGGTCACAAGTACTTACGTGGTTAATTATGGGTAACGAGGGGAATTTTACACATCATGGATTTTCGTTTGTTGATTTCACACATTACATATGAGAAAAGTATTTCTTGTATGCTTTATATATACATATTATAAAAATAAAGTAAAAATGTTTTGTCTGCCCGGATTTTTAATAAGTCAGAATATTACAAGACTTTGTCTTTACAATCGAGTTCAGTTCAATCAACTGCAAATACACTTCATCAACAACATATTTTACCCAAAAATAATGAATAAAGAATTTCTTATAAAAAATATATTTTCGAAATGGTCAATGCCAGTTATAATTTTGTATATAAACTACTCGTACTTTAACTTTTAAATATGCATTTAAATAAGTTTTATGTGTGCATGAATAATTCACAAAATAATGTGTACTGGCTGTTTTCCTGTTATATAATGAGAAGAACATCACAATGTTGGTCAACTTAAACAGCTTAACTTTATCCCAACTGAAACAAACAATCTCTGTAAGAGCAACTTTGGAAAACCCTTGACGTGTGCATATATGTGTGTGTGAATATTTAATACGTTTGTATGCATGTGATAATGTTTGCCACTGATATGAACGTTTCATACACCTTCCACCACACGTACTTATGTATGCTTACGTATAATTAGTTTAGTGCGAGGACCGCCAGTTTATTGCAGGTTTATTTAATTATTTCATTTGTTTGCTTTCATAAGTAAAAAAATGTAGCACAACGTGAATATCGTATAGCGTACCTAAGGCCCAAGTTGACAGCAGGTAAATTATTAAGGACTTGAAGTGGACTATGGGAGGTTCAGGAAGGAAGAAAGCAAAACAATTTACAGTGGATGGAATGGACTGAATTTCCTTTTCATTATTATTAACTGTCATGGTGCACTCATGATCAGATTTATAAGAACAGTGAATATAATATATATTAAATGGGGTATGGTTTTTATGAAAAAAAGCTCAATTATCTACCCAATAAGGATCATGACGTATAGACTTTTTTAAGTGATTTGCTAATATTGCCCGCACACGGAGTGAAAGTTCTATTAGTACCCAGTAAGTGAAAACTTCTCATATCTCATATAAGCTAAAAAGGTTTACGGTGTACACATATAAATACAGTGGACCCTCCTTAAGTCGAATTGTCACGGCATACCATAATAGTTCTAGTTTTTGTATGGAAAATTGGGGCAACTGAATGTAAAATATGGCGACAAATTTCGAGTTAGAGGGAGTTTCGACTTAGGGAGAGTCCACTGTATATGCATACACAAAAATCACGTATGTTTGCAATGATAAAATATTAATACCAACGATGATTTTTACGATAAAGTGCAGCCTTTAGAATATTTTAGTGATCTTAAGAAGTTGCGATGGAATTAAGAATCGGTGTGATTGCAAAGAACCCGAACCTTTGTTCTATCTTCGTAGGACCAGAGCAAATTTATCGAATTTATTTAATGCTAGCGGATACCCGGCGTTTGCTACTACGTTAAGAAAATAAGTACATTTTACATACATAAAACAATAGGTCTCCTCTCTGGGAGAATAATATAACGCACAACACTAGCTGTTGTCATACAAGACAACATAGACATTTTATAATTGCATAATAACATTGTATGTATATATTAAAAATGATCTGTTCCTCCCTTAGGTTTTGGATGTAACTACACTATTTGAAAATTTACAATTCATCAGCTCAAACATATGAATTATGTTATTTTAGATGTAACTACACTATTTGAAAATTTTATAATTCATCAGCTCAAAAATATGAATTATTTATGTTATTGGCTTTCAATTTGGAAACAAACCACTTGCAAAAACTGCTAATACACATACTAATACACATACATACTAACTAACAATCACTACATCAAAATTTGATGCTACGCTTAATGCTAATATGTATCTATGGATGTCAATACGCCAATGTAATTAGATATGTAGAGAAATGTTCCTTGAATGACGCCAGTTGACAGTAATTCCACTGCTAATCAGTTACTCCCCAGCCTACGGCGGCGTTCAAAAATGTGTCCACTAGCATTGCTAAAGAAAATTAACTTATCACATTTTGACATTCTTGCTTTTTTAATCCGAAATATACATACTTGTGTTCATTTCTGAAAACATCCCGACTAAACATGAATAATATAGTGCGTACTTATGTAAGTATGTGAATGTCAATGTCATGGGTATTTTGTGAAACACTGTCACGTATATGCGTAATTTAAAAGAAAGTTAAAAAAAATATATTTGGGTTACGCCCCAGCCAGAACCGCCGACAAAAAGGCATTCACTTCTTCACAATTTTTTTTTCTTAATTGCAATTTCTTATGTGGCAGCGCGCACCTATTCAGGACTTCCAAGTATGAGGCCATTCAATATTTCTATGGGGGCTCGGAAGGATAAATTGTCAAGATTATTATAACTTTGAAGATTTATTAAAGATTCGACAGATGTGAAGCTGTGTGGTGCAAAATGTTAACGTAAATTACATTTTTTAAATTCAATAATAATTTTAAATTAAAATAAATATAAGTAAATTAAACAAATATAATAAATAAAAAATATTTCTGCATATGACATATGATATCATTAAAGTTGCGCATAATAATCGAGAAATAGAGTAGCGTGGTGTATATTTACACTAGATTCAATAAATTGAATTGGATTTGTTTAAAAGTGTTTTTTATTCGAAATACATAACTGATTTTATCGGTATTGAACGGTATTGATCATTCCAAATGAGAAGGTGCTAACAGTAGCCTACTTGGGTATGCTAATGCTCTTTCATGAGTTTTCATACACTTTGATGCCAAATTTTATATATTTATACAAAATTTTAATATTTTATTCACACTTATACTTAAAGTTTAGAATTTAATGTGAAAACTTGCAAAAAAAGCAATAATTATGATTGCAATTTAAAAAATTAAAAAATTCTGGCATAGAATAAAGTAAAGTGCATCATCTTCTGCTAACAAGAGGCCAATCTAGGCTCAATTGTAATATGTATAGAATATTATTGCTGGTACTGTAGTAAAGTTTTTGGTGTTTCTGCTACACTCCGTAAAGGCTTGGGCCTAGTTTCTCAGCAGCCACAACCTACAACACGGTTCTAAGCCGCCTCCGAACGGGTCAAGTTTGAGAAGCTTTTTCTAGACAGTTTTTGAGCGTTGTCACTGACTCGAAAGAGGTGGGAACGTGAACATTATTTTTGGTCGTACCGGCCGGTAATCAATCCCAGGGAGTGAGGTTAAGTTGCGTAGGGGTCGACGTACATACCAACAACGCCACCACCCCCACCCACCTTGGTGCTAATTAGCAAATTTCAATTTTAAAAGAAATTCAAAAAGAAAATTTCATATTGCAAATCGCGTTAAGTACATGTTCTTGAGAAAGATGGTATACGCCCTGATGTGGCGGCGGAGACCAACAGTAAAAGTTCCTATTCTAAGCACAGATCGGTATGCTGAAGCAGAGAAAATCTTCGCAAGTTGGGCGATATCCTATAGATAATATAATATAAACATTGTCTCTTGTCTCACTCTCACAGTTTCCATCTAACTTTCGCCAAAGCATCTACATATATTTTTATACAGATGTCGATCTAACCAAAATATCTGCAAATTTAAGTGGTTCCTGAACGTTTTTCTTATTTTACGCTTACCCACTGTCGAAACATACTACAAGTGCATCTAATTATAAAAATGATGAACTACTCTCATATGTACGTACCTATGAGGTTATTTGTATTACTCCCATTCGCCTGTTCTGTTGGTACTTAAAAAGTGTGAGAAAAACAAATAAATAATAATAGTACTTATAATTACCTCAATGCAATATGAATCAAAGAATAAATTGACTACGAAACAAAAACGTACCGAATCTACTGCGGCATTGTGTTCCGCTTGTTAGTCGCATGAACAAGCTCTTCATCCTCCGTTTGAAGGCAACTGGGTCATATGTCAATAACAGAATATTTCGGCAGAATGGGATATGATTTATGTACATATGTATAATCCTTTCACAGTTTAACGGTTAAAACGTTATGTGTAGGTATGCAAATATTTTCCTGTGCGGTGTTAATTCCAGAATTTTTATAGTGTTCGGAGTCGAATTTTAGATTGTATTTATGCCTTCGTTTGTCATTCCATTAAAGACTTCATATAAAAAACAAGAGACTTACATTGCATTTTTGTTTATTTTTGTAAAGTTGTTGTCCCGCACGTTCAAACTGATGATGCACTAGTAACACCAGCTCAGGATCTAGAATGACTCGTATTTTTATAACCTGTATGGTACACATCTGTTGTATATTTTATGGGGTTTCATCATCACGCTTTCTATAGGGCATATCCTTGTTTGGTATCGGGGGTTGTGTCAACACCGAAAACCCGCCGGTATTATGGGTGAGAGTGCAAAGAGGCACTAGGAAGGTAGAAATGAATAAAACTGTCAGGGTTGAATGTATGTTGTAGGGGGCCAACATATAGCGTGTATATGTGTAGTATATTTTCACATAAGTGTAGAATACAAATGTAGTGCGTGAGTGTTAAGAATATTCGCAAGTGATGAAATGCGTGTTTCCTTCATTTGACGTCGGACCTTGCTTTTGTCAAGGGTGTTGCGATACTATAGCAGATAATTGGTGACTTACTGAATTAACGTTATAGAACGACATCTGGGAAGGCCAATTATCTTTAATTAGTTAAGGCTGTCCCGTTAATAACAAGAATCGAGGAAAATTTAATTTAGGGACATGAATCGGGTATTTTTATTCATGCCTACGTTATCTGCACCTCAGGGTGTGTGGAATTAACCTTCTAACAGTCGTTTTCCTTAATTAATGGTTGAGAGATTATTGTTCCTGGAATTGATGGTTTCAAGAGTTACTGCTATCTATGACAAGTTATCTATTCGAATCAACTAAAGACTTGGGGTGAATCGGTTCCAGTTTTCGTGTACCTATCTCCTTTGTTAACTGAATATCGCCGTAAAATTACATTAGTCTTAATAGCTTGTGTCAAACAGTCAAGTACACGCAGGGCAAGAATATTTATCAAACACAGAGTTAAAGCATTCATCCCAGTTAGACAAATTAAAAAATTGGGAACAACCAAATGTTTGTTGAGTTCTTTGTTAAAATTGTTTGATCTTCCATAAAGTTGAAGTGTATTTTTGAATCCTTACATTGAAATTTCACTGGAGTTAAATGACGAATACTTTGCTTTGGACTTCGATGGATCGTACGAAATGAAGCGACAACAAACGCCTGGAGCGTCAGGACTAATTTGAGTTCGTTAACTTTAAATGGACATGAAACAAATAATTAACAACTTTAAAACTTTTGATGATAAAACAAATTCTTCTTTTGTTATACTTGCCGTTGAAGTTCCTGGTAGGCAAAGTTACATTTTGAAAAGTAATCATTATAAGTACATATACGTCCATTACTTACAGATTTATATTATGAATATATGTACAATCGCTGTTGATTACTGCTAAGATGAAACACAATAATAAAATAATTAAATTAATCTTCCACCAGACTGAATAAATATCTATCTTTGCAATTCTTATACAGTTATGTGTAAAGCGCTCTTGCCCTAGAGATTATTTGAAGAATTTGAAAGATGATTCTTCCTTAAGGAATGTATACTCCTTAACTAAAATGCCCTTATAACAAATATAAGAGTTTCAATAATAAAAACTATTACAATCATATACTAAAAGTATATGCGATTAAAAATACACAACTATGCGTATTTCAAATTGTCATTAGACAAAGTGGACACAGTGGATTTGCAAATGATATGTGTCCCTCGCATACACATACTATACTCAAAAAGATATTCATCATATAAACTGGTCCTCTGAGGACCATAAGGTATAGTCCACACATCATTACTCTTATTGCAACATATTAGGTGATAACTCAACCGAATACAACACCAGTTGGAATAAAGGAGAATGCCGGAAGTAGAAGAACGAAAAACGGCCCAGAAATAAAATAAAAAGCATATGCGTGCAATTAGGGAGTAATAAATTTTATATACGAGTATACGTATCGAAACAGAGGGTCATGTGGTTCTAATTGCATCAGATTTTTAGTACTACCCAGTGAAATTGTTCAAATAAAAGTGTCATCGCAACTCAATGTATATCATGGTACGATGAAAAAAAAAAACAATCAATGTGAATAGTTCCCATATGTGTACACCCATATCTATTCCACATTAAAGTAAGGCTTAAATAAGGTACCTATCCCTATCTATGATATGCATTTAGATTAGCATTTGCATGCATGCAGGGAAATATACTCAGATTCTTGAGATTGGAAAGTGAAAACAATTCTACATATTCAGCCAACAGAAACGGTATAAATGGACGCCCCACATTTGCGATAAGAATATAAGATAAGAATATGTGTCAACGCAAACGTGACAGGAATCCACCACAATAATATGAAAGCAACTTATGCGTAGTAAACGTATAAATGTATGCGGTAGGGTACATGAGCGTAAAAATCACGTTCAGCACCGAATTTTGGCCCATATAATTTTGCAAACACCTGCAAAAAATTTGGCTCTGTAAATTCCTGTCGGCCTTGAGACCAACTGAAGATCAGCACAACAACATGTTTCAGCCACTTTGAAACCACTTAGTAATGATATTTGGTTTTCCCGGTTTAAAAGTAATTATAATCACAATGCCTTAACCTCTTTTTAACGTCATTCACTTAGATAAAAAAGGAAATAATAATCTGGAATGTCCACGGAGGAAAGATCCACTTTGAGATGGATACCAACGCGAGAATGGGAAGCCTACTCGACAAAGCATGTTTGGCCGCAAATATCAACCGAAAGTAGGTAAAGTGCAGCACTATCGCAAAAGATGTAGCGCTATGGGCACAAACTGCCTACCAACAGCTCCTAGAGGACACTTAACTATGATGAAAAATGCCACCAACAAACAACTCTGAAGTATAAGGCCACAAAAAAAGCAAAAATATTTAAGAACGGAAGAAGGAGTAAAAAACACTCTGCGCAACAGTTCTTGTAGGGACCTTATATAAATAAATACTTCTTGACTTACAATGCCAGGCAGTGATCTCCAAGTTGAAAAAAAAACTTCTATATATAATAAATATGCACATGTACATATATATTAAATAAATATGTTGAAATTGTATAATGAAATTGTATAATGAATAATTTTAATGAACATTGTGTAATTTGTTTGCAAAAACTCTAAGTAAAACGATTATACAGACACACTATTGCATAGTGAAGTGTAGTGTAGTCTAAAAGTAAATGCCATCTTTTAGGCGTATAATTTTTGTAAACGTGAAGCAACTGTGGAAAAAATAGTCAACTTTTTATTAATTATCAATTTACTCAAAGAAGATTCACATAATTTTTCTCAAAAAAATATTTTATTTTGTTTGTCACATTGAAACACAAAAAATTAAAATCGATTCGTGAATATAATAATAATATCATAAGAAAGTACCTTCACGCCTGAAGCAGAACCGTACCAAAATATTAGTTTTTGAAAATTGTGTGATGATATCCTGTATATGATATGGAATGTATGTCATATGTATATTTATTGTTAAAATAAACGAAAGGGTTGAATTAAAAAACCTGCTAGAAAACATGTTAATAATCTCAACTTTTATGTATCAAATGAACTCAAATGAGAATTATGTGATTTAACTTGTAACCAACTCTCAAAATATAAGACAAAGGGGCGAAAATTCGATAAAACAAGTATCAAAGATGTATATAAAAGGAAATTAACCGATCAGTAACAGCTTCGAAACTTTCTGTTGTCGTTAGTTTAGTGCTAACGTTTAATTTGAGTAGGCCACTTTAAATTTGTGGAAGATATAATTTCTCTTAACACCCAGATAACTGCTAAGTGAACTTTGTAAATTCGTCTTAAGTTTCCAAGTAGTAAATTTCCAACAAAGTTATGAACTTAATGATTTGGTAGTGCAAAAAGAGGGTTAACACTAAACATGCACAGTACTTGTACTTTTTTTATGTTGCTATGAATAAATCAAAATTGAATCGATATCAAATGTATATGATATGTATTGTAAAATATAAATATTATTTATTTCATTGTAATTTGTTTAATTTATATCAAATCAAGATTCAGCCCGATAGTAAACGAATTACATTTCCGTACACATGTAAATAATTTACTTCAATTTTCATAAGGCAATTACGGCATCTACCTTTCCTTAAATATGAGCGATGGAATATAGAATTAAGACTTGTGTAGACATACTTACATGTAACTATATCTTCCTTTAGTAAAATTTAATGTTCTCTTTGATCTTTAAATACGAATAATCAATACTTTGATTCAAATGGACACGCAGTCTTCAATGGCAGTCCAAATGGATGTGAATTGGGATGTTATATGGAATATGCCTTGTTATCCGTTATACTAAAGACTGTATATGTACATCTACTTCTAACCGGACTAAATGCACACCAAATAATTAGTAAACGATTGAAGGATGAAAGCACTTTCTCCGTTGCCCTAGACTCTGTGTAGTTTGTTTTACACGAACAGTATTAATTGTTTTTGGGCGTCGCTGATTCTAATTATCGCGAGATTAGTGGTTATAAAATGTATCCAATTAGCTGTATTGAAGCAACGGGTAAAGATATATCGTATCCCTATTATATTATTTAAAAAGATATTTCATTACTTTTTCTATTATCTGCCAAAGGTTACCTAGTACAA
This sequence comes from Eristalis intricaria, assembly GCA_964034865.1. NCBI lineage: Eukaryota > Metazoa > Arthropoda > Insecta > Diptera > Syrphidae > Eristalis > Eristalis intricaria. The sequence goes on along the minus strand of OZ035873.1, from coordinate 166,350,603 downwards.
TAGAGTCAAGGAAACATGAAAGATTCTATAAGATGAACCATTCAGAAAGATAAATGAATTTGTAAGATAAATTTCTTTCGGGCGACAGTCTACTATATACTAGTTTTTTAAGAAAACTTCTTAACAAGTCTGTTTTTGTACATTTTATAAACAACTTTTCTATTAAGTTGTTCTGATGAAAAATTTTATAAGATCATGTTCATCTTATAAAGATTGTACTGTATCTGCAATTTAATTTACTCCGCTAAAGGTTTACTCTGATAAAAAAACTTCCGAGTAAACATTTATTACAAGCCACCAAAGTACTTATCACCTTTGAGACCTTTTTAGACGAAAGTGTTTACATAGCTTTGTGTAGATCCTCATCAGAATCGTTATAATTCAAACTCCTTCGTTGAAAATAATGTCGTATACGGCTATAACTTTACATTTAACACTACAATTTCTTCCTTTTTTGTAAAAGCTTGACGAATGACTAAGATCTGAACCATTTTGGTTGTCTGTAACATTATTCGAATCGGGACATTTCCATTTGGACATAAAAGCGTTAAACCTACGCAATAAATTTTATTTACAATCAATTTTCTTTCCATTAAAAAGAGTAATCTATATACATAAGTACCTAGTTAAGAACAAAGACTAATAAGTTCGAGAGCATAACAAGCAATTAAGCAAAAAAAAACCTCAAAGCAATTGGTGCAATACAGTTTTGATATTCTGCAAAAGTTAGATAGATTAACATACATTATATAATATACACTCCCCTATCGAACTGATTAGAGGGATTTATGTGAAGGTTGTGCCTACGGTTTGCTTATTCTAAGGATGAGGGATTTAATGAGGTGTAGGTTTAAATTTTATATACGTGATTAAAATTAGAAAGACCTACTCCAACGAAATGTAAATTTGGGGACGGAACGTGTTCACCTACTTTTATCACCACGCGGCTCACGAATATTTCCCGTTTTCATACATGCAGCAATGTCCTTATGTCTCATGTGTTCGTGGTTGGCCGTTTACATGTTTATTCAAGAAGCCTTCTCGGCAACGAATTAAACGGTGGTGAAGGGTCTGGTCGATGGGGTTCACAAGCGACATGCAGTACTCACATGTCACATGGACACATGTTGTAGATTCGTTTTAAGCCAACTAAAATATCGCAGTATTCAGAAAACACATTTATGTGAATTGTGTATTGTTTGTGAAAATGACAAAAAAGGCTGTTTGCCGCTCTAGTGATGAGATAAAGAAATACACTTAGCAATAAACCGCATGTCGACTGTTGAGAGCACGTATGCGATGTTTTAAATATTAATACTTTGACTCCGGATATGTGTGGATAATATCAAGGTTGGTACTTCAATGCGTATGGTTAATTTCCTTTGGAAAAGTACATGTTTTAGGTGCACAGATTAAATTTGCATTGTGTGCTGAAGAACGTTTTTGTGAATTACTGTTGTGTGGATGTATTTGAACAAAAAATAAGGAGAACGTTTCGCATGATAAACATTAAACATGCCCATTTCCTTTCTGGTCACGCGAAGCCATACCCCAGGTGCTTGATGAAAAGTAAGTGAGCGAAATGTAGATACATGCATATGTCCATATTAGAATACGTTAACTGCAATTGCACAAAATCACATTTAGTAGAAAAACTTCATTTTTATAATCAATCTTAAGAAAAGCCAAATGCACCTCCTATGCATTTGTTTGAATATGTATTAAGTTTTATTGCTGTATTAAATCGATTAAACTCTACTGAACCAACAAAAAAATGTACATTTAAACTTCAACGTCCTCGCAAAGATATTTTGCTTAATGTCCCGGTATGTGAGCAATGTTCGTCCTTCTCATGTCATCCATTTTTATTCTCAGCGTCTTGCCAGGGCATTGCTTGCTTGTCCTAAATATTCATACTCTCTACTTGAGAAACTGAAAAAAATAGATCTGAAAACTTGTTGAACGTTCTGTAGTGGTTTTAGTTTTTTTGTGAAGTGGAAATGATACATACACATACTTATTATTTCACTAAAGATATCTGTGTCTGACGGGGAAATGAAATCGTTTTCGAATCAGAGTATATACATATCTACACCAAATTATACGTTTAAATGTATTCTCCTTGAAGTATACGCGCTCCTTTGCGTACACGTCGAAGGGAAACTAAATCGATGTGGTATCGGCAGGCGCAGACTTAAGTTATTATCCCGGGTTTTTATGTTGACAACCTTTCCATGAAAAGTACCTTACTTGAGACATATTAGCTTCTATAGTATATCATTCAAGTTTTCGGGTGCGATTTACGACTGGCTGTTGCACAATTTCATATCATTCTGTACTGAACTCGTTGTATAAAAGTCGTATAGTATCAATGTTAGCTTAGAATTAATTTGAACTAAATATTTTTATATTTTAAGGCAAACGTGTTGTTCTCATGAGATGTGTAAAGCTCTTTACGTTTTAACAACATCATCCCGCACGGTTATATATGGTAAAATGTGTTTATATGTATATATCATTTCAATAAATATAATGAATTTGTTCACACTGATTTCATTAAATAACCCCAGATTTAATGTGCATTAACTGATAAACCGAAGTGTTAATATATTGGGCTTTACAATTGTTTCTGATTTGAAAACAGAGGCCACCACAACAACATTAAAATTACAACTAAAAACGAGTGTGCTATTTGTATGCAAGCAGAAGTGACCATTTAATCGATTCATAGTGTGTGTGTCTCATAACACTCCAATACATTCGCGAATAAGTTACAAAAGGAGATAGGCACAATGGTCAAATAATTAAATTAGTCATAATAATAATAATAATATGGGTGGCGCTACAGCCCGTAGAGGGCCAGGGCCTAGCTTCTCAACAACCACTCGTGTTGTACGTGCTATTGTTCTCTCACGCGTGGAAGGGACCTACAGTTTAATGCCGACTCCGAGCGGCGTAGTTGAGAAGCTTTTTCTAGACAGGAAATACTCTTTGAGCATTGTCAGTGACACGAAAGAGGTGGAGCCGTGAAATATGAAAGGTGGTAAAAATTCGAGTATCGAACCTGGCACCCTCTGCGTAGGAGTGGACGCACTAACCCACTACGCCACGGCGACCCACAAATAATTAAATTATTGACTAATAAATAGTACAACCTGATGAAGTAGCCAAACAGCATGGCTACTTTGACGGATTGAACATTTATAATAAATCTTTAATTTGATTAATTCGATTACATATCATTAACAAAAAATCATAAATATGTACTTAGTAAAGTTCATTCACTAGTAAGGTCCTGGCTTCAATTGCCAAAGCGTATATTGACCCCATGTATTATTTATCCAAAGCCATGCTTTATCTCAATAATACACGCACAGTATAACTGCAGTGATACATGTTTATATTGGTTATATTTAACATTACTGTGATGCCACCCACGGCTGTCCTTGCTGTACATCATCAATCTGACAGACCTAATAATGGTACGAATGTATGTGTGCTTTCATCTGCACTTCCACGTCATGGTAAGATAATTCTATTCGATATTTACTTCATACATAATGATTCTGTTCAACTTAATGCGCAGTCAAAGAAATTAATTCCAATTTTTAAGTAGAGTATTTTTAAAAAACATTTTTTGCCTTTGATTCAATATTGTTGAGATAAAGAAACTTCTCTGTACTATGTTTTATTGTATCCAATTTAAACCAGATTTAGTTCCATTTTTATTCAAAAATATGTACCTACAATGTTAAAAAAATTTATTTGAAGGCTAATTGTACTAGCTCAATTAACAATATGGAAATGACACATGTGAAAAATATTTTCACATTTGTGATATCCCTACCTACAGTGATGATAGCCTAGTTTTTCATATTCACATGTTCAAGAGTCTTAGATTTTACGATGTCAATTCTGGGCCTTATTAAAAATTTTACATTTATTAAAATTTTCAATTTCGCATTTGATATATAATTCATAACGTGAGTTCTACTATTATTATATTTGCTGAAGATATGCACCTGTCGGGTACGATCCAGCGGGTAGAGTCACTCTCTTTGTGTCATAACATAACATCATAATTATTGCAACGAATTGAATGAATTATCTAAAATTTGGTATATATAATTAATATAAATTAGTATTCTACCTTATCATAGCACTACATTATCGCATAGTGTACTAAACTAAATTTAACGTAATTAAGTTAAGTTTAAATGTCTAACTAAATGTCAAAGACAAGTGTGCAAACATTCACAGATTAATTTGAAAATGCCAAAGACTTGAGAAAATAGTCCCAGCTTAAAAAACAAATGCACTTGTTGTCATTAAGAATAACAAAATTCATTTAAAAAAATCCTATTATACATATATACGTTAAAATATTTATATGCAATTGAAAACCGTTTTTGGGATTTTAACAATAAGCGATACTTCGAATGTACGTCATGGATTTCAAATAGCTAAAAAAACGTAAACTCTTGTAAATATTTAATTCATGTGTAAAAAACTAAGCACAAGGCAAGTGAATGCTGGTGCCAACATCTCAACAAACGATAAAACCTCTTTTCCTTGTGTTAAGTTTTCCGAAAAGCCTCAGATGAGTGTTGCCACCATTTTGGTGTGAATAAAGATCAAATATATTGAGTGAACTTTTGAAGATGTTGAGTATCCATTGGAGGTAAATTAAAAATTGGAAAATGCTGCTTCGAAAGAGAAATACTTTCACAGATTAAGTGAAAAACCTTCAGAGCAAAGAAATCTGGCATAGAAGAAGACGATTTCATAAAACTTTTGCAGTTATGGATCTATGAATCCCAATGTTCAACTCCAACTTGGAATCGCGTGTCATCAATGTGTCGAAGGAATATTATCATTTTCTCAATTCTAGGTATGGCATCACCACGGGTTTCTTCAGGAATATTGGAAATGATATTCTATTCCATGTTACTAAACTTGAAGCTATACAGTGTCAAGATCCTTCAAATAACTTTTTAGAAAAAAGAAACGATAACCCCAAAATAAAACACAACCATCCATTTTTATTCCATTCCCAGAATATCCCCAGAATGGGTTTTTATTTTTATTTCATATTGTGGCAGTTCTCATTCCTATGTCCTAGATGTAGGGCGCTGTTCGTATGATGACAGTTCGGCCATACCTGGCTCTGGAGGCATCCTCGGCGCCTCTGGTCCATCCTCATCAACGTCATCGTCGCTTTCAATTTCCGGACCTAGAATGCACCACGGTTAGATCTTGTCGGAAGTCATCACTGTCGTATATTTGCGACGTTTTCCTGCTGCAACGGCTTCCTCCAAGAGATAGCGATCGTAGCGTGGAGATCGTTTCACCACAAACGGCCCTTTGTACCGAGGCTCCAATTTATGCCTCGGTACAAAGGCATAAATAAAACATAATATTTATTCTCCACTCGGCTTTGGCACCGTCTCCACTAGTACCAATTGTCCTTCACGATATTTCGTTGCCGGTTTATGTTTGTTGTCGAACCTCAATTTCCACTTTTCTCGTTCCCTGCAGATTCGTTCTGCTGCGATTCCCCTGTTCACGTCTACTGGTTTCTCGTCGTTGACGTCATGTACAGCCTGAACGAATTCATTAAGGATGATGTCTTGCGGTTTGAAATCGAACACCAGTTCGACAGGACAGAATCCCGTCGTCGTGTTGCATTGCGTGTTAATTGCCCACTGCAGATTTCTCAACTCTAAGTCCCAATCGGTGTTCATCTTGCTCGAGGTGCGCATATGTTGTAAAATCGTCTGATTGATGCGCTAAATTTGCCCGTTGGCCCTAGGCGTACGTACTGCTGTTTTAATGTGTCGAATATTATTGCGTTCACAGTATCCTTCAAATTCTCTCGACGTAAAAGCTGTTCCACGGTCGCTAATCAGGATATCTGGCAAACCAAAGTAAACAGTAAGTTCATTTAAAACCTCATTTACCGGCTTTGTCTTCGTGTTCCTCACTGCCTTGACCACCACATATTTTGTAAAAGCATCCGCTATCCCTAGGACATGTGTTCTTCCTCGCCGGCTCTTAGGAAAAGGGCCCAAATGATCAATATGGAGCGTTCGAAATGGGATGGGGTTAACGTCGGACACATGCATCTGGCCTTACGAAGCTCCTGACGATCGCTTATGGTAGTAGCACACTACGACTGCACGTAATTTCTCATCCTGCGAAACCAAAGTGTGTTATTGATACGCTGCACAACTTTGTCGACGCCGTGATGACCCATGTCGTCATGATAGTATTTAGCTATTCGCAAACGAACACCTGATGGCCACCAGTTTCGTGCCGCTTATTGTTTTTCTGAAGAGTCTTCCGTCTTTCTTAGTAAAATGGCTCTTAAAAGTTTCACTCGTTTCCAATGATTTCATGATCTTGGCGTTGCACGCAGTAAATCCAATCATTGTGTTTGATATCAATCCTTAAAATGTTTGCAGCTACGGTCGAAATCTCACACGCAGGTTCCACCGGTGCTCTGCTAAGAGCATCCACATGTGTCATTTTGCTTCCAGATCGATGAACCACTGTAAAATCAAACTCCTGAAGGCGCAACCACCATCTGGCTATTCGTGGTATAAGTGACTTGCATTGTTTTACAGCACTAATAGCTGAACAATCGGTGATCACTGCGAACCGTCTTCCAAGTAGGTATACTCTAAATCTTTCCAGTGTTGCAACCACGGCTAGTACTTCCAGCTCGTAACTTGCATACTTTGATTCGGCTGATGTGCATGCCCTGCTGAAATATAATACTGGCTTCAGTTAGTTGTCGTTGTCGGTTGACTGGAACAATATTCCTGAAGTCTTACGGAGCTCGCATCTGTGTGCACCTCATGTTGTCTGTTGATATCGAACACTTCCAACACAGGTTCGCTGCGTAAAATTTCTTTCAACGTGTTGAATGCTGTTGCCTGTGGTTCCTTCCATTTAAACGGAGTATTCATTTTGTCCTTTTTGAGCATCGATGTGAGTGGCTTTGCAATGATGGAAAAATGCTGCACGAATTTCCTGAAGAAACTTGCCAGTCCAATAAACCGTCTTACTTCAGTAACATTAGTTGGCTGTGGGAAGTTACTAATCGCTGTTCTTTTTCGTTCGCCTGGTTTGAGGCCGTCCCCAGATAGTTGATGTCCCAAGAATGTAATTTAGTTAGTGAGAAATACACATTTACTCAATCGCAATGTCATACCTGCGTTTCGCACATGTTGAATGAATTCTGATAGAATTTCGATTCCTTCATCCGGTGACGTTGAGGGTATTATTACTTCATCCACATGACCAAATACTTTCCCTTCCAGTGGCTTAACTAATTTAGCGATAGCCTCGTGGAAAACACAAGGGACGTTTACAAGTCCAAAAGGCATGCGATTGAATACATTTTACCCCGATGAGTATTTGATAATACCCCGACATAAAATCGAGAACGGTGAAATACTTTTTGCTTGCGGCACAAACTAAGATATCTTCTATGGTGGGCATTGGATAGGGTATCTTTGCTGTGATCGAATTAAGTGCTCGGAAATCTATGCACATACGATCTTCTCCGGACGATTTCTTTACAAGGACTACTGGCGACGAATACGGTGATTCACTAGGACGAATGACTCCGAACTCAAGCAGCTCTGCAACGATTTTTTTTATTACTTCTCTCTTCGCAAATGGTATGCGATATGGGTTATTGGCGATCGGAGTGTTTGATGTGAGAGTGATGTTCATTGCCGTTGTGTTACATTCTCCTAATTTGTCGAGAGATTCACCGAAGCAGTCGTCGAACGTGTTGACTAGTTCCAAAATACTATTTTGTGTATGTGCATCCAAGTTGCTGCCGAGTTTGATGTTATTCGATTCTTTAAGATGACATGTTTCTATCCCTACGACGAGTTGAAATGTGTTGTCGCTCAATATGTCGTTTCCCAAGATGATTTTGTGAGGTAGAACGTCGTCATCTACAACTAGGAGCCTGTGATCGAAGTGTCGATCATCCATAAGAATTTGTGCGTTGATGCAGCCGAATCCGCTAAGCTTTTATGGGTCACACGTTGTGATCAATCCAATGCTATTTGCGATACATTGTTGAATAAGAGATTTATCGCTTCCTATGTCAATAAAAGCGTTGACTTTGCGGCCGTTAATGTGGATGGCTCTCATTCTACTGTCGGCTGTTTCGTCGTTTGTTGTTATGCAGAGGATGCCGTTCTTCGAACCGCTGGGGGCTGGTTTATTTCTTTCAGGACAAGAATTATCTCCATGGCCAGTTCGGCGGCATATCGTACGTTGTTTGCGTTGGGGTTGTGGGCAGTTAATAGAAATGTGGCCTGGCTGTTCACAATTAACACATTTCACTGTTCGTGTGTTGTTCGTTGTTGGTGCGTTTCGTTGGGATTCTCCGCCGGAGCCTCTAAACGTAGAAGTTGATGTCATCGTTCCCGTTGGACGATTGGTGATAAACCGATCGATAGCGTTTCTTAATTCGTTCAGTGAAATGAAATGTAAACTTGCCAGTGCAGGCTGCAGTTCCACGTTCTTCATCCCCCTACGTATGTACGTAATAATTGCAGGATCAGACAAACCGTGCTTTTGTCCCTAAGCCCTCATTTTGAAAAAGTATTCCATTGGCAATTCAGACGACTGGCGAGTGCATTCAACCATTGCAAAGTGAATGTCGCTTCGCTTAGTTTTCTGCCAAAATCTTCCACTAAGCGGGTGGTGAATTCATCAAATAATACACTTCTTCTCTCCCATCCGAAGCCTGCAATTAATGCGTTTACTCGCTCTATATATTGTTCGGCGGTCGGGGAAAACTGATCAGAAGGGTTGTATTCTGGTATAAGCGAATGTATTTCATTTACATTGGACAATGGTGCTTGAGAAGTACTCGCGTTTGGTGACCAAGATGACATTGGAGTAGCGGTTACTGCGGTTGGAATAATGGTTGTTTGCTGTGCAGGTGTTGTGTGCGTTTCTCTGGAATGTAAAGCTGTAGTCAAAGAAGACAATTGTAGTTGCAAACCTTGAACTAAATTTGTCAAATCCGTGATATCATTCTGTACAGTCGAAATCTCTTCTTCTTCGTCATCTCTGAGATGAAGATGTTCGTTGGAAATTTCATCGGTTCCGAGAACCTTGAGCGTGCGTGCAATGAGTACTGCTCGTCTGCCGGTGGTTGGTTGATTGTGATTTTTAAGAATCGCTTTGAGTTCTTTTATGCGTAGTTCGATTATTTTAGGCATCCCACTTCTGAAAATTTGTCAAGATGTTTAACCCTCCAAATAACTTTTTAGAAAAAAGAAACGATAACCCCAAAATAAAACACAACCGTCCGTTTTTATTCCATTGCCAGAATGTGCCCAGAATGGCTTTTTATTTGTGTTTCATATTCTGACAGTTGTCATTTCTCTGTCGTATGGTGACAACAGGTTCTTGAAATTATCCCCCGTATCCCCGAAAAGACATGAATTATAGTCCTCTGATTCTCGTGTCTGTATGTTTAAAAACATTATTACATATAAGTTGCACTCACCCTTACCTGACTTTGCACTTTGCACAACCCTAAATGTCAATGAACCTAGTTTTCAAGCATCAACTTGAGAGAAAGAACATACTTTGAGAAAAATGTTTATTCCCTTAGCGAAAACATTGCACTCGAGAGCGGTCACTGGGAGTGTTCCTGCAAGTACGGCATCGCCTTCACAAACAATCGAAGAAGATTATAGGCGTTGTCATGAAGCCATCAAAGAACTTGCCGCTGAACTAATTATCCAATACATATAAAACTCGAACAGAAGTCTGACATGACGATAATAGACCCTAAAGCTAGTAGAGTTACAGTCGATATTGAAAATTTGGAGGACTCACTTCTGCAGACTATTAATTCGAAAGACCGCCATGAGGCATAATGTTCCACTGCAGAAACGTCACCCGATATAGACAATGTCCATAGCGACGTTCCGACAAAACAATTTGTTATAATAAAGATAAAAAAATAATAAATATAATAAACTTAAATGCAAAGGCGAACATATATAGCTGGGAAATACGATATGTTTGACAAAGTCATAAACAATAATTTGAATATTCCGATTTTGTTGCAGAAAGCGCAACAGTTTCAAATTCAGCGAGAGATGCCCAACTACATTTCTTTTCGTGTACGAAATATTTTTTTTACATTCATTTTTTCGTAAACGAAGCTTTTTCTTATATCCGTTCCCCGGCTCCTGTTGGTATGTAATCTATTCCACTAATTTCTTTTCACAGAGTCTCATCATTAATTGTGACAATTATAACACATTAATGAATTACCATCAATTTCAAATAAACTACAGCAATATTGGAATCCCACCCAAATGGTTCAGATATTTATTCACCTTCATGCGACCAACACGTGCACACAAAATAAAACCTTCAATTTGAATCTACAGCTATTGAGATTCTGCTCACATTCCGTTACTAATTATAATGTAATTTCCGTTACCAGTACAACTGTAATCATCACTTGAATGAACTTTCTCATGTAGAATTTTATACAAGTCTCCTACGAATTAATGAAATCATTGCTGAAATGCTGACATCTGCAAAAAAAAACTCATCCATCTACATGCTGGAAAAATGGACTTTCTGTTCTGGTCGTCAAATACGCTCATTCCACCATGAAATTCATTGAACGTACACTAAAAGGGCCAATGATCACAAAAATAAAATAAAAATTGATTCTGCCCCATAAAAACTGAGGTGTCATAAACTATAAACGTACCTTCTAAATTGATTACATACAATTCCAGGAGCAACATATAAAAAGCTGTGGCTGTTACTCACTACTGCCACAAAAAGCAGAGGAAGAATTCTTAAAGACCACAGAGTAGGAAAGCAAAGTATATTTAATTAAGTGCGAGAAATAATCGTGGACCATATACCACAGAACACCAAGCCAATGTACTTTAAAAAAATTTCCTAAAAGCAAAAGTTAGGTAATAAAATAAAATTAATTTCCACTCACTGGCAGAACTTTGAAATAGAAATTTCGGATGTCGTCCTCCTTTTTTAGATTGCTTATGTAAAAGAAAAAATTGGCTTGCAGAAAGTGGTGAAATTTTATAGCGACATGGAAATTATGCAAAATAACTCGAAGCAAATGCAATTTGCATTAATTATTTCATTGACAAAATGTTCATAAATATAGCGTTTAAGCAAGCCACTACTTCGCGGATAGACGTGAATACTTATTTCATGTTTCACGATATGCCGCGGTTCTCTGAACGTACACATAGTCTCGTAGTTTGTGTTTATCTTTTAAAATGTATATATTTGCCCCTTTACTGCAGGATTTCACGAAATGTTATTCCCGCTACTGAAACAACAAATCTCTTCAGGATGTAGCTGACTTTTACCATGCAATTTGCACCGTTTGGCGTGTCCAAGCATCATTTACATACTTTCGCGGCTTGACTCGGTAATTGATATTTATCTGGGTATATGCATAATAACTCAGTGTTCAGTGTTTAAATATCAGAAAAGGTTTTATATCGGATATAATTCAAATACTCGTATGTGCACATGTGCACATGTAAATTTTTCGGAATTTTTGGTTGTTTAATTAAATTTCTCTCTACAAATAATTTTGATTGACAACTAACAATAACAAAAGCATTATTTTGTTGCTAAAATTCGTTGAAGACATCGATAATTTCTATCCGATTCAGTGTTTTAGTGGAATGAAAGAATATTACATAAGTATTTTACATACTATAATCACGATATGAAGAATAATTATTTCTGAGAATGTTATTACAGTTACTGTTACTGAATTTGATGTGCTCAAATACGCAAGGGAAAAAAGACTTAAAAGCGAACCCGATAGTTAGTTAGTTAGCTGTCAAATTTATAATAGTATATATATATAGTATAATGTGTAATCCATGAATACATGAATAATGCAACGAAACAACTTTTTCTCTGATAATCGATTTTCTAACATAAATCACAGTAAATTTTTCTGTAGTTGGAGTAAGTGTCAAGTAAGCAGTTTCTAGGAAAATACTCCTTTTCAGATCAGAACGATCTAAATAAGATCGAGGATCGAGGCCGGTACATGCGATTTGTCTATTGTTTCAGTTATGCAATGCCCTCTATAGCTATAAGCCAAGGCGCCAATTCCTTAATTGAAAATCTCTGTTGATAGTTCAGAAACACACCATTCATGGATTCAATGTTTATTAGGGAAATAATTGTCATGGTATACAATTTTCTTATCTATTAAAAATGATTCTGTTTCACTTCGTCCTTTTATTATTATCTGCCCAATTTTTGGCGCTCACAAACAAAGCAAAGAGATTGAGGAGTGGCGTTGTGGGTCTGTGCTTTGACTCCTAAGCACTTCCACATCACTGCCCGAGTTCGATTCCCAGTTCAACAAATATTAATGTTCACGGCCCCACCCTCTTTCGAATCACTGACAATGCTAAAGAGTATTAAGTGTCTGCTAGAAAAGCTTTTGAAGCTGTCCCGTTCGGAGTCAATATAAAACAGTAGGTCCTTCCACTCGTGAGAAAACAAACACTCACAAGATAAATGGTCGCTGTAGAAGCTAATGTATTTGAAGACCACAAAGGACATACCTAGACAAATACTCAGAATGGTTTACAAGTCAAATTCCTCAGAAAATAAATTTGCATACCTACATATGTACACCTAGTCAAGGCACGATGGTCTGCAATTGAGTGCAATTTAAATTATAATCTTCTATTCAAATAAAATACATAATCCAATGCGATGAGACAACTCAATGTCAGATCTCATCTACACTAAGTTTCCTAACCACTTTAGATTATACAACCAAAATATGAATGATAATCAAGAGCACATTGGTACACGCATAGTACCGGAACATTCTGTAAAATGTATTTCAATTCACATGCATCTAAAATCAGGATGCTCATGTTACATACACATGATAGTTCATGCATTACCATTTTGTCTTCTCATATGAAAATGGTTGAGGTAATTTAGCCAACACATTATTTAACGATACACTAGGAATTGCTCCTACAAAAATTCGAAGGACTTGTGATTTCATTTACAAGTACAAAAATACATTTCCATTCGTAAAATATATTTCCTATACAACATAGTTCTTTTCAACGCTGCACTAATTGACGGAGAGAATTCAAAAATTTTATACGACTGAAAACTAATTAACTTATCTTGAAAGACCATCTTAAAACTTTGACTTCAAAACTTTATCCAAAATACAACGAACAACTAGCTCACTTACAAGACTATCAAATTAAAGTTTTCACCAGGAGGCATGAAACTCGAAGCTCAATTTAAAAAAGAAGTTATAAGTTTAGAAACTTTTAGATCTATTAAACAAAATGAATCTCAAGCGAAAAAATTTATACATACAAACATATACATACATATATACTACCTAACGAACCAATAGTACAAGAGGACTAAAAAGGTATCTTCGCTTTTAATTGCTTGCAAAATAGCAAAATTCCCTTAAGATACGAACATTAAATCGATGCTTTGAAACGTGATATTGAAACGGATGAAGGCTGCTCCCAGGCATGTTGTGCAGGATCTACAACTAAAGTGAGAGCAGTAGAAAAAAATGCCTGTACGTAACAACCTTCAAGTTCAAATTGACCCATTTCTATTCCTCCAACCCTCTTGCCGCCTGAGCACTCGTTCATACAGACCTAACCTCTCTCCTTCTGTTTTCTACCATCGCACACTTTGCTATCCGTATTTTCATTCAACCCAAGTTTTTAAACTCTGGAAATAGTTCACCGGATTCTACTCGTTTCGTGTCTAAAGTAAAGTTGAAACTTTTAGTATACTGTGAATGTCCCGTGTGGCAAAAGGTTGTATCCTCACGAAGGAATTTTTCATGAAGAAATGACAATAAAACACCTCACATCTTCAATAATTGAAGTGAGTTTCATCTCAATGCAAATACATTTCATGTTTCGTATACTTTGGGAAACAAAACAACGTACAAAAGATGTGAATATAGGTGATTGTAGGTGCATTTATATGTAGAAGTAGTTAAGTTCCTATTACGTGCTTCATTCTTCAATGAAGTTTCATATTCATGCGAGAATATTTTTATTGAGAATCATAATATGGCTAATATGCAAGGAGGTGGCTTAATATGTTTAATTTTCGCATTTACCGATATTGAGCAATCATATGGCGGCTGTGGCTTTCCTATTGAGTTCAATTGCTGACACAATTTCCAAATACCCGGTATACACAGGTACAGTTCTATTGGAAAAACTTATCAGTCATCCATGTTTAGAGTCAGATTGTGGTTGGCAGTACAGTATAATACAATATAAACATTATTAAGTACTCATAAAATTCCCCATTGGTCAATAACTTGTAAGCTAATTATATTTTACCAACATACCCCAGGTAATCCGCAATCTCTGCAGATATGACAAAAAACCTCAAAAAGCAATAAAACCTATTACCAAGAAATGTATTCGGTTTCCATAATCATGAGCACTCATAATAGTTATGGTTTCACTTTCAATTTGAAAAACAAATATCCTTTATATTTTAGGGCTTCGATCAAATATAAAAGTTTAATAGTGGTTTTTATTGATTTTAGGTTATATGAAAATCGTAATAAAAAGGCATTTGTGGTCAAAAAACAAAAGATGTGATTGCGCTTTGAGCATTGTTTTTAAATGTGTGTATCCCAAGTGAGGAGACGTCTACGTATATAATAAATGCGTATTTTTTTTTTTTTTTGTAAAACCAGGTAAAATACCCTTTTGTATTATGGATATTTTGGATTTGCGAATAAAGAGTGAACAATTTTTCATTCACATAAGTTCATATATTGCATTATTTCACATGAAATTTTTATGTCCGCTTTTCCAGTTAACGGTCATAAAAGATCAATGCTTATATCAAGTGACTTGTCTAGAAGTATGGCATTTGGAAAAATACATGTTGAAAACTACATGGCTAGAATTTAAATGGAATGCTCATTTTGCTCCAAGTTTGCATGCTATTCTATCGACCTGCGCGACTACCACAATATGAATAAAAATGTAATTGCGGGAACTTCTACTCATCGTAATATACTTTTGGTATCTACCGATATCGTTTCACCATATATACCAAGTTATTAAATTTTTTGTTAATATTATATATTAAAATCATATTTTACAGTTCAGATTAGAATAGTGTCAAATTTGAAAGACGTGAGAAGCTGAAAGATCTTAACTTATATATAGTTCCAATGAATTGAAATTCAATTGATACCTGGGAGATGCAGTGTCATGACCAGTTGTTGGTATGATATATATACATCATACAAAGATAAACATCGAAAATAAAATTCACTGTGTGCAATATGGTATATTGTTAATGAGACTCCAATAATCCCCTACTCCTATAACTGCTTCCAAACACGCATTGTACTAGGATGTACAGATGATGTCGAATCAATTAGCTAATTATAACGGCATCCATTTTAGAATTTCCGAATTGCATCTAGTTATTTATGATGCATTTACCATCCATCATATGATTGAGTCGTCTAAGAAATGCGTAGTCGGCACGCATCCATATCTTTCAATTTATACTACGGGCTAATAAAGTGCCCCTCACAAAAGACTGGAATTCTCCGAACAGATTACGCCACGCTTCGAATTTGTATGCTACCGTATCTATTTCACGCAAACTAGATAAGTCCAAGAGAGCATACTTCATGTACTCAGATGCACGGAATGCAGCCGACGGCTTAATTAACTCAGATGTCGAATGCTTTGATCTCGATATCAAAAGGCGAAGACCTTCTGCAAAATGTAATAAATAACGCGTTCTATTCTGCTGAATAAAGCAAGGGCAGGTTGTCAATAATTTTTGTATATTAATGTATGTATGTACATTTCAGTGCGTTCACTGGCATGTTCACATGCATATCGCCTGTGTGTGGTATATACAATGCATCATATAGAGTTCAAGTCGGCAATAGTATCAAACACCATTCTTTAAGACTCCATTGCAATGTAAAACAATGTCCGGCAGAGTGTTGCTTGATTTTGAGTCCCCACTAAAGAGAATGATTACGCCTCTCAGTAAGAGAGTGTTTTGCTTTTTGCAACATGTTGATGAGATAGGCCTGGACACATTTTTCAATTTTTTCACATGCACGTGAGAACATGTGCCAATTTTCTGACATGACCAGCTTATCTAAATTCATTTATATTAATATACTGAGATATGAAAATCGTTGAAGAAATGATAAATAAACAGAGCAATTAAGATGTATGTTGACCCGTCAAAACGATAGTCAGCTTCCAATTGACTAACGCGAAAAATATTCGCATGCGCTCTCTGGGAGAAAAGTATCTCTCGGTTATTTTCGTTGAGTATGACGATGGTGACATTTTTTGTATTTTCCGTCGAGCAGATTACTGTACAGAAATTAAACAAAAAAGGGAAAAAAGTAGACGTAGTCAAGAGACGACAGGAGAGGTTTGTTATATATTGCTGTGGGTCGACCTCCTCCGCAATAATTACACTCAACTTTAGATTGAAATATTGCAAATGACCTCGAATAAAGTTCATCTGATTGAAAGTTATATTCGACAACACCAGCATCCACGACTTCTTATCTCGTTCCTTAATGGCTGTGCTCAGTAGGTACATCATTCGTTAGTTTAAAATAAAAATAGGTAGAGATAGTAACCGATTTAATATACCATTTATGTGTTGTGAAAGTTGTGCCCGACCACAGGGCGCGGTTGATACATTCACTACTACAGAATAGTTACAATTCCCTTTAATTATTACAATAAATGCAACCACTTATTATGTATATTAATCGCAAGAGTTTGGCAGCAATAAAATTAGGAAAAAAAGAAAGCAAAACATTTCACGAATCACTATTTTCTTAAACATATGAAATGGGAAAATATTTATTAAGCTTACAATAGAACCCAAAAAGAAAGAAAGTAACCACTAATTTAGCCAACGGTTCTAGTATCTTAATTCTAAGGTCAATAACTAAATAACTAAACAATGAAAAAAGTCAGCTAGTGCCAAAGACATTTGGTATACAACCACAACCAAAACTGCCCGCGGGTAATGGTGGTGGGGTTACAGAAACCCAGGGCCACGAAAAATATAGGATGTCAAGTGCTTTCATGTTGTGGAAACGACTAACAACCTGAGACGGAACCACTTCAAAGTAGTTAACAAAATCTAGTCTGTAGTAGGAGGGGACATAGTGCTGGATGTGTGACAGCAAAAGAATTAAGTTGGATCACAAAGAAACTTTCTGCATGTGTAATGAAGAGCGATTTTACCCATCAAGCATTTGACTTGAATAACATTGACATCATCTTTTGTAGTGGTTTCAGCAGAAGTTGTGGTAGAACATGGTTATTAAATTGGAGACTTAATGACGACCCACCATGACGTCTTATAACTAAAATTAAAAAGTTTTATTTCTCTAAATTAGTATTGGGATGTTTACAAAATCAAATGCGTTCATAACAAGGAAAAGTACTCATTTTAGAATATAACCTAAAGGTGTACATAATATATATATATATGTATATATATAGGCACTCTACCAACTGCGCAATCCAGTTATATATATATATATCCAGTTATATAGCTGGATGTTGTTGGTAACTACAATGAGTACAACAATGAGTAGTCAATCAGTGGTAGTAGTCTGACTATGGGTATCACAATGGACCATTATGGTCTAAGTTAATGTAAAATATGTTTTTATGTCCGTTAAAGACTTTGAAACCATCCAACCGATATGGCCCAAACCGGTTTCATTTGATAGGCAAAAATTCGGAGGTTTTAGGCAATGCATCAAGCACATTCAGTCCGTTCATGATGTCGATCTTCGACTGGAATCATTAAGTGTTGCTGGTTTAAACTTAAAAAATGCATGTTTTCACATTGCCAATAATATGTTGCTTGCTCCAGAGTTAGAACGCCAAAATATCTGTATCTTTACACACCTACCAGAAAAACTCAAAATAATGTTTACACACTAGCATTTAGATCAAAAAGTTAATAAATTAACAAACTTTTCTTTTTTTTTCAACAAATAAATAATATCTCCTTCTTTTTTAGGGTACACCACGCCGGGTATCCGCTAGTATTGAATATAATAAGAGCATTCACCCTTCGTGGTACAAGACCACACGTTTTTCAAGTTTATAATTTGCTCTGCAGTGTTTTCACGGACTTTCAGGTTTGGCCGATGAAATGCAAAATCTGTTGATTAAAACTATATTACCTTTCTTACTTAACTAGACAACTTACTTATATCTCGCTTTGCCAGGCTTTAAAAATATTCAACAATTTAATTATTAAAAATTACAACAGCGCCACCTATTGGATACACAACTTTTTTCGTACTGCATGTACCTGCAATGAAAACTACATTCTGAAAATCGCACAAGAATAATAAGAAAATGATTACATACATTCTGATATGTAATTTTTATCTACAACTGCGCATCACTCCTACCCTATTCAAAATTTGCAGTCCTCAAAATAACTTTTGTTAATGTGATTTAATTCAATGGTAAAGAAATCAAAGAGAATGAAAACAGACACATCTCGGATGGAATGCTGTGCTGGTGTCATATGAGCACTAAAGAAGCCACACAGGCCGTTTGAATGATGTCATAATGGATGAAATGATCTACAAAATCCACTATACTGTGGATCAAGGTTTGTGAGATAGCTAAATACCATCATTTGAATTCCACATAAGCTCTTGAGCATGAACAAATTATCAGCAACATTTGTATTGATAATGAATACCAGTTTAATGAAATTTTGCAATGAATACTAAATACTGACTAGAGTAGTAATACAACGCTAAGTTTACAGATAAATACACATCCAATAAGAATGACCCATTGTTGGAAACCAAAAGCCGAAAGATACACAATTACTAATTAGATGACATAACATCTCTTGAAAATTATTGAATTGCTCCTGTGTCGGAATCAATGCATCGACTTTGAAGTGCAAGCACTTAGAAATTCGTTTCCCAATGACCACACAAAAGCAGCAAATGTTTTATTCATAGAAATCAAACACGTGTAATAGTACAGCATGGGTACATGCTCAGATGAGCAACATCGCACATGAATTGGCATCGTGATCAAATTTCCACAATTTCATTTTTCCCCACCTGTCTGTATATCAAATATCAGTCCGATTTCGATAGAATTCTTCCAAACGAAGTGCTAAGCAAACAACAGATTCTAATAAAACAAAAATGATTAAAATATAAATGTATACATCCACACGAATGTATACATATGCATACAGGTCCTGCCAAATTCCACGTAAAATGATTTTTACTATCCCACGCCCATACATATAAAATATGTATACGTTGTATAGATATACAATATGTAGTAGGCACATTCTAAAGTTTACCGCCAGCACCCACATCACAAATTGTTAAAGGAAGAAACATATGTATGTATGTACATAAAAAACCTTTAAAAAATTAAATCAAATTCCTAAATGTAGGCGTATGCAGATAGCGATTTACTGCAAAAGGAGTGGACTGTTGATTTTATTTTCATTTCATACATCAATCGCAATTACAATACCTCGTGACCACGTTTAATTTTTCGGTATATCATCCTGACATAAAGCATTTGTCAAATGTATCAAGGGCAGGCAATGCTTGAAAACAACTACAAAAACCATTACTTGGTATTATTATATTTACTCTCTGAGAATACTTGGCTATTTACAGTGTTACATTACAAATATCCTGCCGCCCTAGAAGTTATGTGAACCGATTAAGGAAATTCGCAAGATTCTACGCAAATTTATGGCGACGAAAGGAATGTGCATACGTACATGTATGTGTGTATGTACATATATTTAAAATATATACATATTATATTCTCTGTACTGTGTGTAATTGTATTCTAACATGTGCATACCAAATATCTGTTAAGTCGTGGTACTATACGTACATACGTATGTCTGATCTCAGCAAACAAATACATAACATACATATTGTGCGTATTCTGAAAAGAAATTGTTTTTCTTTTCTTCCTTGTGGACAATTTGCAATCAAAGGAATTTTCAGGACACCCATTTGCTTGATAAACTTGATGCAATTGGGTCCTACTCCAAGTAGGAGACTACGTCTACTAAAACTACTTACTAATCTACTATATGGCTTTAAATTGAAATATGTATACCAAAATGTCAGGACTGAAATAAGTTTACTTCAAGTTCAATTTCCAATTTAGTGCTAATTGAATAGAATATAATTGTGATGTGCATATTCAAAACAACTACAATTATTGCTTCGAAAAGAGGGCATAAATATTAGATAAAAGCGTGAACTAGTTGGTTTTTTTTTTCAAGCCAAAAGGAAGAAAATTTCTTCTTGGTCTAATGGAGTCATGTTCTGTAAGTAAAAAATTCCCATGGATCTGACTTTTGCATCAGTTTTCTGTTTTTCTACCTTGTAGTGACATTCTTTCGTCTCATGACGTGATTTATTTATTGGTTGCATGTTGTTTTGCAACTTCTCTTTGTCAAGGAATCACTGATAACTTCTGAATATCCCGTCAGTAAACTTGAGAACTTCCATAGATGTACATCGTCGGTACGAAGATTGGGTGTATTTCATGTTCACATCTCGAAGACATACCCCTCTGGAAGGAATGCGCTCGGATCTCTTAAAAGTAAATGTAGAGAAATAAAAAAACAAGAGGTAAAAGAGATATAAAATTGATGGGTGCATTTGCACTCAACGGAAATGCTGATGACAAGTGCTTTTCAAAGTTCAGTGAATTTTTTCCGAAAAAATACGGAAGGAAGCAGGATGTTGGATATTCTTCAATGTGGACGAACTATCGAAGAGGAAAATAGTAGGAATACTTCCACTGCTGTCGTCATAAGTCACTCGATCATGACCATCTTGCGACCATTCACACAGTAGTTCGGTTAAGGAGTTCACAATGTTTGAATCAAACATTATTTTGCATTAAATTATATTGATGATTGCTGAGACCTGCATAAAGATACCCAAACACCTCCTGTATTAAAATTATAAGCTTACATGGAAGGGACATAAAAGTGCAGAAATGGTTTGATGACAAAATCAACAATCGATAGTTTAACCACACTAAGGATTGCATTGAATATTATAATATGAAATTTGGGCTAATGGTTACGTCAACAAACACATTGAAACTGAAAACCAAACAGAATGAAGAAATGCAAAATATTGCATTTTATAAGCACTAGCTTCAAATTAACAGCTAAGATTAAACTATACATTTTTCGAATTGAAAACGAAACAAAGTTACGTTAAACTGTACCCAAAAAGATGTAATCCCTCGCTTTGTTTGACAACATATTATTGCTGTTGTACTACAGTACTATTAAACTCAACTACAAGATACACAGTAAGTGTAATTTCACGTATAACTAATTCAGGCTGTGACATCAAATAAATAGCATTTGATTTGATATACATGACGTTGTGTATATTTTCTTTTTCATAAAGTCCTTTCAGTTAAGCATTTGTGTCAGCAGAACATGAAAAAGCTGTAGCTACTGTTTCTGGGAATAAAGATGATCCTATTTACAATCGTATAGTAGGATTAGTATCTTTTGAGAACTACGAAAGTATAAATGTGTCATTTATGTCAAGTAACTAAATGACAATAAATTTTTTATTACAGGTGTTTACCTTAGGGTATTTGCATACATAAATTTGTATGTAGCTTAAAGAATATAATGTTTGAAATCAGCACAAAACCCCATGAACTCCATAATACTAAACATAAGCGAAAAGAAGCAATAAAATATTTTTATTCATGCCGTTCATCACATAACAAATGCTTCTGAGAATGATATATACGCATTTCTTTATATAGCGAGTCCCTTTTTAATCCGCCTAGTGATAATTTTTAAAGGAGTGGTTTGCTTGCAATAGTTGCGCTATCGAATTGTAATTTTGACCATTACTTTAGCTTGAACGGCCTATTGTCAACATTTATTTAACTTATTATTCATTCAACAAATTAAATCCACTTCCATAATGTCATAGACGAATTATGCATAAAAATACAACCATAATGCCTATCTAAGGAGAACAAAAATCAATAAAAACAGAATGAAAATGAGTGTGTTACAAAGTTTGAATTAACTTGAAAATTAATCAGTAAAAAGGTATGAATGCATAAGACTAAAATTTTGATTACAAATATGCATGTTAATTGCGTACGTTATGATGCAGTTTATGGAAATTTGCGAACTTTCAAAATTAATCCCCAAATACGTACATATATGTATACAATTTGTAGTAATGAGACTAACCCCATGGTCTCACAGATTGGCCATTGAACTTAAAAAAGTTTGTAGGAAGTTTGAAAATGTTTACAATTCAAGTAGTCCATAGTTACATAAACATGCTATAATAATGTGTTTATCAGCATATTACATTCATGCAAACAATTTTTAGGATGGGAATGTGATGTTTCGAGTAGTTCAAACAGACGTCAAACTCAAACAATTTGTCTATATTTCATACTACAACTTTATTTATTTCCTCCAGAAATATCTACATAAGTTAAAAAAAATGTCTGTATTTAAAATTATACATATTTAAGAATTACATTTTAATGCTTAGCCTTTTTCTCTTTTCTGTTCCTTTTAGTTTTTTTTCTATACGGACCAAAACCCTTGCGCACCATCACCCCTCTCCACCACGCTTGAATTCTAATTGCAGATTCTATCCGCTTTATCTGTAACTTTGTCAAACGATCTTGTTCAGCCTTTTGCTCCAAGTACTCGTTTATAAATTCCTCCCGGTTTCGAAAGATTTCGTAATGCTTCTCGTAGGTGTTCTTCAGCTCCAGAATCATTTTTTCTTTTTGCGAAATATTCAACTCGAAATCATTGATTTCATTTACGTACCGCTCCTTCCACAAAGATACCATGTTTGTATACTTTTCAATTTCAAGTTTTAAAAATGCCTGCATGTTTGTCGCTACAATTTTGTCCGCTTTAGTTTTTGCGACAATCTTCAACCATGTATTTCTAAGGTAGTTCTCTGCTTTTTCTCCAGCGATTGTAGCTTGGGTATATCGTGTTTCCTCCCATTTTTTTACTAACTCATGTTCCAGTCCGTTTAATTTTCTTATAAGTCGCCAAGACGATTTTAAATTGTTTAGCTTTTGTGTAGCTTCCATTAGAATTGTATTCGCATCTGACTTAAAGTCTATTACTCTCGTCGTAAGATCTTTGAGTTGGGATGAACTTGTTTCATGGTCTTTTATTTGGTTTTCCTCCTCTTCCTTTTGCGTATTATGTTGGCGTATAGTTTGTGATAAGATGTCGAATGTGCACACATTTTGAAATTCTTCTACTACGTCAAATAGTGTATCAACAAGAACCTTGACATCTTGTGTCAACTTAATATTATTAAGAGTTTCAACTGATAATTTTGTACCTCCCAATTGTCTTTTATTTAAATTAACGGATTGTGATATGATATTGGATTGCTCGAAATTGCTGTATTTTAGTACTAAGAGTTCATTTAAGGGTGACACCAATACTACGGCTATTAAATTGTTTATAAAATCACTCATTTTCTTAGAAAACTGTTCTCGATTTACAAGATGTACTTAATAACAGCTAAATACAAGAGTGAATTTGTTGCCAAGCCTACCATACTTCAAACATATATCGTCACATGAACACGGTTAGTGTGGGCAAACACGTCGCCCGGCAACTTATTAAATCAAAATAAAGTGATGTGATTTAATGTTTTACTTAGGGTAGTTAGGAATGAATATATAAACAATAGATCTTAGTATTGAGAGATATGAATTATCTTTTGAAGTGTATTCCAAATAAATAATATAAAAATTGTATAAAATATACAAATATATTTTATATAGTTGCTATATATACATAGTTCTTAATTAATCCATTATTATTAAAAGAATATCCGAGCTGAAAAGATAGTTTGATTCATGGAGTGGATAAACATCTTAACAATATCTGAAAACTACTAGGTTACATATATAAAAAAGGGGTGTCTTTGGGTAAAGCTAATCACAAACAACACGTCTTCTAATGGCATATCGTATCTATGCTGTGCGAAAGGTGTCATGAGCTATTGAAAATTAATTACCATTACATGATAAATGATGCTAATTGCGTAAACACATTGTAACCGAAACGTGGCACATATGTACATATGAGCGCAGGATGAATTTTCCACATTACAGCTGTTTCGTTTCGGGACAAATTTATCGCCACTCATTGCGATGATAGCCGACAGTTATATACCATTGATGGGCAGCTAATTGACGGATGTTTCACTTTGCATAATAGATTGCACGAAATAAACCAATTACCGTGACGCAATTTACAAACTATGTTATGTACATTGTATATTCGTTTGCGAGAGGAAATTTGGTCAAGAGAGAACTTTAAAGTTGTAAGGTATCGCTCTTATAATATCGCATATGAAGTGGTTGTAAGTGTTTTTTCATTATTAAAAATGAGCTTATAGGCGATTTTAATTATTTAATTATCATTAGTTCTTATGAAACGTGGATAGATCACATAATATCTTTCTTGGTACATACCTTGCAAAAAAAACATACATGCTTTTTGATTATTATTACTAATACCTTAAATTATGTTAATCCATTAATGCTCTATGCGTGGTGATGTCGTGGATATTTTCAATTCCCAGATGTTAATTTCTACATGGAAGGCTAACAAAGTAAAAGATAAATCAAATACATTTCTCTCAACAAGCTGCCTTAAAGAGGACATATAAACTTGCTTATGGAAAACTGAACCATGCTTCGGAAATTGAAAAATTAATTTATTTGTTTCACACTCAGCACGATTAACTCAAGACATGTTGCTTGAATTATTAAGATTTAGATAGAGTTTACTTAATTTTTTGTTGTTGATGAATGATTGCTATGAAAGAGCTACCATTAATCTTTAACGAGACTACTTCCAGAAAAGTTTGAAGGTGTCAAACCTTTACAAAGCAATCAATAAGAATGCCTACTGGAGTTGTATGGGAATATGTTTCAAATAGCAGTCTTTCATTGATTTAGTTATTACAAGTCTCACAAGAATGTGAATCACAGATATAAATAAAAAGTTAACTTTAAAAATAATACATATTTCACATTGATTGAAGCTAAACCCATTTAACACGTTTAAATCAAGTCGGGACCATTCCTCTGGATATACAAACGAAATATGTACATCACATATTAATACTACACTTGAGGATTATATTCGTTTGCATACTCTCAGTAGAGCGATATTCATGATTGATTTTCCAAAAATGTAAATTTGAACGTAATGCTATTGTGTAAATCCATAACAAGTAAATGGACAATGTTTACAAAATATTTTTCCGACAACCTTTTGTTCAAACAATTATTTATAGCAGTCAAGAGTCCCGGTTAGCCGAAACAACTGGTGCACTGTCGATTGGATTTATATGCACCACACTCACATTTCACATTCATGTAACTCCGTCGAAGGATGCAGTCACCACATCCGTTTCATTTGAATTCGTACACAACAGCAAACCAACTGCGGAGTATTTCGTCTCGCATGACAAGGACAAATTCCGCTCCCACTCTTCCTGCAAAATTAATTCCAATATTGATTTTCAATACATTACTCAGCTATCCCATTTGTTTTATTGCAATTTCTGTTCTTATCTGCATTTATGAATATTCATAGTCAAAAGAGGCACTATGTGCACGTCCTCGGGTGAGAAATTCTTTAGCAAGGGTACACGTTGAGAAGGAATTAAGATTACGAAAACCACCGGAGTTGGGAACTGTTCCACGAGTACTTACCACCCCAACAACTTCTCGGTCTAACAGAATATTTTTTCTCTTTTACCGACAAATATTATTCAGATACCGTTCTTATACGCACATATTTATCACAAGATCAAAAGTATTTAAACCTTAAAAAAAGTTTATGAAGACCATCGTATGTTGCAATGTGATTAATGTGGTCGATGTTGAAGAGAATTCTTGAAATTGTTGTATGGAAAGATTACTGTGTGGTTTCCCATCCAGTGAAATGTGTAGTACTTGGGATTATTCCAGGTAGTAGTTGAGGACTCCATAATTCAGTTTCGATATTAATTCTTGGTGAAGATGACTGTGTACTTGCTCGTAATTGAAAACGTATTTTGCTGTATTTTGCATATTTCAACAAGACAAATTATGAAATTTGCCATTAAAAACTTATATAGAGACGCATGACTTAAAAAATTTCTTAAATGTATCATGATAATTCTGGTAAATGTCGGAATGTCTGAATATCTGTCACACATCTTGCTTGTATATTGTATATATTTTATAGGGTATTTAATCTTTTTCGAATTCAACGCTCCTTACACAATTATCAGCTACAAGTTTGTATTCTAAAACTCTCAACATATTTACAACAGTCAATTTGAACTTCATTTATTGACGGATTTATCCGTTCACTAGTAAATTAACCTCGTTTTAATATGCTTTTCGCTTACCAGTAATACATAATAGTCGGAGAATCTACATACTTACATAATCTTAATTCAAGAAGTAGAAAATGGACAACTGAAAATTGCTTGTTCCTGCAGATTACAGATATACAAATGAAGTTTCAAATTCCTTTCTACGTGCTTTTATCAACATGTCAAACTTGTACCAATGATATAATGTACCAATTAACAATCAGTAATGTTCGCAGAAGAGCACACATTAAATGTTAATAATAGTGCAGGGCATGGGCCTGTGCATCCAGGGAAAAGTTGTTGACTGCTCTCAACTTGGCGAGATGCCAGCAACGATCCCTGTTAAACGCACAGGTCAAGTTGACATACAGCCTCTTTGCGGCGCCCTCTGGATAGCCTTTAAAGCAACCACTTATAGGTGAACTAATGTATGCAGCGGCCCTCTTGTCCAGGGGTTTAAACCAGGAACCGGTCCTCCAGGTTCGGGGGTTGTGGGGTTAACTTCCCCACCGTGTAACAAAAATAGTTCAGAAACGACGAGAAGCCTCGGATACGGATGACCATACTGCTGACGACCATGGGCAACGAAATAAGGACACCGATTTTCGGTTCTGCACGTGGAATGTGAGGTCCCTGAACAGACCACGTGCAGCCGATGAACTTGCGAAAGCCCTCGAAGCTTATAAGGCAGATATCACCGCCATTCAGGAGGTCAAAAAGAGAAAGTGGATGAAAAACTGCGATATTTACTTCGGCGATTGCTACAAAGAATAACAATCCGCATCAAGGCTACATTCGGCAACATCAGCCTGCTCTGCGCCCACACCCCAACGGAGGATAAATATGACGACAGCAAAGATGACTTTTACGATCTCCTAGAAAGAACATACGATCAATGCCCCAGCTACGACACCAAGATCGTTCTAGGAGATTTCAACGCAAAGCTGGGCAAGGAAGACATCTTTGCTAGAGTCATCGGAAAGCACAGCTTGCACGACAACACGTCCGAGAACGGACTCAGGCTTTGGGACTTCGTTACCTCTTTTTAGCCAGTACGCGGTTCCCTCACCTCAACATCCACAAAGGGACCTGGCGGTCTCCTGATCAATCAACCGTCAACCAGATTGATCACATTGCGATCGACGTCAGACACTTCTGCAGCATTCTCGATGTCCGAACATTCCGAGGAGCTAACATCGACTCTGATCACTTCCTTGTTGTAGCCAAGCGCGCGATCGAGGAAATGGAAGGGATAAGTGTCCTTAACATCGCCTATAAGATCCTCTCTGCCGTTTTGTGTGAGCGCCAGAAACCATTCCTGAACAACCTGATAGGTCCTTATCAGTGCGTTTTCAGGCCGGGGAAGTCCACCATCGACCAAATTTTCACATTACGGCAGATCCTGAAAAAACCCAAGAAATGCAAATCGACACCCACCACCTATTCGTCGTGCATAGGGACGAGCTATACAACGCCATGTCTAGTCTTGACATTCCTGCCAAACTCGTCAGGTTGTGCAGGACGACGATGGAGAACTCTCGCTGCTCCATCAAGGTCGGTAACGAACTCACAGAGACCTTCAATGTAAAAAAAGGTTTTAGACAAGGCGACGCGCTGTCATGTGATTTCTTTAACATCGGAAAATATCGTGCAAGATTCACACGCCAACGCTAGAGGCACGATCTCCCAGAAGTCCGTACAACTGTTAGCATACACTGCATGACATTGACGTGATTAGCAGAACACAGCGAGCCGTCAATGAAGCGTTTGCTGGTATTGAAGCGGAGGCGGCCAGAATGGGTTTAGCGGTGAACGGGGGCAAAACGAAGTATAAGCTGTCATCGAGAAAGGACGCACAACATCGACGTCTTGGACAGAGCGTCACTATGGGCAGCTATAACTTCGAGGTAGTGAAGGACTTCTTCTACCTCGGCTCGTAAGTGAACAGTACGAACAACACCAGTACCGAGATTAAACGCAGAATTACTCTTACCAATCGCTGTTTCTTTGGGCTCAAGAGGCAATTGAGTAGTAGGGCTAAACATTATATAACACCTTAATCATCCCTGTCCTGCTCTATGGTGAGGAGGCATGGACAATCACAAAAGCGGATGAAGAAGCACTTGGTCTTTTCGAGAGAAGTTCTGCGTTCAATCTTTGGTCCTGTCTGCGTTGATGGTTATTGGAGAAGAAGATTCAACCACTAACTGTACAGCGGCATGAGCCTAGTCAGGCGTCTACAAATTCGACGTCTAAGATGGCTGGGCTATGTAGAGCGCATGAACAACACTGATCCAGCCCGAAGAGTCTTCGACTCCGAAACAGTGGGACAACGCAATAGAGGGACCGATGGCGCACCCAGGTGGAGAAGGACCTCAATCAACTTGGTGCATGCAGTTGGAGACAGCTGGCTAAAGATCATGCCGACTGGAGAGGCTTACTGGTTGAGGCCCAGGTCCACCCGGACTGTAGCGCCACCAGAAGAAGAAGAATAGTACATTTGATTTATTTCCTCAAATCAAAATTCAATTCTACATAAACTTTAAATATTTTTTCATCTATCCATTTTTTCATTAATAACAACGGACTTTACTTCATAACTACATTTAGGAAAGAACTCTTCCATCACCTCTTATAAATTAAATTAGATATCAAATATTAAAATTGTTAACAACTTCATTAACAAAAAGGGTTGAGGTTCCAGGAACCTCAATATAATAGTGTCCCTCTCTGATTGGAAATTAGTGCTTAACCAATCAATATCAATTTACATCAATATAACTAACGTCCACCAAGCGATATAAGTATATCTTCCATTCTCTTTAAGTAGATATTTACTCAATGCTTTCAGTTGTTTCAAACCATTTATTTAATAGTTCCTGAACATAAATTCGATATAACAAGTACTTCTGAGGAATAGTTAAGATTTCGTATAGCAAGACAATTGCTGAAGTCAATAAAGTAAATGTGACCTTCCTACTGATTCTTTAGCAGCATTATTCTAACATTAATGACCAAAAATTCATGTTTGTTCCAAAGAAAGTCATTTAAATTGTTGCTATGTACTATGATAATTTATGCAGTAGTCAAAATCGATATATCATTCATTCATTTAAGAACTCCAACGTTATAGTATCCTTGCCTGCTTTTAATCTGGTTGTTGATTGTAATCTTTATGTAGTCATAATTGGCGCTAGAGGGTAGCGAAGGTCGAAATAAGTATCATACTCGTAGAATATCAGGTAATCGGAAATCAGTATTGCAATTCATAACACGTTTTCGTTGGTACCCTCTTCTGTCACTAACGTCCTATTTAATTATATTACCATCAAAATCTTGTCTAATTTGTCAAATATACTTTCCAGTGAAGCACATCACTCGCGTGGGGGAACTCTTACGTCAAGTTGTACTACTTAAAGTAATATTGTTTCGAGGTTGTAAGGGTTTCAAATTCAAAAAGTTGAATTCATAATTCATGTTTATGATGGTTTTCCTGTATGACATAGTAAAAATTTATTGTTTAAACGAAGCAATTATTCAGTTGACATTAAGAATTATTTTTTTGCCAATTACATGCTTACAAGCTTTTAACATGTTTTGTTTTTCTCAGCAAAGAGCCCATGTTCCTATACACCGGCATGCCCCGGCAAACCAACGGATACAGTGATACAGAACATGTGATGCGTGTGAATTTCTGACCGAATGCCAATATATCACTAAGTTTGAGGTTCATGTCCACCCATCTGTCACTAGAATGAGGACCGTAATTTCCTTGTTAAACATTAATGAAATGCATAAATTCCCGATGATATCTCGAAATGCATTGCTTTCAACTGACCATTTGCATGCCCACATTTGAGTACAGGGTTTCTGGACATTGGTGTTTACATGCATTTTGGCGAGCATTAATTTTTAAAGTAGCTATTAGTGCAAGCTCTACTTCGCTTATCAGCTTTCAGTTTTCAGTATGCAGGTATATGGTTTTACAAGGAATTAAACCTTTAAACCGTAAACACAAGGAATTGCAAACCTTTAAAAACAAACTAAAAAAATGGATGCTTGGCAAAAAAGCTATGGCTGATCTTATCATATTCATTACTTTGTATTTTCGCTTTTCCAATTTAAAGTGTTTCGTTAAAGGATATCTGCCGAAAATTCCCCACTAAGATTTAATGATTTTATTAATTAACAATGCAATAATTACCTCTTCATTCCAGCACCAGAAATCTTAAATGAGCAATACACACCTAATAGCTTTTTAAACAAAATACGCTCTGAAAACTTAATACTACTCCACATTGTAAAGCATGCTTAATGATTTCGTTCATTCTCTCTGCTTTAACGAAAAACAGCGGATGCAAAAAGGAATCAGAATGCACTTTTCTTCTTTATTTCATGCACTTGCATATTTATTGTTATAAGCGAGCGCAATTTGTGTGATCCTGAAGCAGTACTTCAGCCTTTAATTATTGAATTCATATGTCTACAGTTGTCTACTCTTACATAATCCACATATAAACATAAGCGGTGAGATTCATTATCCACTTGTGTAAATCCGTTTGTATACAAATGAGACCGAGAAGTGGTTTCTTGAAGAGTTAATGTTTCTTTCATCTAGAGATTATATCGATATAATTTTCACGCATTATAAATCACCATCAAGAAGCCAAATGCGAAATGATTTTGGAACCTTTATGATTTAAGGACTATCAACTTCAAGCTCCATATGCACCACGCTTGATTTATTTTCTGAATCAATATTTATGTAGATACATGTGTAGATATTCATATATGTGCACATATCTACAAACTGATGTGTCAATGAGCAATAGGTTATGCGTTTGGAATTCAGAATTCCGTATACATAAACATCAAAGATTCCGTCTTCATAGCTTATGAACTATGTACACATACGCATACTCAAACGCACATAAAAATTAATGTATGGGGATAGGTAGGTTAAAAAAAGGATTTTTAACATATTAAAATGCGGAATGAGAAAATGTGGATGTGCATTACTATACCCAATTATGTCGGTGATATAAATAAAGTAAATAAAAGAATATTCTTGCGGTCGATGTATATATTATGATGGTCCCGCAAATGTCTTTATAGAGATGTTTTACTGTATTATTAATTTGTCCGTCAATAGGAATGTATGTAACTTCAATTCAAGATCGATGGTCGTGAGAAATTGTCCGGTCCAAGGGATTGTCCGCCCAAGAGAGTATTCGTAATATCAGCTTTCACTGTAAAATACATACCGCAGCGTACCTGAGTCTAATTTTCACAACCAGCACTCTAGTCCAATCGTTCTCTCATATTAATAATATATTGCAGAACAAGAAAAAATCAAAGTTTATTTAAGTCTGCATTAGTATGAGTTAAAGCTCTGCGTACACATCTCTCCGACTCACTTTTCTCTCCGACACTTCCATTATAAATAAAGACAGTCAAATTATTATGAAGGTCTCATAATTCTTCAAAAATAATGGCAAGCCATATACAACTTATACAATAAATGTGAAATCCGTGTCTTCAGATGTTGAAATACATATCATATATATGTATGTATGTATTTATGAATTAATCATTTCTTTTTGTATTTTTACATGGTCAACGAAAAATTAAAAATGTCATACACTGTAATAATTTATAACATTCTAAACTTTGAGAAATACATAGAACAACCCAGCGGCGAAAGGATCCCAACAGGCATAGCTGAAATGCCTACATATATTTACATACATATTTTAAAAGTAATTTCACTGGACCCACGCAATTCCATGTTACACCATAATTTTATTTTGAAATTTATTCAATAACCCTATTTGCATATTGTAAATGGAAGGAGGAAAAAACAAAATGTATGTGACACAGGCTACGAAGACACGCTACAGGACCCCTTAGAATGCTTAAGACAAACTTTAGAAGCGTAGAGTCAAAACCAAAATAAATAAAATCATCTACAAAAAGATTAGGGAAATTACCATATGGATTATCACTCACGAATTATTGCTCCAATGAGCTCAACCACATCCGCAACTTCTACTTCCATATATATCTTTCCTTTGTCCTCTGTCAGCTTACACAGAATACGGTAAGAGGGATGATGTTCGCAAATAACTTGTTCATCTTCAAAGACTTCACGTACACATTCAGGATGTCCCGATGTTACTGCGTTAGCATAATGACTTAATTGCTTGCATAATTTTTTCCCTATTCTCGTTCGTTACGTATATGTGGTGGCAAAGTGTTTACATTATGCGATAAGGTCTACCTATCCAAAGACACTTCAAATTGCTTCCAATAATCAACCCATGCGGTAGACTTTTCGCTCCTGCAAAGTCCTCGAGGAGGCGAAAATGCTACTTTGGTACAGTCAGGGCCACGTTCTGGTTGCTTGTAGGAACATCAAAAGCAATTGCAAATTATTTCTCGTTGAATCTCAAGTAATTTGTATAATTTGCTCATTGTTCCTGAGAGTATTTTACGAAGGAGACATGTACGTGCGATAAAGTTTTCTGTATGTGTAATTAGAGGCCTATGTACGAAAGATTTACCAAATGATGTCTCATGACTGCGGTAAAGCACACCTGCTTCTTGTCTGAATGATATAGTAGGATTCATCACGGTTCAGATGCCAACGTAGACAAGAATTGTGTTTTTCTTCCGTTGGTTATGTAGGAGTATCGTACATAATTTGAGCGAAATTCACCATTATTCCGGGACGATATGATTGTCAGTCGGATATAAAGTGGCGAACGTGCTCTCATAGTATTAAGTTCGTGACCTGGTACTTACCCACCTCAATTTTAATTCATTTATACAGATATGTTATGCTTCTTATTAAGATCACCTTTCTCTTTTTAGTTAATTTTGGATTTGAATCACTTGTAATATATGATATTTAGTGCATTCAAATTCAACATTTCTCAAATTATTCTTATTGTTACATATGTACATGTTCAATTCAATTGAATGTATGTATAGACTGGAAGAGAATTTTACTTAGTAATATAAATGAACAATTGGAATTTGTTTTATATACAAAAGCTGGACTTGTGTTCAAGCACTTATATAAGTCCTTTCGCTCGCACTTCAAGCACTTATATAAATCCTTTCGCTCGAGCATTCGCATTAACCCGGATCGATCATTGGCGAATAAACTCTTAAACATTTATTATTAGGATTAATGGTCCCTGTCTTTGACATCATAGATGCAGTTTTGATGTGGAAGTCGAGACTTAAGTTATCTAAACACCTACATATGTATGTATGTACTTAATAATTACAATAATACACGCATTGTTTGTGCGTACTATTGTTCTATCACGAGTAACGAAATGTAAGGACATCCATACATACATACATTTTGCAATACTACTAAGTTATACGCAAATACTGTTCAAAAATATATGAAAAAAGTTGATTTTGAAGATATAATAAATTAATTCTTAAAAATGATATTTATTCCAAACATGTGATATTTCAATGTAATTGTATCCCTTTTTTATTCAGTTAAATAATATCTAAGGTAGTCACTATATTTTATATAGCATATGTATATATCTTTTAATTTTAAGTAAAAAAATTCAATTATGTTTAAAACTTTTACATTTATAGTTGTATGCAAGTGTTCGAGAAAAACAAAACACTATACCCAAGTTGCGAACTTAGCCTGTATCTCTATATATATATTTATTATTATATATATATATTAGAAGTTTTTTAAAATTTAAATTTTTCTTAACAAGTGTAGGTACATTTTAATCTGTTCATATAGTAATTGTGACTTAGAGCGCTAATAGTGGCAACAAATCGCGCATGGAATCATGTGTATATTTGATATCATTTGTTGTGTATGTTTTTTATTTATTTTAATATAGGAATTATTTTTCTGAAAAATCAAAATCACTTTCACTAGAACCTGCTTCCGGTTTTGGAAGGGTGCTACTATCATCTGTCTCACTATCAACAAAATTGACACGTTTCTTCTTTTTTGTTGAGAGGTCTGTGTGCTTTTCAGTGGAAAGTATCGATGTAGGCGTGTTTTGTTTTTTTTTTAGAGAATCCTGATTAGATTCATTTATAATTGCTGTGTTTTGCTCTGATTCTTCTAATTCGGGTTTTACTTCTTCCAGCTTTTGTTCCAGTGAGGTAGTCTCCTTTTCATCGTTGACACTTTTTTCTGGTTGACTCTCTAGTGCATACTCCTGTTCAACATATCCTTGATTAGACACTTCCACGTCACTTGACGCATTCTGGTCATAATTAACATACTCATGTGTATAGGGATCTTGTGAATAATTATGTTGGTACATTTCAGGTGCATATTGTGCTTGATTAGAATCCTCATATTGTTGGTTGTATTCGTATTGATATGCATTTGGGTCATAATTAGTTTCATACTGAGCGGCATCATAGTTTTGATACTCATTTACATAATTGTCAGTTTGAGGCTGATGTTCATCTTCCGTTAACGTATAATCCTGCAAAGGAAGTTCTTCTTGTGTTGAGCCCATATATTCTTGGGTTACACCAGCGTAATCATAATTTTGTCCATCGTATTCGTTGATTTCATGGGTTTCGTTGTTGTTGCTATTTTTATAGGTCTCTTGAACGGTATCTCTCTCTCTACTGGAACCATCAGCAATCAGCTCAGTATCTACTGGATATTCCCTCAGTTCAGCAACCGGATTTGTTTTTTGTTCATAAGTATCTGTCTTTGAATTATTACACTCATACTCGTACTGCTTCAATTTCCTACCATATTTTATATCATCCTCATTTCTATCATCCTCAATGGGCGGAATGTCCAGTATGTTAGTGGGAGTTAAGTTCTCTGGCTTTGGCAGAAGTTCTCCATAAATAGCTGTCTCAATACTTTCGATTGACATTTTCTCCTTCTTGTCAAAATACATGGGTTGGTAATTTGTCTCCAAGGGTGTATTTTCGCTATTATCTACATTTTTACCTCCTCTATCAATAATTGCAGTGGTTCTATTACTTGCTCCAATGCTTTCATCTCTGGAATTTTTTGTCCCATTAAATAAAGTTATTTGTTCCGTATCCCTACGGGGGTCGATGTTCCTGGCAACAGGATTAGATGTGTTTTCCGTGGTCTTATTTTCCAATGATTTCTTCTTGAGGGCTTCATCACCAATACTTTCCATGCTACATTTACCACCTAAAGAAGGGAATGCCGATGAAGTGTTCTTTTGGTTGTCTTCAATGTCGTTTATTTTTTCATCGTCTTTGACAGTCGTTTCATCGATTTTTTGTACTTGAAGTGTTGTCGTGATGTTATCAATGCTCTGCTCTTGAGGAGGCGAGTTAATAGGAATGGGACCGTTTTCCTCGTACGTTTCTTTCATTTCTTTTATATATTTAATGTAGTCGTCGCCGTCGGTACGGAAATCAATGACATTAGATTTGTTTCCTCGATGTTCTTCCCGCCTATTTTCGGCGCTTTGCTGAAGACTGCTGTTTGGGCTTCTATTGGATAATATATCAACCTTTAAATTTTGACGAGGCATTAACGAATCACTCTTGGACATGTCGGGTGTACGGAATTTCCTTAAGTTGACAGGATCATGGCCAATCACTTCCTCCCCTTCCTTTTTATTGTGATCGAGGACTTCATATCCGTCTGGTTTTTCACCTGAAAAACTAGAAACCTTTTGAATTGCATCCGCCTGTGTCCCATTGGGTTTTATGTCCACTGGAGAAAAGGATGTAGAACTTTTGCCTTCAGATTCAAATGGCGGCTTAAATTGTTTTATTTCCCTAGCAGGTGTGATAAAGCTTTTCGCATGCGTTTCTTTTGGTAAATTATATTGCTTCTGATATGATTCACTCGCACCAAACTGCACAGGCAATCCTGGTGGTGATTGGAGGTATCCAATGGGGAATTTTAAGTAATCCAAACCAAAATTGGCTTCATTTTGGTTTCTGCTACTGACGCCGGCCGATGGAACATTATTATTGTTGGCGAGTGAAATCAAAACTCCCGAAGGAGTGGTAGCGAATGCCCAACTACTATTCAAATGATTTTGATCGTTTGGAATAGGAACAACTACAGGTATAGGTATTGTTTGAAACTGACTTGTGGGACCATTGCATGATCTTGAATATTTCATCTCTTGGACATCATTATCTGAATTTTCTGTTGCGTAAGAGTTGGCTGATTTCTGTATTGGAAGAAACGGTACGGCAGGAATATGTTGTACAGTTTTCTGTGAGTATGATTGTGCAAGTTTGGCGAAGTAAAACTCATATTGCAGCTGAAAAGGATAAGTTGAAAGTGGAAAACGCTTAATAAGAAATACGAATTCGATAAATAGTAGCAGAGTAATTAAAAATTATTTAAATTCAATGGGAAAATAATTGTCAGTATAAATTATTAATATGTAAGAATTATTATATAAATTGTATTATTTAACTTGTTTCTGAATTAATATTTTACTGACGTTGATAGCATCTTCAGGTCATCAGCTGGCTTCAAATATCTTCAAATATTACATATACATAAGTATTTACATATACCTTAGCATACATTTTTCAGTTGTTGCTCGGTACAAAGAAGGCAATCTGAATACATTCAGCAAGTGCATCCATATAAATCTATACAAAATGTGCTTACTATTCAAACCATGGCAGCCGTGGTATAATTTGTATGTGCATCTAATTTAAAAATATTCTATATTTAAGTACCTCTTAGTAAATCATGGAGCGATCACCATTGGTAAACTGTGTATATGCTTACAAACTGTATACACTCCTTAAATACACCGCGTGATCGGACCCAAGCAATAAATTTGACATCAAATAAACAACATGAAGGACCTTTAATACCCAAATGGGAACTCTTACCAAAATGGATGTCAACAAAAGGAAATGATAATGTTCGTGCTACTATTCTGAATGCTCTTAGAAAGCAGAAATTAATATCATATAATCACAGCTTAAGAAACACATTTTAGACAATTAATTACTTATATATACGCATTCAAGCGCTATAACGGACATTTGAGCCACTTACTTTCATCATTTTAAGTCTTTCACTCCTGGCTGCTAGAGCTGCTGCCTGCTGATCTATTCGTTCCAGCACTTCAACTAACTTGTGATTACGTTCATTCCGCTTTTTCTGTTCATCCAAGAATTGCTGATATTTCCTTTGACTTCTTGACCTTAATGCTGTCTCGCTATGTAACAAAAATGAAACGAGGGGATTGTAAATAATTAAGTATTTTTTGTTCATATACCTCTACATAAACCAAATCTAAAAAAACTTACTGCTCCCTTCGCTTTTTCATTATCTGCTCCAATTTGACTTCGAGCTCCTGTCGATTATTCTCACTTTTTATGGACACAAAAACAAAAATATGCGCCGCAGATAACAGAGAGATTAGTTTTATTTTTACAGACTGAATAACGTTTTTTTTATCCAAAGAGGTCTTCATTACTCTTACCTTATATGTAGTTTCTCCTGAAGTAACTCCACTTGCAACTTGTAATTTTCCAACTCTGATTGAAGATGCATCCTTTGATTTATGGTAGTTGATTTTGTTCTATTTAAAATGGCTTTTGCAGCAATTCAGATGCAGATATCTTGAATTCAACACAGTTCAATGAAATGAACAAACTGAAAATGTAGGGACATCAGAACAAACGAGAATGTCATGTACATTCTTCATTGTTTTGCACTAGGTTAAGTCCTTGGTTAGCAACCAGTTGTTGTTCGGTCACCATTCCTGGATACGGTATCGATTTTGTCCTGCTCCTTGCTAGGCTCGCAACAATGACGGCGTATCCGCAATACAACAATGAAGGTGCACACATAAGTGTTCGAGCTCTAGGTCAATAGAGTTCACCTACATTCTGCCAGATGCGTTTAGTTTGTTTGCTTGAACATTTTTGTTGCTTTCAAACCATTTGCTGGTCACAGTTGGCTTACTTTCACCAGCAGCCTCAACCCCTGTCGAACAGGAAACTATACCAATTCTTTCAATGGATATGCACTCGTGGTACGTGTTGCCACAGACATCCCTTGCAATTCCTACTTCTACATAACTAATGCTTGTTCGTTTGATAAAAAAGGCTCTTGTCGATAACAACAAAAATTGCCCCGAGTCGGATATAAACGCTTCACCTGCTAACAGGAACGAGCATTGATCGA
Organism: Eristalis intricaria; assembly: GCA_964034865.1. NCBI lineage: Eukaryota > Metazoa > Arthropoda > Insecta > Diptera > Syrphidae > Eristalis > Eristalis intricaria. The sequence goes on along the minus strand of OZ035873.1, from coordinate 166,311,850 downwards.
CAGAGTGTGACAAAATTTAGGATTCAAAACAGAAAAAAAGCTGTATTCGTATTCAATTGCGGTTATGATGAGTAGTTCTTTCTCCATCAGTACAGCACTAGTTGATTTACTGTGCATTAGAATTAATTGCAATGGAATCAATAAAAGCAATTTATTACATGATGGGCTAACGGAAATGCCATTTCAACAAATTGTTACTTGATTTATATCCTTGCAATAAGCAATATCTTTATTAACTTCTTTGTTTGTGGATGAATATGCAACATACGAAAAGGCAATGAAATGTATTTCTTTCTTGTACACTTGAACTTGAATTAAGTGGTGCTTTATATGAAATGTACTTTTTAAGTTCGTATACATATGTCGTTCGACCTGCAGTGAAATCTGTTGTGTTAAATAAGTAAGCAATAATGTTGTTCATGAATCCGTTGTAAGATGCATTTGTAAAATCTAAACACAAAATATTAAACTTTCCGATATTTTCGCAATCATAACTTTTTTGTGTGTTTGGTTATGCATAGCACATTATGTGCACATGAAAAAGCATTGATATCCGAGGCGTTTTAAAAATAATATCTTTTTAAATTTTCTCAGCTTGTAATTTAAATTGTATTAATATTACAATGTAAGTTGTTATAGAGAGAATTATCTGAAAAACAAAAGCACTGGTTGTAACAGATTTCTTCGTATTTATGTTAACTAACGTAATTACTTCACCAAAGCATTGCAAGTTAATGTCGAAATATCCCCCACAAGATAAAACCAACTTCTGATGCGTCAACTGCAGTGAATATTCCCGCAGACGTAATTTCATTGGCAGATCTGTATCTCTGGGCTTAAGACCGTGAACAAGTCGAATAATTTTACCATACTGAAAAAATTAAGTGCGGCATATTGTCATTCTATTGTGTCAAATGAGGTTACATATAGAGGGAGAATGGTACAGAATAAATAATTGATTATATTCTTCGTAACAAATATATGTATATAAGTAGGTATACATTTTGAAATAGTAAACGTAATTGTTGTTGATGTACTCAGGTAGAAGAAGTTCTATCTGAACGATGTGCTGTACAACGAGGCTATGACTTATTCTCCTCTTATCTTCTCGGTAGACCGGTGAACCCCCAAAGATCAGCAATCTCTGCTCTTGATAGAAGTGACTGCAGAAGGAAATGCTTTCGTTGTTGTCGTTTCATGAAAACCACCATTAACCAATTAGGGATTCATTTTCTCATGCTTAAGTACAAAAATCCACGAGAAAAGTATGAAACTCAGAATTGAAGTAGGAAGTTTTATCATGACTACTACAAAAAAATACATTTGTATACCATATTAATTTCAGTTATAACCATATTCATGTTTTTTTATTTATTACTTAATACTTAATACTCCACAATGAAAAAAAAAATAAATATCGAAAAGTATGTGATGACATATGATAAGAACATGATCGACATAAAAATATTGGTTGTTGAATTAAATTAAACCCCACCGTTTTTATATTTATCTCGGCATTTCTTCTCGTAACACAATAATAATAACAGATGATAATTAATTGACTAAGACAAACAGTAGCGAACAAATTGTAAACAAGTCTCACCGTTTGAATACACTCGTCAGAAAGATAGCAAGGTATCAACATATCCAAAATGAAGAATGCGAGAGTGAGAATTCGCGCTGCAAAAATAATGTCTCATTTAACGAACGACTGTTACGATCGCTTTTCAAAAGAATGATACTGTGAAGGAACAACAACATTTGGGTAATGGACACAATGATACACCTCATATATATGTGCTACCTGTATATAAATGGTAGGTATTTGTACATAGCATTCGCATTTCAAGAGATTTTCATTAGGTTCATAGTATCATTAATTTAAAAAGCTTATATATGTGTTTAAATTAATATTATCTTACAAACGTTTATAATATGTGAGTCTACACTGAACGTCATATATATCCAATATATTATATTCGTTATTGTTAATCCATTGTAAATAAATTGAGGTTCATAGTATCATTAATTTAAAAAGCTTATATATGTGTTTAAATTAATATTATCTTACAAACGTTTATAATATGTGAGTCTACACTGAACGTCATATATATCCAATATATTATATTCGTTATTGTTAATCCATTGTAAATAAATTGAAAAAAAATTGTTATCGAAAAATAATCGGTAAATAAATTCAACGTTTTCCACACTTCCGACTGCAGATTCTGAATGTATGCCATTTTCCCTTGCAATAATAATCTATCGATCGAATGCTTTTTACCGTGACCCACACAAGAATTGAAACTTCGAACCAATTCGGTCATGCTGTATAAAACCTCATAAAGCAATTCATTAAATACTTGAACTAAAACACAAAATTCCATGCTTTTGAACCGAATTGTGATTTCCGATATAACACTTATAGCCCAATGTAGTGGAGAAATATGATGTAAATGGTACCAATGCATTGTGGTTATTGGCTGTAAGATTATTGTTAATAGCATAAGACTCGAAACAACGATTAAATGCCTCTTGAATTTTGATCGCAACTCAATCATATGCAATTCACTTATAATTTGCGTCAGTGAATCATCAATTGTTATTATTTTAAAGAAAATATTCTTAAGGCGATTGTACTTCAAGAAGACAAGGAAGTGCATCATTAACTGAACCATAGTTAAGGTTATAAACTGGACAAATTGAAGACCATTCCACAAATAATCATCACTTGAGTAACTATGATTTAATGCAAACCCACATCGCTTGTACGTTATAAAAATAGTACCAACTATAAGACATGTCTTGTAAATATGAAGTAAAATTGCAAGTATCCTATTGAGCGACTTCCCTCTGCTTGCTATTGGAAATGGAGCAACTCCGCAGATGCAGAAAACTATCTGATACGGCAATGTTATTTTCAATAGATATTGCACTCGCGACATTGAATACCACTTATATGTACACAGGTTGGGGAAAACTATACAACTGATGTTATTCATTTTATTTTGCAGTCACAAAAGCTGCTTGTGCGATTTTACTGTTGATAGGATATCACGATGTTAAATAATAAATAAATTGTATAGGGAAAGGCGGCTACTGGTTTTCGTAACGATGAATCACCAGTTTGTAGATACATTGATGACCACTGTTGTGCACTCGAATGTAAATTCGAAATACGCATTTCCATACTGAAATAAAAGAATAAACTCGTATTTGTTTGTATATGCAAGTTTACTGCTCTCTGCAACGTTCAAGTAAATTAACAAATTTTTTAAATAGTTTAAGTTAAGTATTGTATATCGAAGGCGATATTGACTATATGATGCCTGAAAACTATACAAATTTAAGGAATATTATTGAATTAATTTTGTTAGCAACCATAATTTTACTTGCACACTTTTTTTCAATTTCTTTGCGTTATAGAAAGTAACGGTTAAAGTCTTTGACGTAGGTATTTAGGGTCGCCGTGGCGTAGTGGGTAAGTGCATCGACTCAGTCGTTCACAGACCTCCACGCAGTGCAGACGTGTTTCGACTTAGTGCGGAAACAATAAAAATATCAAGTGTGGACAATAGTGCCAAGATAAAATAAGAATCGGTAGCTTCTCGGTAGAGTGCTCGCCGGTGACATCGCGGTGCCGGGTTCAAATCCCGAAAAAACAGTGAGATCTTTTTTTTTTAATTAAAAGCAAGTAGAGACACTTAGTGTGAGGAAGAAGTGTGATGGAGACAGTGGAGCGACCCGAGCTCATGAAATCGGGTGATATTGTACCGGTGGCTTCGACATCGGACCACCAGTCAACAAATGAAGAGGGGAGGAAGAAGAGGAGGAAGAAGCTCCAGCCTCAGCCCAACCTCGTCAAGCGCCGGTCCAGCCTTGGATCAGGCGACGGGAAAATTGCGGCTAAAGCCGCAAACAAAACAGCAGCAGCAATAACAACAACAACAACTGCACAGGCAACATCAGCAGCAACAGCAAGAATGGTCGACGACGTCGAGTACGAGTCGACAGAGGGGGAGGGGAGATTCTCCTACAGTGGGAAAGAGAATCCCTTCCACACGCTAACGTCCTCCGAATCAGAGGACGAAGAGGAAGAGGACCGGGAGCGGCTCGAGAAGAGCCAACGAGAGAGGGAGGAGTTGGACGCCCACATCAAAGCCCTCCAAACCAAACTAAGGGCCAGGAGAGCAGCCAAAGAGGCTGCACAACAACAACAGCAGCTGCAACAACTGCAGCTACACAAACAGCAGCAGCCAAAGCAGCAGCAGCAACAACAACAGCAGCAGCCAAAGAAGCAGCCGAAACAACAGCAGCAGCCTAAGCAGCAGCAGCAACAACAACAGCAGCAGACTAAGCAGCAGCAGCAGCAACAACAACAGCAGCAGACTGAGCAGCAGCAGAAACAACAACGATATCAGCAGAAGAAGGCGCAGCAGAAGCAACCGCAACAGCAGCAGCCAGCCAAAAAGGAGAGATGCCCTCCGATCAACGTCTTCGGACTGGAGACGAAAGACGTTGATATACTATGTAAGTTGGTCACGAAAAATTCTTATTTTATTAAGTATAAGGGTCCACTACGTGTCTCTGTCCATTGCTTATCAATGGCAGACTATCACGTAGTTAAAGAAAGGTTAGCGGTGTCGGAGGCCGAGTTTTTCTCGTACACTCCGAAAGGGGAAAAGGTGCAGACCATGCTCCTTAAGGACGTGGATCCCGACACTGATCCCGATGAGATCCTCGCTATTCTGCGCCAAGCGCAGAGCGACGATGTCCAGGTCGTAGGGGTTAAGCCCTTCATCACTGCGGCATCGAGAAGGGAGAATAGGAAACTTCCTTTCTTCCTGGTTCAGGTCACCCCAGACAGCAAACTAGAGAGCTTAAAAAAAATTACCCATTTAGGCACTCTGTCTGTTACATGGGAAACAATAAAAAAGACAAAGAACACACTCCAGTGTGTTCGTTGTCAGAGGTTTGGGCATGCCGCGGCGAACTGCAATATGCAGTCTCGCTGTGTCAAATGCGCAGGAAACCACAATCGCGGGGAATGTCCTTTAGGGACCGATAAAGTCGAGGACAGGAGCAAACTGACGTGCGTGCTCTGTAAGACCAGCGGACACCCTGCAAACTATCGGGGATGTCCTAAGGTCCAAGAAATGAGAAAAATTATACAGGCCAAACGTAATGGAAAAATGGTAGAAGCGAGGCCAGTGCCCCGTGCTCCAGCTACCACTGTTACACCGGCAGTCTCCTATGCCCAAGTGGCATCGGCTGGGCGACCGGTTCAACAGACAGTGCCGAAAGTTACCCAGGTCCCAGTGGCCAGGCAACCAGAAGCAAATTTGGATGTGCAGACGATCCTGCTCTCTATCCAGAGGCAGATCGCTCAACTCCAAACCCAGTTCCAAAACCAATTACAAGAACAAGCAGCGCGAATAGACCTCATCTATTCGACGCTGTTTGGAGAGCCAAACGCAACATCGGTATAATGGCTGCGCAGGCAGCCTGCAACCTGAAAATTCTAGCAGTGAATGTGAATTCACTGATCCGCCCTGAACGTCAATTAAATTTCGGTAACTTGTTGCAGACCCATAATCCTGATGTGTTGATGGTTTGCGAAACTAAGCTAAGCCAGACGCACCCACTCAGGTACAAAAATTACAATATTATTCGAAGAGATCGAAGCTACCTAGCTGGTGGAGTCGCGCTCTTAATAAAAAAAGGCCTTTGTCATAAGGTCGTGTATAGCGGTGAAGTGCGGAGATTCCAGGCCATAGAAACGTGTATCGCACGCATCCCCCTCCGGGGTGGTAAGCGGCTATATGTGATCGCTATCTATGCGACTGACAAGTCACGCATCAACCAATATTTCATTTCAGAGCTCGATACTCTTTTCACTAGCCTTCGACTGAGCTCGGAGGAGAACTACTATATCGTAGCCGGGGACTTGAACTCTAGGCATATAGAGTGGGGCAATGTGGTGCATAACACCAGGGGGACCTCATTGTATAACTGGTTGGTAGAACACAATGTTGAGTTCAAGCTAGATTTGCTAGCAACCGATAGGCCATCGTATCCCAGAAGCGGGTCCTATCTGGATCTGATGCTGATAGACAAACGACTGACTATACTAGACGTGGAAAGACGCACACGGAACTGTCTAACTGCTGTTGAGTACGAGAGTGATCACTGCGGGCTCTTCGCAGTTATTCAGCTCCCGAACGAGGTGGAAGGACTGGAAGAGTATGTCCAGAGGCACCCTTATAATTATAATAAGGCCCGCTGGCCACGCTTCTCCAGGACTTTATCCACAGAACTACGTTCGAGTGGGATCAATCCGCCGACAAACAGAAACCTGACGAACGAAGAGGTTGACAGGTACCTCATACAAATGGACGACGTAATCAAACGTACGATGGACAAAACAATTCCGAAGGTAGTTCAAATCGACAACAGCGATGTTTATCGAAATGCTACCATCGACGCACTTCACGTGCACAAAAGTAGGCTGCTGTCAAGACTCAAACTCTTGCACAGGCGTTTTACAGATCCGCAAAACGCGGAAGTCAGAGCATTGAAGTCGGAGATCAAGAACCTCCAACAGTTAATTCGAATAAACTATAGCTTGGCTATAAGCTTGCACTGGGGCAACAAAATCCGGGCTGTACGATCCAACAACCCGGGTATGTTCCCGCAAGTAAATAAAATATTTCGGAGGAAAGATCAAAACGACATTCAAATCGTAAGGCTTCCCAGAACGACAGACAACGAACACTTACTGACTTCAGTTGGCATCGATCCAGATGAGGCAGTGCTAGACAATGACTTCTTTGCGGTGGAAGATCCCCAGGAGAAGGTTACAGCTATTGGTGCAGTGTTCCAGAGAGTGTATACGGTCAACGAGGTTAGTAGGCCGAATCACGATCTGGAGAACAGAGCCCTGCTAAACCACTTCTATCTCCGCAATGAGATAAGTCAATGGCGATCAGAGAATCCAGGGTTCACCAGGTTCAATGACGAGAACATGGCACATAGTGCCGTCGCCAATGATGGGAATCACATCTTGATTTCTCAAGAAGATCTCCAGGGTATCTTCCACTCGCTGAAGAAGAAAAAGTCAGTGGGAATCGATGGAATACCGAACATTGTGCTTCGCCATCTTCCCCCCGAAGCGGTCCAAACGTACACAACCCTGTTCAACAATGCGCTGAGTAATGCACATTACCCCACGCACTGGAAAACAGCTGTTGTTCAACCGATCCCTAAACGGGACAAAGATAAGTCCATTCCGACAAATCTTCGGTCGATCAGTCTTCTTCCTTGCATAAGCAAGGTTTTTGAAAAGATAGTCATTCGAGTTCTGAAGCAATGGGCTGATGAAAAGAAAATCATACCGGACAACCAGTTCGGATTCCGAGCGGGGCATGATACCATCAATGCCGCGTCAAAACTGGTTTCCGACATACAATGGAATAAAAACAAAAATCAGTGCACGGGTGCCTGCCTGATTGACTTGGAGAAGGCGTTCGACACCGTTTGGTTAGAGGGCCTCTTCCTCAAGTTGGTCAGGCTTGGCATAAGTAAACCATTGCTATACATGATCTATGACATGATAACAGGTAGAAAGTTCGTTGTGAAAAATGGTGACGTAACTTCCACTACGGTCTTTAACATTAAAAACGGTCTGCAACAGGGGGCCATTGGTTCCCCGATCCTGTTTTCCATATTCACTGCAGATCTTATAGGTTCCATGCCGCACTTAATTGCGTACGCCGACGACCTAGTTGCGTACAGATCAGGTCCGAAGGTCGAGGTAATAAACATCTTGTTGCAGCGTGACTTCGAGAAAATCCAGCGATTTTGCGACGACTGGAAGTTGCTTATCAACTTCCAGAAATGCGAAACTAGTCTTTTCCGGACCCCGTTGGACAGGGCATCGCGGGATACGCGCCAAAACTGGCGTAAGTTCGGCATAGTTGACCCGCATGGTCGGCCGTTAGCTGTAAAAAGTGTAGTTAGATATCTAGGCATTTGGCTGGATCAATATCTGTATTTTGACAAACATATAGATATTGCTCTGACGAAAGCCAGAAAAGCCTTTGCTGCGGCAAGAAGGTTGTTTTTCAGCAGCCAACTTGATACCAGAGTGAAGGTAATCTGCTACATGGCCCTAGTACGGCCTATTATGGTGTACGGTTGTCCATTGTGGTTCAACGTGAGTCCTTCCCAGATGGAAAAGATGAGGGTGTTCGAGAGGCAGTGTCTTAGGAGCTGTCTCCGTCTGTATCGCACACCCGAGTCTGAGTACAAGAAGTACTACCCTAACGAGGTCCTGTACAACGAGGCAAACGTGAATAGGGTAGATAATTTTATAATTAAACTAATCAGAAGGCACACTGCACGAGCTATGACCTCGTCCAACAGTCTGATCTTTGGGGCTTACTACCCCAATTGTATGTACCATGAAAGGGTGCGCCTTAACGGCTTTATTCCTCCCGAAGCATTCCTCTATCTAGACACAATTGGCCTAATACAGGATCCACAAGGATGTCCTATCATCTTCCATGTCGTACGCCGAACAGTGGATAGGCGACTTCAATACGAACCGGATGTCGTTCGCACCCACGAGGATCTCCTCCGGTTCAGTAGAGCGATCCCCGCTCGAGATAGGAAAGAGTCTGCCAAAGAACGGCAATTTTACTGGTGGTTACACCAAAACCAGCCTCCGCCACCGCTAGCTTTTCCACAGGATCAGGTAGTTGACCATAGTGGCCAGCTTACATAGTTTTTAAGGTAGCTTTAAGAAAAAAAAAAAAAAAAAAAAAAAAAGTAATAAAACAAAAAACCAAAAAAAATAATAAAACATAAAATCCAAAAAAAAAAGAAATATATACATGAAACAAAAACAAAAAAAAAGGTGCATCACGGCGTATAAATTATATATGTTATGCATATACACGACATATACGCCCTGGTGCACGTGTCCGTACTGTTACGGACATAGTTAAGATAGTATTAAGTTTTATTTTAGGGTAAGTTAGTATAAGGTAGGTTAAGTAGTTAGGTTTAGCCAAGTTTTTTATAAGTTTTCTTGGCAAAGCAATAAATAAATAAAAGATTGTCACTAAAGACTAAAAAAAAAAAACGTAGATTAAGCCGAAAGGCACATTTATAACATAGATTAGATTAGCTTAGAGTACCCGCATAGGGTCAGTAGGTTAGTATTAAGAACAATTGTAATTCTTAAGTTAGTTAAGCTAGTTTTAAGTAATTTTGTCTAGCAAGTAAGAAATATAAAATTGAATTAAATAAAATTGCGTTAAAAAAAAAAAAAAAAAAAAAGTGCATCGACTCCTACGCAGAGGGTCCCAAGTTCGATACCCGAATTTCACCACCTTTGATAATGCACGGCTCCACCTCTTTCGAGTCACTGACAATGCTCAAAGAGTATTCCTGTCTAGAAAAAGCTTCTCAATTTCGCCGTTCGGAGTCGGCATTAAACTGCAGGCCCCTTCCACAAGTGAAAGAATAAATAGCACGCAGAACACGCAGCGATTAGCACAACATTTAGTGGTTGCTGAGAAGCTAGGCCCAGGTAAGCCTCGGACTGTCGCGCCTCCCATATTATTATATTATATTATTATAGGTATTAAGGAACTTACGGGCCACGAGCTACAAGTCGGACGTACATAGCCGAAGCACCGTGTAACTCGACGATTTTCGCATATATAAAATCGCATCAAATAAATAAAACTTTATTATTTTATTCATCATTATTGCCGCAGTAATCGGAACATTTAAAATAGATTGAACCTCGATAATTGCAACTATCTCAGTTTATATTAGTTGTGATAATTGAGAATGCACTGTACTCTGAGGTACATACGTGGTTGAATCAACAAGACCGAAGAGATCACGCAAGACATATGTTGCTTTCGTATCATTACGACTTGAAAATCCGTATGGCGTACGTATGTATAGATAGAGACAGCCTAAACATAATGCTAACTGTTGAAAGGTATGTATACCGACAAGTTCCACGTGATTTCGTAACTTAATCAGTCATGGAGGGCATGGGCCTGTGCATCCAGGGCAAAGTTGTTGACTTCTCTCAACTTGGCGAGATGCCAGCAACGATCCCTGTTAAATGCACAGGTCAAGTTGACATACAGCCTCTTTGCGGAGCCCTCTGGATAGCCTTTAAAGCAACCACTTAAACCAGGACCCGGTCCTCCAGGTTCGGGGGTTGTGGGGTTAACTTCCCCACCGTGTAAAAAACAATAGTTCAGAAACGACGAGAAGCCTCGGACACGGATGACCCTACTGCTGACGACCATGGACAACGAAATAAAGACAACGATTTTCGGTTCTGCACGTGGTATCTGAGGTCCCTGAACAGACCAGTTCGAGGCAGACTTAGGCAAGAAGTATTAAGCTTTAAGTACATAAGCGAGCGCCTTATAACAATCCGCATCCAGGCTACATTCGGCAACATCAGCCTGATCTACGCCCACGCCCCAACGGAGGATAAAGATGACGACAGCAAAGATGACTTTTACGATCTCCTAGAATGAACATACGATCAATGCCCCAGCTACGACACCAAGATCGTTTTGGGGGATTTCAACGCAAAGCTTAATGGTTTTAGACAGGGCGACGCGCTGTCATATAATTTCTTTAACATCATCCTGGAAAAGATCGTGCAAGACTCACACGCCAACACTAGAGGCACGATCTTCCAGAAGTCCGTACAACTGCTAGCATACGCGGATGACATTGACGTGATTAGCAGAACACAGCGAGTCGTCAATGAAGCGTTTGTTGGTATTGAAGCGGAGGCGGCCAAAATGGGTTTAGCGGTGAACGAGGGCAAAAGGAAGTATATGTCATCGAGAAAAGACACACAACATCGACGACTTGGCCAAAACGACACCATAGGCAGCTATAACTTCGAGGTAGTGAAGGACTTCGTCTACCTCGTCTCGCAAGTGAACAGTACGAGTACCGAGATTAAACGCAGAATTACTCTTGCCAATAGCTGTTTCTCTGGGCTCAAGAGGCAATTAAGTAGTAGAGTCCTCTCTTAAAGGACCAAGCTAACATTATATAACACCTTAATCATCCCTGTCCTGCTCTATGGTGCGGAAGCATGGACAATCACAAAAGCGGAAGCACTTGGTCTTTTCGATAAAAAAGTTCTTCGTTCAATCTTTGGTCCTGTCTGCGTTGATGGTTATTGGAGAAGAAGATTCAACCACGAACTGTACGGGCTGTACAGCGGCATGAGCCGCCTAAGATGGCTGGGCCATGTAGAGCGCGTGGACAACACTGCTCTGCCAGGTGGAGGAGGACCTCAATCATCTTGGGGTGCGCAGTTGGAGACAGCTAGCTTAAGATCGTGCCGGCTGAAGAGGCTTACTGTTTGAGGCCCAGGTCCTCCCCAGACTGTAGCGCCACCAGAAGAAGAAGAAGAATCAGTCATATATTGTTTAGCTTCGGTTTGCAATACCGCTTTTTAATGTGGTTTAAATAGATTGCGAAATCTTGCAATCACTACTATGTACGCAGATGAAAATATGGGAGTTGATTTTTTTTAAGAATACTTATTTTAATTTTAAAAGTTTATTTTACATTTCCGAATATTGCTTATAGAAGTCAAATCAGTTCTCAACAAACGTTTCAAGTACAAATTCTTACACTCTATGTACATATGTTTACTGGAACTCTACAGGCTCTACGAGGGAGGTTTCTTTTTTGTATTATTAAATATGCCCAAATACTTCCCCCGTGTCATCTCCTTTGCCTCCACAACACCCAACTGGTACGCCTCATCATAAAGCTTTTTGATCTCCATTATTAACCCGTCTGTCGATAAGACACCAAGTTCTGCAATTATATATGGATATAAACGTATGTCCATGAAGAAAGATGAAATTGTACGCTATTAGCATTGCTCTAAGCGATTAAGTTACCATGCATAGCATTTATATCCTCTTGTGAAAGACCTTTGGACCAAATAGCCGGCGTTGTATGAATTGGGGTATCGCTCATTGCAATAAATTCTGTCATTCCTGGAACTGCAGACAAATTATTTACTCACTAATCCGCGATCTGATGAAAGCCAATGTAAACGTCGTTATAAACATTTCAAACAATTGGCATAATGATTTTCGAGAATCGTTTGCTGAATTGAAACGGAATGTCAACAGAAACTTTGACACAACACTTACTTTTTTCTGGCCAGAGATCGGGCGAAGCACGGTCCAATTTTTCAAGGGACATCAGGGCTTCTTCATCAGTATCTTCCTTCACTGATGAACCTGCAAATATTTTGCTTAGTATTTGCATGAATGAATACATTTTCGAAACTATACCATTTTTTAAATTTCTTTTTTTTGTTGTAGCACTTTCTTCTGACATTTTATTATTATCAACCAATCAACTTTTGTTTGTTTGCCTACTTGTCATTTCAGTTCGGTCTTAGTTTGTTCCACACCCATTCGGAATTTAGAATTTAAGGCGGAAACATGTAAAACAACAATAATCTGTTTATCATGAAAGTGAACTTCAATTTATCGTTTACAATCTTTTTTTATATGAGATATATGGACTCAATAAAGGAAACAAACTTTAATTATACATGACAATGTTTCATCTTGGGAATATATCGTTTGTTTGATAAGTCAATATATTTTGTATGTAACTCAGTATAAATAACAATTTATTCAGTTCAAACTAACCCCCTTTTAATAAGTATCTAGAACGATCACGATATTCGTATAAACTTTTCGCCACGTTTTCCATGGAAGACGCAATTATTTTTGTCTCGATGAAATAAGCACAAAATGTAAAGAAATCATTGAGAGCTTAATACGTATATTATACAAAAATTTTCGTTCATATAATTTTATTGCACACAGACGAATGTCTTTAATACTTCTTAATATTACATTGGATGCACTCAATTCAGAATGTATAAATGTATACTAGTTCTGTTTATACGAGTAAATTTGGATCAGCTGGATTTTTCCATTTCCATTTCATTCTATTGTGAAAGGTTAACCCGTGTGCTACGGTGACAGATTCATACAACCTTCGATTTATCATTTGTTTTCTAAGGAAAGTTTAATTTTTATATAGAATTATTTGTTGTAATTATAAATTAATGGCGGCAAATAAAATTATGATGGTCGGTAAAATACCAAATGCCTCAAATATTGCAGCTTTATTTTTCGATCTTGATAACACACTAATCCCTACGAGGAAAGGTGACTCCAAGGCCTGTAGAAAGGTGAGTCGATTCTTTATTGTTCTCTCAGCTTTCTTTTGTTTGAGTTTTATTGGTCGAAACAGGAACCTTCACGTGATTGAGTTTACTTGTGTGTTACGAAATACTAAAATATTTGCGGATCTGTACGTATATACTGCGTATGAAGTATACAAAAATGAATGTGCATATCATCATGCGTACTTAGAAAGTTGTGTAATCAATATCATCTTTAACAACTTTAGATTAGCATTCAAAAGCAGTTCTTCTCCAATTCACAGTTCCTCTTCCATTGGACTCTATTTGTGCTTTTGAATATATCGTGAATAAATTGTAGGTCATTGAATCTTGTTAAAGGTCAAAGTGCATGGATACAGACATACATTATCGCGAGCAATTTTGACAGGCACGTGTTATACCTGTCAAAATATATTGTCATATCGTCAACCGCGTTTTGGCAGATCGCACCAAGTGAACATTTAGTTAAATTCATTGAGAAATAATTTGTTTGTCAAGCCGTGTTGAAAATATGAACATAGTGAATAAGCGTTTATTTGCACTTTGCATGTTGAGAAATTAGTTTTTTCCGTATGTTCCTGAGTGAATGGCGTCATTGAAATATATATCATTTCCAGAATTAGAACAACGCGCTGCACTAGCATGCTCGTTATGCATGGTGTTTCCTATGTAAATAGATAATGTGACCGTTTTATGCAAGAAACAGTATATAAAATATATTTTCGTGAAAATGATGACATATGTGATCTACATATCTATTCATACATCCTGTTGCATGTATTTGTCTCCATGTGATTATTACTCTTTAAGGCTGTATAAAGTCAATTATGCCTATCATTCTTTTCCTAACTTCTCATCATAGGGTATAAAATATTAAATTAAATTTTGAATGTCACAACGAATAAATTCGGCGTAATTTATTCACATTTGTTTTTAGTAATTGGCAATAGTATATTAATTGCCATTAATATTCGGAATCTACTTACTACATACGTTCAATTAAAAACTTATGTAGGAATATCATGTCTTGCGGTTTCTGAACTTCTAATATATTATATATCCTGTTTAATGCATAAAACCACCAGTAACATTTTACGAAAACAAATATAGACAATAGAAAACTCAAGTAGTGTCGGTATCACCCTATGGTGGAAAAAGTGATTCTAAATATAAACACTCTCGTACACTGTGAATCGAATGCATGGATGTTTTAAATTTTTCATCCAATTCGAAAATAAATACAAAAAGAACAAACTAATCCCGAAAAGTGTAAAGCATTTGCTCTGCTAGTAGAGAACACCAATAATTCCATTCAGTTCACGTAAGAGCGCCGTAGAAGATTGTTTCAGTACGCGGAGGAAAAGCGCGGGTATCAACGCTTTTCAAATAGATATTTTTTTTGTTTAAAAAATCCAAATATAATTTCGGGTCAAAATGGCGGACATTCCTGAATCCGTAAAAAAGTGTGCTGCAATGTTGAAAGGAACAAAAAGCGATACCGAAAAGTTTGCTGCCTTGTTCATGGTAACAAAACTTGTGAAGGGCAAGGATTGTAGTCCAACAGCCAAACAATTACTGTTCGAAGCTATTGGATTTGGTTTTCTTAAAAAATTACTAAACTCAAAAGACTTACCAAGTGATTGCCCGCCCCTAGTTTACAAAAGTGTGGCTCTTTCGATTTTAACATGTTTCTGTCAAGAAGAAGAATTGGCTACTCATAAGGATATGATTGAGGCAATACCTACGCTCCTAGAAATAGTAGAAACTGCGGATGATGACGATTACGACGATAATTTGATTGTAGTCAGTGAAGCCTATAGTTGCTTGAAGAGCATCGCAAGTTATGAATCAGGACAAAATGCTCTTCTCTCTATTGGAGCTATTCCGAAGATGTCGCAGATCTACTCGCAGCAAAGTTTTCAGACTGATGAGGCTTTACATCTAATAGTAATGTTAACAAATAAATTTGGTCCTGCTTCTTGGGCCGATGACCCGAAACCGTTTCACGCTTTGATCCAAAGAATCGCTCTCGATATGGAAACTGATCATAGTGAAAGAAAATTTGAACTGTGCAAAATTTTATCGGCTATTCTTTTAACATGTCGTCGCGAGATTATTGTCAACACTTTAGTGGGGGAGATATGGCCAGAAAGTTTGTTTAAAGGTTGCAGCGATATTTTAAAAAGTAAAATTGGCCCAAAACAACGTGATCCAACACTTCATCTCATAGCAACTACATTGCAAGTCTTGGGAATTCAGTGGGCATTTATGGATGACTCAAAACAATTCTTCTTACTACTCCTTCAGTTAGCTGCTATTGAAGTGCGTATGCAAATGGATGAAAAAAAACTTGAAACTACATTTAAGAATGCTGAACTTATTACTTGCTGCTTTATAATTCTGGAGCTTTGCATTGAATATATGGCCGGTGATCAAATTGATATGGAACCAAAGGAGAAACAATCAACATACACCGCACTTAAAGGTGCATTCAACCAAGTACTTGCCGTTTTGACACGCGTGTCCAATGACAAAATTAAGGACAATTTGAATGAACGTGACAAGGGATTTGTTTGTGCTGTTGTACGTATCTTATCGGCATGGCTGGCACAAGAAACAACGGCTATGCGCCCGGCAATCTATAAAATCCTACCGTACATGTTCAAACTGGCTAATGAAACCTTCCACGAATTAAAGGTACATCGTAAAGAAAACAAGGAAGGCGAACCTCCTGTTGATATCCTCCGAGTTATGTTACCTGCTCTATGCCATTTGGCCGTTGAAGATGATGCTCGAAAAATAATGTTCAATACCAAACAAGATGAAGTCTTTCTGGAAGCTATTGAATTTTATTTCTCAATATCTTACTACAAGAAGCCACCGATTCCTAGAGCTGAACGCTTGAAACGTATGAATGAACCAGATCCTGTTCCAACACCTAAGCAGGTAGAAGAAATGAAAGATGCACGCACGGCCGTCGTAAGTCTGTGCAATATTTTGATGAATCTCACCGTGTTGGAACCAAAAATAGTTGAAGAAAGTCCCGTGTTTGCCAATCTTCTTAAATTCGTCTACGACAATTTACCGGAGCTTAAGGACACATCCGAAAATTTAGTAATGCACGGCCATTTAGCCATACTTGGTCTCTTACTTTTAAAACAACAATCGAAAAAGGTAAAGCAAAACGATTTTTCTATTTGCCGGTATATTCAGGCAACTATACGTTTCCTCTGGGATGCATATAACATCGATGAATCGAATGATCCAACAGCATTGGTTGTTTCAATTTCTTACAAAGAACACTGGATGGAGGTGTCGGAGTTATGGTTCCTCGGTATGCAGACTATTTGTGGAGTATTACCGTTAATCCCGTGGATATCTGAATTTGCAATCGAAAGCGGATGGGCTGAAGGAATCGTGCAAACACTTAAGAAAGTCAAGATAGGTACCTTACCGCCTAACGTCAAATCTGCGTATGAAGATTTCCTGTCGCAGCTGGTAGAAGTTAACCCCAGTGTCGTAGCAACACTAAAAAAAGCCGATGCTCTACGTGTTTGTCGCAACCACAGAATGATGGATTTGGGCAAGAAACTTTTTGGCGATTAATTTTTTTTTTCTTATCTTTTTGTAATACATACAAATTTATTTATTTGTACTTTTTTTAATTTATAATAAATGAGAAATGATTCATAATATTCCGCTTAAGGAATTGTGTAACTACTTTTGTCAAAGATATACCCTCCACAGTAAAGTGAATAATAAAATGAGTCATTTAAAAATTAGTATTTGTTTACTTTTTTATTCGTGTAACTAATTTTTATTCATAGCTTTGATTTTTGAATAGATGCATTGATTTTCAATAATACTTCATCTATGTATCTATCAAATTACTTCGGAAGAAAAATGTTTCTTAAAATTCACAAAATGGAGGAAAGTTCTACACATACACGCAAGTCTGCTGTGGAGTCTCAAAACACATGAATCTATTTTTGTTTAGCCGATAACCTGGCAATATGCCAGTATGAGTATCTCTGCTCCATGAGCGTGTGGATCTTTCAATCAGAGAATTGGGTGTTATATTTGTTTTTTGTTTACCTTATACGAATGTCGCATTTATACTTGAGAGACAATGTAATTTTTAGTATATGTGGCATGGCAAGTCATTGACTGCAGAAAAATGTATTTCTTTTAATAGGTTTCTTTCCTTTGGTGTACGAATTGAATCAATATAATAAATTATGTCAATCATTTTATGAAACAATTTTTTATAGTTAGCGTTATTAGTTGAGAACAAATCAATCGCTTCGAAAAATTCAATATTTCGAATTCAATGTCGGTACATAATAAGGTAAATAGAATCATTTCACACGTCAGATGTGATTTATATATAGAGATATATAAGGCTTTCTCTAGTAAAATGTAATGACTTCTGTACGCACTGTCCATTGTAAATATGTACAACAATGAACTGCACTTGTTCATGGAGTTCTATCTAAACTGAAAGAGTAGAATTTTATATATCTATACCTTATCCGTCATCCAAAAAACATTTGCCAAAAATGTTAATATATTTTTAACCCTGAAATCAAGTCGTTGTATGAACAAACTTGTGTCAAATATACATATTTCGTATATTTTCATTAATCATTATTATATTTTTGTGATGTACATACAAACATTTTTACAATTTTTTTGATGGCTCACCAACGGAATTTAGAGAATATATACATGAAATAGCGCATTTGCTAAGAAATTCAAATTCACTAAGTATTTTTTATATGTATGGCAATTGTTCCATCCTAAAGTACATACATAATTACGTAGAAAACACCTGTTGGACATAGAACGTGCTTTAAGTAAACTTTGTCACTTAATGACGTAGTTTCCGTATTCTGAACGACATTGTTAAATCGAATGAATATTTTCGTGTTCAGAACATAAATAAACTCTGACGTATTCAGAACAATTATAAAAATGACACAATCAGTATATGTATATTAATGTGTGAACATTTGATAAAAGGAAAAAAATATATTTTCTAGTTCAGCTGTTTGTAAATATCGGACTGACATCCATCCTGTTTTTTCCAACTGAATAACCTTGGTATATATCCAAATACAATTATGTAGTAAAATATAGACTTAACAGTTGTTTACGATTTGAAATTTATTTCTTAAGTAGAAATTTGGCGCTCACAATTCAATTTGTTTCAGCTCCATACATCACACATGTTTCCTTAATGTTTTCTGTTCAAGGCATTCAATACCTAACTGTTTTACTAATGCGGTTAATCGTTATGTTTTAAAGCTTAAACATTCATTTATCTCTTTTATTGGAACTTACATTAAATTTTAGCTTGCCGAGCAGTTAGAATGCAACTATAACTTCCTGCCAAACGAAGCTGTCCAGGTTACTACAAAATTTCTCCAATCATTTCGACGCTGCCCAGATAATTCACAAACATCATTGGACTCGTGGCGTTCTTATCTTTGGCGAGATGCATTGCCAGAACGCTATAAGCATTTGGCAGATCAGATTTATACACAATGGTTGCACCTGCGTTATAGATACTTAGCCATTCCGCAAGAGTACACACAAATGCTTAAGCAATTTCGTTCGTCTGGTTATCTACTAGCACTTATAACCAATGGTCCATCGAACGCGCAGTGGGAAAAGGTTAAAAAGCTGAATGTGAGTCAGTATTTCGATTGTGTTCTAGTTTCATCTGATCTACCCTGGGAGAAGCCTAATGCAAACATATTCCTTGCCGCTTGTAATTTCCTACGTATAAAACCAGCGGCGTGCGTTATGGTTGGTGATAAAATTGAAACTGACATACAGGTACGTATCTGAAAAAATATACATTAATTTTACTAAGCTAAATCGTTGTCGTAAAAAATGATACTAAGAGACACTAAAAATAGGGAGATCAGAGATGATTTGCATTTTATACAGATTACATGCATGTAGTTTGTATTTGTCTGTGATCCTTTGACAGTTTTTTTTTATCCAATTCGTGAAAATTTAATACTCTTTAAACAGAACATCTTTTGGAAATCCTGCAGACGATAAAAATAAAAGAATACTTTTTTGCAGCTCTTTCAATAAGAGTGCCAGAGGTTTATACTAAAAATAATTGGTTATTATTAACGTGTGTCCATATGTACATACACAATAATGTTGGTTCTCTTACTTTACCCCCAACTTTTAAAGACCAATATATTCGAACACTTTTTGGAAAAAACAATATTAATTTTTCTGAGTGATAAATCATTTGTTATGAATTATAAAACTGTAAAAATACGGTTTTGAAAAAATGGTTTTTGTATGTAAATGTCTAACTAATATAACTGACAACCCTTGTGCGAAAGTAACCACAATATTTACATTTGAAAAATATATTTCATGGAGTTAATATTTATATTATATATTAAATTCTATTGATTCAATAAGAAAAAATGTATCATTAGCGTACAATTATTTTGGAATTAGGTATTTACTGCTTTTTTTATACTTGACAAGATTCTGCATTAAAGTGTGGTAGAGAATTTATGATGCAATAAGGAAAGCAAGGTTGCGTGCTGACGTTTTATAATAAAGGTGATTTGAAAATAAACGTAAGTTGCGTGGATATTTTGAAAATGTCGTTAAACGTGTATAAAAGAAAGTCACATATAAACATTTACCTTCATGTGATGATAAATTAAAATTGTAGACAGCTTGGGGAGACATTTTGATAAAATAGATGTGATAGATTTAAGCGAATAATGCTTGAGCAACAATTGCGATCGCGCACAGAATAAATCAGCTATCCAGACATACGATGATTGAACAAAACTTGTTTGTATATAATTACTGCAAGATTTAGATTGCTATCAGCCATAAAATAAATCTTCAACAATTGGATTTGATCAGAAATGCTTTTGACCTGGGCTCATGCGGTAAGTAAACTATTTTGAGAAAAGAGGTAATTTGAACGCGATTTGAAATTAATCTGTCTCCTTATTTACAATCGATGGAAATTTTTAAAATGAACGTAGGCATTTAAAGGGATAGGGATAGTCTCTAATGAGAAAAACGGTTGCTTTTAAAAACACTTTCCTAAGTCCTAGCTAGGCACCAGATTCTTTCGATTGCAACAATATTGTAGGCTATTCAACACGAAAAATTAGGGTTCAGCAGTTTCTTATTCTACACAACTAACACCAGTAAAACACACTGGTATGTGAAAGATTTTGAAAAGAAAATATTTTTTTTTATATTATCTTATGGGGTCTCTAGTGTGGGTTTTGTTTTGTCTATTTTTATTTTTTCATCGAAAAAAAAAACCGCATTAAAAATTTTCAATTATTCTAATTATTCTGTTTCTCACAGATTGTATAAGGTTATAATCTAATTAAATGTTGTCTTTTAACCAATTGCTTTAAGTTCAGGCCCTTATTAGTGAAACATATTATTTTACAATAAATATACCATAAAATATAACCACAAAATGGCCATAAAGAATACAAAATATAACTAAATACAAATATTATTACAAATAACTTTCCTGAATTAAAGTCGACTATTTCTCTCTATATGCACCCTGTTAACTCAAATTCCAAAAAAAAAATACCAACTTCCAACGTCCCATCCATACATCTTCCACAATGAAATATCCTTTCATCGATTTCACACCGTCAATACAATTCAATTCCGGATGTTGATGCACAATGGTTTAGGGAGGCAAAGCAGCTAATCTAGGAGCTACAATTTGGATACCATTGAACCCAGACGTAATCGAAGACCTAGATGCAGAATTTAAAGGCAACGAACACATGCGACCTGATTTAGTTGTTCAAAACTTATGTGAGATGATAAAATTCTTCCCGAAATGCAGAAGCGGAAATGTCTCTTCAAATGGAAGTAACTCATCAAAATACTTGCATCCAGAATCATCATCGAGCCACATGATGCGTCGAAACAACAGTCAAGCTGGTGTCAGTTCCAGCCATAATTACAAAAACTACCGACGTGGCGTATCACTGCCCGATATTGATTGCAGTAGCGAAAACAGTTGCGATAGCATCTTCAGCTGAGAGTCATAGTAAACAAATGAGGAAAATTGTATGCACAAACGCATAATCACTAGTAAACAATTAATATTATTTGTAACCGAATTGAATTCGGTTATGCACTCATGCTTCCTTTTGTTTTAAGGAACTTATACTTTTATCCAACTGAGCTTCCAAATGCAAGGATCTGAGGTATTGAATTAGGTGAATTATTACTTTTAGCAAACACACAGTAATAACAACATACAAATTCGTTATTAAAGGATTAATTGAACCAGGATACAAGAATACAGCAAATATTTTCACAAGAACAATTATTTCGATATAAGAGTACAAACAATTTCCTCCGAAATATTGTAATAAGAGAACCCTAAGAAAAAAAACTTTTTTGCATAGAAGAAATATTTTTGTACATATTTACAAGAGATGTTAGCTCTCATAGTGTAAGAATGAAGTCTTGCTAGTTTTCTTAAGTCTGTTATTGATTCTTTTTGTAAGAAATAATTTCGCCTACTGCTCGTAATCATCATATTTCACTTATTTACCATAACTAAATGCTAAGTAAACACGCAATAAAAAACAAAAATTAGAATGATTTTGAATAAAATAAAACTCATTTGTATGACACTTGTTGAACTAATGACCTGCAAAAAGTACCTTGATCAATATTATTATATAGTTGAAGTAGTGAGGTGAGTCCATTTGGAAAATTAAGATTATGTTAACTGTAGTAAGAACTTTTTTATGATTTTGAAAATTGCAAATAATGAAATTATTTCGAATGTTGAATAAAAAAAAAATAAATAATGTTCGTTTTATTCCTTCCTCTTTCAATAATTACTCCCTCCATAGTAAGTATAAAAAACTCGAAAATGTTTCGCTGCTGTCCCTCTAGAGAAGTTTCACTGTACTAAGCAAATCATACTCGGCGCATTTGTAACAACTTCAAACGATCAAGTTAAAATTGACATGTAGTTTCCAATTTATTTTTTACAATTTTTATAGAAAAACAGTTTAAACAACAATGAGATACAAAGTATTAAGCCGTCGCCGGGTATCCCCATGGATCCAGTTTTTCATTGAGAAGTGTTAAACATGATTCTGATAATTTTGAAAGTAATTCAGCCAATTTATGTTTGGTATACACTTTATAAAGTTGCCGTACTTCACCAGAAATTTCATCGGCCAATTTAATGCAGCTCTTGTAGTCGCCACTTTGATGTAAGACTTTATGCAGTAACAATACAATTTCTGGAATACAAACAGAACGAAGTTTTTGCAACTGATGCAAGCGATTATCCCAGTCTAAGTGCTCTACATCCACAGGATCCTTTGCAGTATCTGGGTCGATGCACCATCCTTTTTCAGGAAATAAAAGTACATTAAATAAGGCGTCGCGCGTTACTGTAAGTAAAACAAAAAAGTAAGTAATACATAAATATGAAAGAGAGATAATTACGTTTAGTCTGCTCGTTTAAGTTCATATTCCAACGATCAAGTTCGGCGCGGTAAACTTGCTCTTTATGTTCAGATGCAATCCGCTCCGTAAAATTTGCATTGGAGTTCACACTTTCTGGCTCTTTTGGCCTATTGTGAAGCAGTTGTGACCAATCGTTGAAACTGTCTAAGCCGATTAGGTATACTTTATAACTCAAATATTCCTTAACACTGCATTCTTCTCGACAAGGAAAATTATCTTTTGAGCCGTATATTGAAATTATTTGTGCCAATGAGTCGGCTGGAACCATAGCGAAAGCTGCACGCATGCATTCAGTCTTTCCTTCAGCAAGAAATGTGCGGAATAAAGCGTTTGCTTGCCAGAGTAGTTCTCCTTTTTGTTCGGGATAGAACGTGAGCCACTCTAAAGCCTTTATTTTCTCATTGTCATATTCAGATATATCGCCTTGTTGCTTTTTATTTTCCATTTCGGTATCGCAAATTCGAGTACGAATTGTTTGCACCGTGAGTCTTGTGATACTGTCAACGTCTAGTCCAGCTGACATAGCTTCTTCTAAGGCAGCCGATCTTGCGGATGTTTCTTTTATGGTTTCGAGGAATCTTGAGTAAATTAATATCTGCATTTTTCCTGGGAGCCCTGCTGTATAAAATGCAACAAGTTGAGGGTCCTTAAATTCAATAAGGCACTCTACATAAGCTTTTATGATAGCGTCAGCCAGTTCTTCTTTATCAATTTTACCGATTTGTCGCATAAAAAGAACGATATGACTTAAAAACCGCAGCATGTGGGCTGATAGTTTTTCTTCTTCAACCCATGTACACATTTTTTGCAATAACTCTGGCACGTTGTCTAGTATGATGTATTTTTGAATAATGTGCATCTTGCTGTTGGCTGCCTTTCTTACGTTTTCGTTTTTATGAACTGTTAGTTCATCAAATATTTGTTCCAATGACATCTTGTTGTCCCAATACTCTTGAGGCATAAGAGACCGTATCTCACTCTCAACTCGAATATCAATTTGAACTTTTAGGTATGCCCACAGTAAATCTATCCAAGACTTATTCAAGAGTCCCTTGAGTGATTCCAAATGCCCACATAATGCTCCAGCTATTGCTCGGGTGTATTCATCAAACTTATTGCTATCTGCCATCATCCAAGCACATTTTTTCCATATATCACGCCGTGGATTTCCTTCGATTGGAATCTTTTCATTAGTACTGGATGACTCATAATTCGGATCCTCATGTAGGCGCCAACCTTCAAGGATTGCTGCTCGCCAAGTCTGGCCACAGTACTTGCAAAGCGCCATAGCTTCATCAATACGTCCCTGACGAATTTCAGCAAATATTGCTCTAGACAAGCGCAAGCTATCTTCCTCGTCAAGTGGATGCAGAGATTTCTTTTCACGAATGGGAGCATCTGGGTCGAGCGATTTTATAATTTCACGCTCATTTCCGAACGCTACATCGTGTGGATTTTGTAGTTGGAAAAGGGTATTTTCCCACCCAACTGTGCGATCAGTTGAATGTCCAACATGCATTGTCTCAACCTTAACATAACATGCTTCTAACCAATCTACAATCAGTTGGTATTCACGGATGTGCGAGTTACCTGGTAAAAGGAAACATTAAGAATTAGAAAGGCAATGAACAAAATAATACTCACAGGCATACAACTGGCCGATTATTTCTTTCTCTGAACAACCCAATGGCATAACTTCATCCATCTGTTCTGTTTGAACCATTATGCGATCTTTATAAAGAGCGTATAGAAGCTTCCATGTATTGTGTTCTTGTTCTAACCACAAATACTCTTCGGATTGCTGCTTTGTATATGCAGCTCGCATACCGCCCCTTCCAACCTCTTCAATTACTCCAGAACATGTATGAATTATATCCTGAATTGTCTCAAATATCTCTGAGTCATTAGTTCTACTCTGAAGAACCTCCAGAAATTGAGGAAAAAGCATATTCGCCTTTTCTTTCAAACATATTTCATTACTTTCAAGAACTGAACGCTCACTGTTTACCGGCTCGATGCTTAAGAAGTTTGTTGTGCTCTCAAACATGGCATAATTGCCACTTGTATTCAAGACAGCGGAGCTGTTATGATGGTCTAAGAGACGCTGGATTTCATTTGGCGCTAATGTAATGGATAGATCTAGATTTGCTGATTTTGAAGCTCCATCAGAACGTGGATCTTTTGCTCGAATAAGACCACGCTTAGATATAAATGATACATCAGACATGATACTTCCAATTAATCGTTATTATAAGCAAAACAAAATATTAATAATGACAAAAATTCACTACAACTTTTTGAAACGTGATAACTTTACTCTTCGAAAAAGCGCCTGTTGGGCTAAACAAATTTTTTGACGTTTTGATTCAGGCTGACATTCCATGACAATCAGTATCTGTCAGGGTATGTTCAAAGATATAATATTTGATTCATCAATCAGAATTCGCTTAATTTCCAGTTAATTGTTTATAAAAACGCAAAATCTGACGAATGTAATATCTTGTATTAATAACAGTTTGAAATGATATGGTAGAAAGAATATATGATTTGGGAAGTCATTAGTGTTGAGCTTAGCTAAAAATTACCTTTCAGCACCCATCAAATAGATACTTCAATAATTGCTTGGTATAGATACAAATTTTTAGTCAAACTTCACAAACATTGAGCAACTGATTCTGTTGAAATTTCCATATGGACTTTCCATACCAACGAAACTATTTCTTCGCATACCCATTTTATACGTTCGCTTTTTATGCTGATGATAATATATATTCAGCAATCCCTCAAGAGTATTAAAAATTTAAGTTAATTCACAAATTGTATATCTTAATGAGTAAAATATTATTATAATATAATAAAATATTAATTATAATATATATAGTATACGAACACTGAAATTATTTTATTGAATTCAGTTCGCAAAACTATATAATGCTGTACATGCAGATGGTCCAAAATTAGAAATGAAGTATTACAGAGAGGCATGACTTCTACCTCTCTTGTCTCTTAAATTTTTTGACAACTGTTTTTTTATAACGTTTTCTTAAACCAATTGATCGATCAGAGGACGGCATTAAATGTCAAAAATCAAAAATTCATGAATATCTGTCAAAAGGCACTCAAATTCGTCGATGGACTAGGGGACAATCAGATGTGAAGTCGGCTAATTCTGTAATACTACATTTCTGTTCAAAAGGTGCCAAAAGTCACAACTTAACTTGCTATCTTGTAGCGAGTAGAATAATCTTGTTTTCTTGAAAAATAATCCTGAGCGAGTGCAGGATTTTTCTGTTATTGTTGTAATGAATGTTATCCAGGATCCTGTTCGGTATTATGGGCATAATAAAAAAAACACTTAATTAATATACGACTACCCGCTATCTTGTAGCGGGTAGTCGTGTGTCTTGGTGAAGTTAGTCCGAACAAATATGGTTTCTGTAAATATTGTTTACTAGGAAAAATGCACCATCGTGCTGATGGAGAAAATGGTATATATTCATATATATTTTCACAATTACTTTGGGATAATGATACAATCAATGAATGTTTGTAGTATATGGTTTCACTTGCGAATCGTAAATTATATTGAATGCCCCCTAATAATAATGAAATGTCATTCATATCTAAGAAATAAATAATTAGAATAGTTGTGAATGCAAGGGATGACTAGCACGGTTTGTGGTTGTGCTTCACTGTGTATTTCTGACTTAGGCCGCCCCAAACGCCAATACCCAGTGTATTGCCACTACCGAGCACGAGATCCTTGACTTCTTAAATGTTATTCAAGAATACTTCCTTTCCCGCACTTACTATTTTTTGAGAACTTTGAATGTCTCGATATAAAAATCATTGAACTTCGTATTTTGAAGAATTCCCTGTAGTCCTCGTCGTGAGTGGTACTCTAACAGTTACATTCCCTTTGTATTTGGTTGCGTTTGTAGCTAAAAGAAAAATAAATTGAGTAAGAAAACATTTAGCAACAAATAAATATGATTTCATATGGTACTAGTAAGCTACAATAAGCTACACAGCAATTGGCTGTGTCTTGACACCGGACACTTAAAGGTATTAATAATCCCTTGAGCGCGCGCAAATTGTAAAAAATTGGCTTTCTAACTGAAAGAAGTAAGCATTCGAGATGTTCGGAAAACTTTTTCTAGTTTTTTGATTTATTGGTAAGGCAGTAACACAAATTATACGTTGAGAAAGTATTTTAATTTTTAAAGTTTTTAAGATATACAAAATATATTAGTGTGTCGATACGGACGTGGTACGACAAAAAATATTTTTCACGGCCCCACCCCACGCAGATATGTATTTAAATCCAATGTGCACTTGCACCTGTTCTCCCTTTCTCCCTCTATACCTTCGGCCCATGCTGTGTCTTGACTACAGATACTTAAGGGTATTAGTACTCCCTTGTGGGCGCGCAAGGGAAAGAAACAGCGTAGAACTTTTTGCACAACCCAATATATCGGTATCTTCGCAAATGTCCAAAGGTTATTTATTAATTGCGACCAAAATCTCTTCATCCTTTTTTTTTTTTTTTTCAAAGGTCGATATATAAATGGGTACTTATTTCGATCTATAGTACAAGAAACAAATTCATATAAAATTAGTATCATTCAATTCGATCATGTTATCAAAAAAACCGTTACAATCTCAGAAAAGCTATAGAAAGAGCAATATCTATATGTGTAGATTCGACGGACGTGTCCACTACTTCACGGCGACCGCTGCGCAGCTTACATTCCTTATTCATTTTCAATACCCTATACGACTCGCAATATTTATGATACAAAAATCGTACGATAGATGTACAATACTTATCACAAAGTATAAAATAAATTTTGTATTTGGAGAATCGTAGCGATTTTAAATATTTAATTGGGGGTACACAGAAATGAGGAGATATGTTGTTATACTGTGAGAAGATCCTAAAAGAAATGACAGCATTTCAATGTTCCTTGTGTAAGTTTTAAATATTTAATTATTGACATTGTGTATCAGGAGAGAATGAAGGGTGATTTCACATAATTAATTGATAGGATTATTTAATTATTGTTGATGGACTTACAATGCAGTTAAATCATTTTAAAACAGTTCTTCAATACTTTTACAGTAATCAAACCTTAAACGAATTTTTCAACATATATAAAATACATACATTTTATATTGAAATTATAGCCATTAATCATCATAGACAGAACTTGTTATTCGTTAATGTTTAAAATGTATACAAGTCGTTTTTATGTGAATTAATTAAGCTTGTTGATTTTTTTATAATTTGTGCGTGCTCAAAGTTAAAATTTATGCAAGTCGTTTTTATGCGTATTAATTAAGCTTGTCTAAGCTACCTTATTAAAACAACTTTCCTTTATTTTAATTTATTATTTATTTATTTCCAAATTAGGTGCACTACGTTTGACTTCCTACTTTACAATCAATCATTTCTATCTACTCTTTTACTGCCAGCATTTTTTCTCTCTTTTGATTTCTGTACATTGTTCTTAGAATTACTACAAGCGATATTTTGTACATTGTTCCTAGAATTACTACAAGTGTGATAAAGGCAAAAGGGAGACGAGGTACCTGTGCACATTGGTCTTAAATATCTGTGGGATGTAGTCCGTCGGAAATATTAGGCTGGGAAGAGCATTCCATATTCGTGGAATAATATCGGCTGAAGAACGAGTCTCTGAATTTAACTGTCCGTCCGAAAGTAGGCTTAATATTGCGGGTGAATTCATGGAAAGAAGAAATGCAGCTGGCTGGTTCACTTGAGCATCGTTTGTTGAAATAACGATAAAACACGGACAAAGAAGAAACGGTACATCGATGTTCGAGCGAGTAATGACTCTGCGATATTATTGTCTCCTAAAAGTTTTATCGCTCGCTTTTGGATTCTGTCAAGTAGGTGCAGGGTGGACTTGGGGGTACCAGACCAGATATGAGAGTTGTACTCAAGCTTGGGGCGGATGTATTATATATTTTTGGCGACCTCAAATATGTGATCGTTCCAACTAAGTGTTGTGTTGATACACATACCAAGGATGGAAAGTTTTCCGGTTTCATCGACACAAGCGCCATTCATGGATAATGGCTGATTATTAAGGGTTCGCTTTAGTGACAGCAGACAGCATTGAGTGTTTGAAGCATTGAATTCCACTCTATTCTCTCTTTCTCTCAACTTTTGCTCATAAGAGAATTTCACACGTCTAATAGTTGCATTGCAGTCATTTCCAGTTTAAATTTGTTCCGGTTTTCCTCAGTAGGGCTGGCTTTGTATGTTCGGAAAATCAACTCTCTCATTCTGATACAGCTCGAGTCATAGTATGCGTTTGCTTTGGGCTTGATAATCTTCACTCTGTGAGGAATGAAGGTTCTCATGCCCAGCAGAAGAAAAAAAAAGTTCGCTCCAATCGGCTTTCTCGTACAGCCATGCTGTTCTTTTAGGAATTTGTTCTCTAACTGTGTGTGGTGATAGAGAATTTTGCTGATACGACACAATGGTCCGACGAGCCTAGAGGTGACAGTATGTCAACAGAATAATTTTTTAGGATGAGAGGTGAGAAACAGGTCCAGGATATTGGCGGAATGACCTGCAATGTCAGGTATTCATGTGGCCTCATTTACTAGCTGGGTCAGATTGTTTACCTCATCAAAGATTTCGACGTACCTTCCTTCGGGTGTTGTATGGCCTGAATGTCGAAGCCAATTAGAATTGTGTACATTGAAATCGCCCGCAATGGCAATTTCAGTGCGAGAATATAGGGATACAATTCTTGAAATGGAATCGGAGAGCGTATCAAATTCGTTAAAAGTTAAACTGCTATCCAAGCTTGGACTTCTATAAATAAAGCAGTAGCGGATTAAATGCTTACGGACATGCAGTTTTAACCACAGAAAAATTAAATTCCGCATTGCAACAGCGGCCGTATTGTGATTGTATTCGGTAAGCTACATCACTAGGCACGTAAATGGCGAGACCGCGGTGTAAAAAGAAAAGCGGCTATATCCAGGCAGGTTCAAATCCAATAATTCGGTATTCTCACCCACCTGTGTTTCACTCGGCGCCAAGACTGCTGGTTTGTAACGGGATGGGTGGACATACACGGCGAAGAGATTCGCTCTAAGCCCACGCACATTGCTCATTTTATTTTCTGATTTATTTGTACATACAATTGCTTTAATAGGTAGTTTTGGTTTTCAAAAAAATGTTTAATATATGTCGACAAAGTAATCATGTTGCATCAGGATTACTGAAATCTGTGGTCATTCAAGTGATGTTAAAGGGTAGCTGCTCAGAATTAGTTCTTTACATCATTGAATAACAATTTACGGTTTTTAATTATTCAGATGACACTGTGACGCCACGCTATGTAGTTTGTTCCTCTGGCTTTCCATGTATTCAGGAAGGCAGTACTCGTGCTAAAAAGTTCCGCTTTGGACTTCATTGCATTTCTTATAAGAATTTTCCGCTGCTTTTAATATCAAGCAATTCCGCTTTGGAATTGCTGTATTATTCCTGCAATTTATAACACTTTTTGCCAGTACTTTCTTTACGGGATGATTATAGTAAATTTGCGGTCTAAGTAAAAAAGTGATCGGTAGATATGAATCTCTTTCCAATATTCAAAAAGTTAACACTTTTGACGAAAAGACTAATCGGACCTAGGCTGAGTTTAAATTTATTGACGTTTTTCATATTGTGTTTTGAGATACCCACAATCAGAATAATTCCACTGATTGACCACTCCAGGGATAGTGCATTTAATTTTATCCTAACTCCAAATGGTGACTGGATCAGATTTGAAAACCAGATATAAGCGTATTTGCCCAGCATACAAATTAATTTATTTAACATTTGCGCCTGGAAATTAGTTTCTAAAATAAAAACATTTTAGTCAATTTATGCCAATACCCATTCAAATTAAATTGTCGTTAAGTTATTTATAATACGTGTAATCATTTTGAAACATTCTTAAAACTAAAGGCTTATATTTAAATAACCGAAATTGTTTTCAAAGCTGAGCGGCAGAAGGTTATCGTTCACAATGAAATTCAGCCTATATCTATAACTTCTACCCTTCAAATGTAGCTAGGCAACATATACTTCTACTATCATAAAGTAGATGGCCGTATCCGTGTTTAGCAAAAAGCTTCAGCAGAAAGCTGCGCTCCTATTTACTAGAAATTTCAAGGTAACATCAAACTCCGTACATATGTAAACAAATTTGAAACTGACCCGGCCTTGGACCTTATATGTTCAAAGAAAAAATATTATTAACAAAGCACACAGAACTAATCCCTTTCCTTTTTCAAATTCATTTAATATTAATTTTTTATTTGTGCCCCCCATTTGCAGCCATCTGCGAAGGTTGTGTGTGTTGCATTATTTGCCGCTCTATGTACCTACGTACTTTTCTTTTCATTGTATCGCGAGGCAATTGTTTTGCAGTATTTGTTCCAACCCTTACGTTTCGCCTCCTCCTTCATTCCATTTCAATGAAATACCTTCATACACATACACAGATGCGACTTTCAGTAAGGTATTTTATCCTTAGCCTTGTCTCAATACTGGAATGCAATTGCCATGTTTAAGGTCAGCTTATCACCTTTGGTATGTTCGTATGCATGTATCCCCGCGTTTTAGATGGCTCTGTTTGTTATAATTGTAATATTTATTTGGCTATACTGAGTGTACTTCTTGCGAAGGTTGTTTTTGAAAGAATGTTCAATGCATTCCTAAAAATATACCGATACTTGATGTGAAGGTATGTACATATGTAGTCCTCTATTGACTCCAACCTAAAAAATCGCACGACATTTAGTTGTCGCTCTATTAATTATCCAATAATTCTACTAATGTCAAGGGGATGGTTTCGTTGTGAGGAGCTACAATGTTTTAACATAAATCTCGCCTAAACGACACTTTATTAATTTTGTGTTGCCGCCGTAAGGTACACATATGAATATGCCAATATGAGCGCGGAGTCGACGAAGAATGCATTTAATGAAGTTCAATAGGATTCCAATTTCATTAGAATCTGAACGTCTAGTTATTGCATTCTGTGCAATTAAGAGGACTTCTTGTATCGGGCTTTCGTTTGAAAACCCTTGTAAAACTGTTATACATACATACGTTAGTGAAGAATAAGCTTTTCGATCCACAATTCACTAAGATTGGCTAAACTTCAAATTGTCATGTCTCCTTTGAGTCTGGTCCAGAATGGAACACTCTTCCCCATGATTCCAAATACTGAAATTGCAGAGGGGGAATCGTGGCATTATTATGTGCAGAGCGCATGTGGGCATCAGCCATTAAATTGAAACGCGTTATCTTTACAAATAACAATGGTATTATATTTATATACCTGATACTAAATGGTCTATAGGAGAGCAGTAGGACTGGAAAAATCGGTCATTACAGTTGGTTTTCAACATGTCTGATGATGTATTTGTTGAACGCTGGGTTTTCAGTCGTAGTTGAATTTCCTCTAGTATAATTAAGGGAATAACACACGTTTCCTTACTGTGGAGTGAAGTAGTGGCGTACAATGTCCCATGGGAGACAGCTGTCGTTTGTTTTTAAAACTTCGAGCTTTCTTTTATACCCACATGATGTGTGGGTGTTGATTCGTTTTTATTCCTGTTTTTTTTTATATCCGTTTGAGGGTACTTATTGGTTAAACCTCGCGCTCAATATAAATCATACATACGTACATATGTAGTATACAAGTATGCAAATTATTCTAAATTATGACTTTTGACAAACAAATAGACAGGATTGGTATCTTTCACTCGACTTAGGTTTGATTTTGCATGATTAGGTCTCTTTTTGTCAATTATTGGCTCCGCAGAGTGTGCAGGTTCATAGATGTTCTTAGTATTATATTAAAAAAATAACTATATGGTATGTACTTGGTGGTTGATGATCATATCCATATACATAGTTCACACATAACATGTAACCTCTTCTGAGCGCTGTCCAGTCCATTACTCCAATGTCAAATTCTGAAATGTTCAAGACACATATACATATCGTCGTTAAGTTTTCTTCCGACGATTTCTTACTTTCTTTTTTTTTACATAATGAGTATTCTATAGGGCATATGCCTGTGCATCCAGGGCAAAGTTATTGACTGCTCTCAACTTGGCGAGTTGCCAGCAACGATCCATGTTAAATGCACAGGCCAAGTTGACATACAGCCTCCTCGCGGCGCGCTCTGGATAGCCTTTACAGCAACCGCTTCGAGGTGAACCAATGTATGCAGCGGCCCCTTGTCCAGGGGTTTAAATCTGGACCCGGTCCTCCAGGTTCGGGAGTTGCGCGTGGGGTTAACTTCCCCACCGTGTAAAAAAATATTAGTTCAGAAACGACGAGAAGCCTCGGATACGGATGACCCTACTGCTCACGACCATGGACAACGAAATAAGGACACCGATTTTCGGTTCCGCACGTGGTATCTGAGGTCCCTGAACAGACGAACTTGCAGAAGCCCTCGAAGCTTATAAGGCAGATATCACCGCCATTCAGGAGGTGCGTAAAACTGGAAGGATGAAAAACTGCGATATATACTTCGCCGATTGTTACAAAAGTCTAAAGCTTTAAATACATAAGCGAGCGCCTCATAACAATCCGAATCAAGGCTACATTCGGCAACATCAGTCTGATCTGCGCCCACGCCCCAACGGAGGATAAAGATGACGACAGCAAAGATGACTTTTACGATCTCCTAGAAACAACGTACGATCAATGCCTCGGCTACGACACCAAGATCATTCTAGGAGATTTCAACGCAAAGCTGGGCAAGGAAGACATCTTTGCTAGAGTCATCGGGGAAGCACAGCCTGCACGACAACACGTCCGAGAACGGACTCAGGCTGTTGGAAAATTCGGACAGAAGCCTGTCGTGACTCAGAGGAACAACTCGTAGTAGTTTCGCAGTCGATACTGAGAATCTGGAAAGATCATTTCTGTAGACTGTTAAACGGCGACGAAGACTCAAATACCGCTGTCAGGTAGAATGTTCCACTCAACGCAATTGACGGTGATCGACGAGAATTCCGTCCCCCCGACTTAGACAAAGCCAAGATAGTGATATCGAGACTAAAGTCGAATAAAGCTGCTGGTGCAGACGGACTGTCTGCGGAACTGTTTAAGGCAGCTGGAGATGAGCTGGTTAGATACATGCACCAACTCATCTGTAAGATATGGTCGGAGGAAAGCATGCCCGACGAGTAGGGCCTCAGTATCTTTTGCCCGATCCACAAGAAAGTAGACCCCTTCAACTGTGCCAAATTCCGAGGGATAAGTCTCCTCAACGGGGAAGTTCACCATCGACCAAATCATCACATTACGGCAGATCCTGGAAAAAAAACCCAAGAAATGCAGATCGACACCTACCACCTATTCGTCGATTTCAAGGCCGCATATGACAGCGTGCATAGGGACGAGCCATGTCTAGTTTTGACATTCCTGCTAAACTCGTCTGGTTGTGCAGGATGACGATAGAGAATTCTCGCTGCTCCATCAAGGTCGGTAACGAACTCACCGAGACCTTCAATGTCAAAAAAGGTTTTAGACAAGGCGACGCGCTGTCATGTGACTTCTTCAACATTATTCTTGAGAAGATCGTGCAGAACTCACTCGCTAACACAAGAGGCACGATCTTCCAAAAGTCCGTACAACTGCTAGCATACGCGGATGACATTCACGTGATTGGCAGAACACAGGGAGCCGTCAATGAAGCGATTGCTGGTATTGAAGCGGAAGCAGTTAAAATGGGTTAAGCGGTGAACGAGGGCAAAACGAAATATATGCTGTCATCGAGAAAGGGCGCACAACATCGACGACTTGGCCAAACCGTCACCATAGGCAGCTATAACTTCGAGGTAGTGAAGGACTTCGTCTACCTCGGCTCGCAAATGAACAGTACGAACAACACCAGTACCGAGATTAAACGCAGAATTACTCTTACCAATCGCTATTTCTTTGGGCTCAAGAGGCAATTGAGTAGTAGAGTCCTCTCTCGAAGGGCCAAGCTAACATTATATACACATATATACACCTTCATCATCCCTGTCCTGCTCTATGGTGAGGCATGGACAATCTCAAAAGCGGATAAAGAAGCACTTTCGAGAGAAAAGTTCTGCGTTCAATCTTTGGTCCTGTCTGCGTTGATGGTTTTTGGAGAAGAAGATTCAACCACGTACTGTACGGTCTGTATAGCCTAGTCAGGCGTCTACGAATTCAACGCCTAAGATGGCTGGGCCATGTAGAGCGCATGGACAACACTGCTCCAGCCCGAAGAGTCTTCGACTCCGAACCAGTCGGACAACGCAATAGAGGACGCCCACGGAACCGATGGCGCACCCAGATGGAGAAGGAACTCAATCGACTTGATGTGTGAAGTTGGAGACAGCTGAATAAAGAGTTGGTGCCGGCTGGAAAGGCTTACTGGTTGAGGCCCAGGTCCAACCCAGACTGTAGCGCCACCAGAAGAAGAAGAAGAGTAGTCTATATACAAAAAAAGGTTGCCTAGAGTAATTATATAATTGTGTGCATGCATGACGATGTACGTTTACATCAACAACCCTGGCAACACAACAGTAAATACCAATCGTTGAAAATTCGTCCAAATGAAAATACGCGATACATTCATGTATCTATACAATATGTGCACTTTGCAATACAAAGCAATACAAAATAACAAATCATTTTGGATACCATCATAGTTCTTAACCATACATATGTTCTAAGAAATGCAATCGCAATCCCGTCTCAACAGACCTGCACGTCTGTTTCGCAAATAAGTTTTGGAGTTCCTAACAATTAAAACCAATAACCAAACGTGTTTGCGATGAGGATTTTGCGACTGTGGTACCCATATCTTCGATCAAATCGAAATTTCATTTGAGAGTGGGTATTAACATGTCTCTGTATTTGACATCCCGAGCAAGTAAGTGAAGTTAAGTGAGGAAACGTTTTCAGAGGTAGGTGTTTACCAACCGTAAATCCTACAATAGTAGCCCCACTGGTAGTAAAAGTCACATCACATTGAAATTGAATTTGTAAATAGTCCACTGTTGCTGTATGCACCATCCACATGTCCGGGAATATATGCAAAAATGAAAATGGTAATAAGTTCGTGGAGACTGCCAATGAAGACAGCCCATCAGCATATCCAGAATGATATCTATTAACATGAATCCATAGGAGTAAGATATTTCCATGTTCATATGTATTTCTGTAATGTGATAAGAAGTATATTTTGTGTAGATTTATTGAGATTTTTATACATATAAATACTTAATATTGCGACTATACTTTAATTAATTAAAAAATTAAATTATTTTGAAAATATTCATACAAGAAAAATGTTTCATAGGGGTTTTTGTATTTCATTTTCTCAAACCAAGCGAGCCAATTAGAGAATTCTATTCACAAGACTTCATGAATAATTTTCAAAAATTCGTGAATAACTGCCAAAATGTAGCACAAATTCGTCGATAGACCAGTTGGCAAGGTGTGAAGTCGGCTATATCTATAGTGATTGATTTCTGGTTTCAACTTACTCAATGGAAGGGTGCGTAGTGAATACTTGAAATGCCGATCAAGCCACTTCAATTTGATCAACGTTATTCGAATGCGTGTATCTCAATTGCTTTCTTCCTATCTTAGAGTATTCCTCCAGTTCACTGAATTTGATGAGGCTAATCATATTTCACACTTACAGTGACGGATGAATGAATAAAAATGATAAATGTATCATTAACCGGATATGGTGTCATATATATATGTATTTATGAATAAATATGTATGCAGATCTACGCACAGGGAATGTTAAAGAATTCGAAAGAAGAAATTGCTGTTCATACCTACTTCATTCATGTTTTTGTAATACACATCATTAGACAAACCAAAAAACAAAGTAAACTCATAAGACCTGACTAAACGAAAAATGTGTACATACATACATATGTACATACGTGTATGAATGAGTCAGGCAAGAAATATTTTTAAAAATATTTGCTAAGATTTTCCTCTTGTACTCTGTAATTTCACGTGTTGTTTGTTCTCATGCTGCGCTGTGGAACAAAAGAAAAATATGAAAAGATGTGAAACACATAATCCACTTATTACAAACCTTTGCGCTTCGTTTCATTACAAACTTGAATCCGTCCAGATTAAAATCATCAAAAGTAAATATGCAAATAAATTTGGAACATATCATGGATTAGTTTTCCAATCCCACAAAAATACGCGAAAAGAAGAAGAAAACAGCAAATGGATTCGGCATAGTAATCCTACACCAGGATGATGTCAAGTTTGCCAGTTATTCATATGGCGTGTTTTTTTTATTCAGTAGACCTCCAACCATCTGCAAATGATGAATTTGGTATTGTCTCACATGTTGCTACAAGGAAGATGTGACACACAAGTAAATAGATATCTTAGGGATGCGTAGAGTTTGTGAGCATTTTTACCAATAAACAGAATTATTTACAACATATTAAAGCTGTAAACTTTTACCATTTGGTGATTTAATATTTTTGCGCCATGTGTCATTGTAACCATAAAATATTAAATTTTTCAAAATCGCCAACTTGATTTAGGGAGCACACGGGTTCAGCTTTTCCGTTTCTTTAAAACGAATGTGTGTCAGGATATATAATTCATGGTCGGTTGATTTGTTGCCAATTCGGGCAAAGTCATTATTGACGGTGTAAACCCAAAATCAATACGCATTTCACACACACATGTGTTTTTTTTCATTAAGCATTTCTAAATTGTTCATGCCGCTTTTGAAGGGATTGAAAGTTTGAAATACTAAGATTGAATTGCTTCAGAGCAATGGTTCCAAGCAAGGCATCCAAGCTTTAGAAATTAAGTTAAAGACTTTATTCTTGTGGATTTTTAGATCGTTAAACCTGAGAATTTTTCTTGTAACCGTATCATTATGACTGATATTAACTGTAAATAGAATGTGCCGAATATAGCAATAGCAACATTTAAAAATAATTCCTCAGTAGAAAACTAAATACAAAAGGTATAGATGCAAAAACCATAAATAGATAAATTAAATCGGAAACGATTTAAGACGCGCATCATAAAGCAAACTAGAAGCCGAATATTGCTATATCTATGTGCTTTTATTACATGGTATCGTTGTTTTGCGATTACGAAGATGATCGTATACAATTAATCCAATTAATAGTACAAACCTAGCAAACAATTTCATTAAACATAAAAAAACAAATAAATTTCTCTTGAATAGAAGATATATCTATGTATATACATATGTGTATGCATGTATTCATGTCTCTACAACCAAATACTACGCCAGCCTGTAAAAGGATCACTGGAACGATTGCAGTATTAAGATTGATATTGAGCGTATGAGGATGTGATGAGGAGGCATTAAAGTGAACAATGTAAGAGTAGGAAAAAATTTCCGATAGCATGTGAATGTCCATTAGCCACAGATCCAATAATGAAATACACATCGGACATAGCTTTTCGTGTAGCAATTGCAGTGTATTGGAGCAAGCAAATGCTTCGATTGTGTTATTTTAATAAGTTACATGAACCGATTGCTGTTCTTTTAGGGAAAATAAATAATCGAACTTGGATTTTCCGGTCAGAATTTTTTGAAAATGCAATTAAAATAGTTTTGGATCGTTTTGAAAGTGTTTTTTTTTGTAATCCTAATACGAATATTGTGGCGTTTAGTTTTGATTCCACGTTGTTTTAACGTGTAATGGAGTATTTTGGTACAGACATTCAAAACTGAACACACTGTTTTTCATTTGTCAGGAAAAGTGAACTCTCCGGTTAATGCGGCAGTGGTAGTACGTACTTACATATTATGAATTAATAATACAAAATAAATATTTTAGTAATTTGTAATTCTAACTTCTGCCAAAATGCGTGCTCTGTAATTCGAACTTGTTCCCCTCTACATTCATTCCTTAATTCTTTCTTTCTTACATCCACAAATAAATGCATATTACTACATATCATCCAAAATATTGACATAAAACGAAATATCCAGTAATTCGAAAACCTTCGTAATTCGAATTAGGGTTGGGTCTCTAGTAGCTCGAATTAACGAGGTAGAACCGTATTATCTCAATTTAGCCGGAAATGCCATCTCAATTTTTGGCCAGATGCCAGATTGCACCCGCTGGTCTTGAAATTCACTACGATGTATCTTTTACAAAATGTACATCCTATATAAATTTAATTTCTGTACAAAAGTATATATCTGCTTCATTTGAATATATTGTATGTCCAAATGTATATAAATCGAAATAAAGAACATCTAGTGGCTTATATATGATATCGACAACAATTATTTCGAATTTTCACAAACATAATGTCCGTATTAAAATCACCATGCCCCAACCAAAAACTAATTGATTTATTAATTTTGTATGACAGGCGTGAATCTGCATCAAGTTGTTAAAGTTGTTCAAACATCCTTTAGTTACCAAATGCTCTTTACTGCCACACTATTACACTCCGGAAATGCCGCATGATATGTATAGTATGGCGTTTTTATTACTCGCTCTTTTTCTGTTTCAACTACAAATTTGTATTTATTTATTTTTCGAACAACGGTATTTTGCAACGGCATGGATACCTACTGACAATCTTCTTCTACTATATATTGAAATACAAAGACAGCATTATGCGTACAATATATATAATCATTTCGTGGTTTTGGAAAAATAAAAGCAAAAAGAGAAATTGCAATCTTCATTGTCGTTAACTTCAATTGACCTCATCTTATTTTAGCACAGTAAATGAAAAAAAAACCCACGGCTCAGAAAATTGAAAACGATAAGTAAATCCACAAGAGAATTGCATGTACCACATTTTCTTATCATTTTGCTACTACCATCAACCCAGAGGACGACAGTGCTTTACTGGTTGGAAAAGTGTAGCTAACATTGAAATGAAAGGAAATAGTCCTTTTAATTTTCTTTCAATTTTTGTGACTTATCTGTTGGAACGTTGAAAATTGTTCATCGATGGAACTTAAAGAAATATAATTGTTTTCAATTAAAATCTTATAAAGACAACGTCTTCGTGCATTGATGATATTTTGAAGAATATCAATTAAAATTATTTACTCAAAATTTTGCAAAGAACATTTATTGTTTGAGTGTGTTATCCAACGGTGACAAAGCTTTATGTGACCACTAGTAATCGGATTTGGTAAGCAAATCGGTTCAATTTAAAGAATACTCACATGGTCATATGCAGAATAGGTTCCAACAGATGTACATATGTACAAATGTATATGGCATTGCGAAGAGAGTTTGGGTAATTGTCATTCTTGCATTACTCCCAATATACCGATTTAAGAAATCAAACTAAAGGAACCAGAAGCAACACGAGTACATGGTCACACTCAACGAGTTGTGGCTACTCCGGGGAAACAAAGGGTACTCGGATTAATCTAATCGAACAAAAGGTGGTTGCATCACGTTCTCTTCGTACTCTGAATGTTTGTAACTCATCAACAGTATATAACGGTGTATACGTTCATGTCAAATAAGGGAATGAGTGAAGTCTGGGAATAAAGTATGTCATTTTTGAAAATTATTTACATGTCAAGAGGACATTTATCAAAAACGCATTAAAAACGTAAAACAATCATTTTAAATTTTTGTCAGACCTCAGCCGAATTATCAACAATCAATATATCAATATAAATAATATATCATTTATCAACAATAAATAATATATTGATAAATAATAAATATGATCAACAAACTTACCTATCACATATTTACAGATTGTTTCAAATACACTTAAGGAAGTGTTTCATAAGCTATGGTAATGAAAAAAAAAAGCGTAGGAAAGGGAATGAAAAAAAACTAACTCATTCCAACTATGAGTAGATCAGAAAGACAAACCCCAAAATGGGCAACAAATTCCGTTCACCGGAAAGTACCAAAAGAAAGTGGCATCCCGCCAGAACTTTTTGCACTAAAAACTTTCCCCAACCCATCACATCCGTTGTAATCGTCATTAGAGAGTATCGCAATATTACCTCACTAGAAAGATACCAAGCCCACCCCAATTGCCGCATATTAAACCAAAGGCGGAATGAATTAGCATCGTTGCAGCTGTTTGATAATTTTTAGGTTACTTGATTTCTGGGTCATTCATCATCATGGGGGGAAATCACAGAGGACATGGTCGAATGTTGGACTAGAGATAGAGAACATATATAATTAAACTTTTCAATAATTTTCTTTGCTCAAAATGAATAGGTATTGTCTATCTGCTGGACTTCTGGATTCATTAAAGTAACACCAGCGCATTTAGGAGTGCTAGCGCTTCATTATATTAGTTTGGGTATGATAAGAAAGTTGTACGTATTTTCAATGATTTGTGTGTTTTGCCTGAAAGTTAATCAACAGTTCTCCGACAGGGCGAAAAGATAATTGGAAAATGTCATCTGCATATGCTTAGACTATCGGCTACAAATTGGATAACGGAATAGTATAAAATTCCTGCCTTTAGCTGTCAATCACAAATAAAAAAATTAGAGATTAAGTGAAGAAAGAGAAATTCCGGTCACAGCATGTTGATACAACCAATTTATTTTTCTTTTTCAGTAAAATGCAGATTCCAAATTGTGCAGGATAATACCATATTGACTGATTGTTTGAAACTTTTGTTTATATTGTGTACCACATTCATTTATATAAAATAATTGCTCTGCTTGTAATACTATTTATAGGATTTTATTTTAAAAATGCATTCGAAAAAATCAAATCATGACCTGGTACTGGTAGAAGTGTTTTGACTCTTTTTAAACTCAATTACGAACTACGAGATAGATTAGTACATTATTGTATTTTGTATTAATTTGTTTACCACCATTTTTCAGTTTTGTTTTTCACTTCTCAGTTATCTACTTTTGACATTCTGAAATCTAGATTCAATGTGAGCCAACATAGAATAAAAAAAAAAACGGATGGTGGTATATTAATACTAAATGCACATGGCTTAATGCAATAATATGCTTGGCATCCATACTGTGTATTATTTAATGGCGCTACCCAAGAGACAGGGGGTTTCCGTTTAAGACCGCTACTTTCAACAGTGTAGATATCCCACCGCGGGCAAGGCAAAATGGCGAGTTCTTGCGAAACAGAAAGAATGCTGAGATAGCAATTCTCGTTTTTATTGCAGAATTATTCACAGTTTCCCTTTCTTTAATGTTTTCACGTTTAATCTAAAGCAACAGAAGAAGAAAGGTGCTCAAATAGTTTCCTATTCCAAGAGAAAAATTACTTACTTCAGTGGGTGGTCGAGAATGAGCTCCTCTATTCACAGTTTCTCTGCTTTATCTACAGCAAACATAAACTATTTAGCTGTTTTCCTTGGAAGAGAACATTCCCGTCCACGCAATATCTGGCAAAAAGAAACGCATCTACTTGCTTACACCGGGTAAGAATGTAAACAAATTTTCTGTAATAAGTTGAAGAAAGTAGTTAATGGGTGATGGTACTTTTTTGTATTTCCTCTTTTTGTTTGCTTTGAATTAGAAATGCTGACGGTGGCTCTATTATCTGTACGCGATTTAATTTTTGTTTCAATTCGTGATGCACGATATTTTTACTTATTGCTATTAGAGTAAATGTGCCGCATACATAGTCAATGGATTTATTTGTCAAGGCTGTATTACGTAAATACGTTTCTTTGAGTGACTTGTGACTTGCTGACTCAATGTTGCCAGTTATATTCGTATACAGAAATAGACACCAGTTACTTATCCGAGCCAAAATAAATACAAGGTGTGATGAGAGTTTATGATAGTGTTATCAGTAATTTAACTAATTGCATATCGTCACCGGCCTGCATTAAGCTCGTATCTACAAAACATACATCTTCCAGAAATTAGAAAAAAAACTAATCGTTTCCCTCAATCGAACAAAATAAACTGAAAACTGATATTTTTTAGGATGAACTGTGTTAGCAACTCTGACAATGCTGGCAATACCCCTGTCAGCGGTAATGTCCTTCCGAAGACGTCCTCATGATATTCGGTAATTACACAGCGATAATTAGTTTCCGAACGAAAATAACAGCAACGGATCTTCATCCGTCGACAGTTCCAGAGATAATAGAGATATCCAACTTCTACCTCTCTTGCCCCTTGATTTAATCTGACAGTGTTTTTTACACGTTTTTTTGTCCCGTGTCTGTGAGTACTTTTAAGCTCTTGTGAACAGCTGGCGAACACCTGACACGCTTCCCCAACCTTAGTAGTGAATTAGAGATCTTATTTGAAAATTCGCTCATTACTTGAACGTTTTTTTTCAAATTGCGGTGTTGATTTTCAACGAATGAACAAAGCTTATTTTCCCTTATCTCTGGATAGTTCAACGCGAGCTAGAACATGAAAAGAGTATCGAGAAGGAAAACATCATTTTTAAAGCATTTTTCATTCCGTTAACTTCCATTGTTTCTTTAAAATTCAGTTTCTTTTTATTCACTTAATTCAACCATTCATTCATTCAACAATTGTTTAATTTAAAAATTCCACTCAGAGAAAAGGTTAGAGTAACTCCTATTAATTCAACCATTCACTCAATCAACAATAGTTCCATTTCAAAAGTCCACTCAGTTAAAAGTTTAAATAATTCCTTACTAAAACAAATAATTAATACACGGATTGTTATACATTTTGTATCACAAAACTCATCCTCATATGTAAAATATCGATAAAACTGAAATAAAACCATTTGCTTAAAGTGTTCTACGAAAGTGTGTTATACTATCCTCTCTCCACTAGCAACAAGCTATAAAATGTAAATGTAAAAGTAAATGTAAATGTAAAAAATGTGCTCTTGAAATATAGTTTTTTACACTACTGCGCAATAACCAATAAGATTAGTAATTAATGTCTCTCACAGTGCCATGGAATCTGTTTTACCTTCAATATATAATGAACACGCAATTTAAGCGGACAAATCTCTTGACTTGGTCATTATATTATAGATGTACTTGTTTACATTATGAATGTATTTTATTTTTACATTATTATTTTGTTGACTCCATCCGATGTTAAAGAGAAACTAAATGCATATAAATAAATAAATAATATATTTGCAGGCAAAATTATCAAACAGGGAAAAGAAACAAAGCACTTCAATCGTCAATTTCAAATCCACTCATAACATACATATGATGTATAGCACATATTATCATACTACTTTTTAATCATTACATTCCTTTCTAAAAAAAACATTTTTTTTTGTTTTCTATGACAACATGGAACAATGAAGAGCCATCAGCTAAGTACTCCACAACAAAACATTACAAACAGCTAGAGTACAACCACAAGCCGAAATTACTATTCCTTTAAAACACAAAAAAATTCTGATACATCCATTTAAGAGCCCCAAGATTTTGAAAAACTAAATCACTTAAAGCTTGCATATTATAAGGACATGTCTGATGGCACAAATAATTGTTATATATTTTATATTATTTAAATGCTGCATACGGTTATCAGAGCCACTCACATTGCTACAAATTACATGCATTCCATGAATTTTAAACTTAAATTAAAAGATTAGCCCAGACAAGTCTGCATAATTTATTTCTCAAGCTGACGTGATTTAGAAGGGATTAATACAGGTGGTTATGAGATTGCTCTGGGGTCTATCACCGTGCTAATCGACTCATTACAGCATATAATGTGTAATTAGTTGAAAAGAGCTGATAATACAAAATGTATGGATACTCAGTGTCGGATTATACATATACATACATATATGGTACTCATGGAAATATAGCAATATTAACAGTTAAATCGAATATAAAATACTTATTAAGGCTATTACCCGACGGACGAATATGGTTCGGTTCAAGTAGATGGATGGATGTGTACAATACATCCAATTGTAAATTCTTAAAGACGTTTTATTATGTATATGTATAATGTATGG
This sequence comes from Eristalis intricaria, assembly GCA_964034865.1. Taxonomy (NCBI): domain Eukaryota; kingdom Metazoa; phylum Arthropoda; class Insecta; order Diptera; family Syrphidae; genus Eristalis; species Eristalis intricaria. The sequence continues at coordinate 166,267,044 of OZ035873.1, read as the reverse complement.
TATAATAGATTTAACTTAAAATATATATATATAAATTAAAAAATATATAATATAAATTATTAAACCAAAAATAATAAAATGAAAATATCTAAAAATATCCACAAGTAATTTACCGTTCTCTTACAGCTGTATTCGAGTTTGCTTTTTACCCTTCATTGATTGTTGAATTATGTCTATTAAATAAGGTTTGCCCAAACCTGGTATTGGCTGGTATCAGCAATATCATTTCCTAATTCAAAATTGCGCTCATGCTTGGACACTACAGGGGAAATACAGTGTTCTAGCCAAAAAATGTCAGGTGCGGATGAAAAACAGCACTTTACATTATTTCCACAGTTTCTAATTGTGTCCATCGATGTATTTTAAACAGTTAAACTTTTCTTTACGGATATACCTCTCTTTACAGACAAGTCGTCATGAAGGCAGAGCTATTCTTGTATTTCAACTCCTTTATATATATTATTTTATATATTATATTATTACAACGGAGAGACAAGGGAGAACTCACTGTATGTACACATACACTGCATAGTACGTATACGCACTGGTGCAGGCGTCTTACACAGTTTTCAGTTTTTGTGTGGTAAAACAAAATAATAAAATATTGCCTATAAAACCAAAACAACGTATCTCAAGTTTAAGAAAGGAGACATTACATAGGTTAAAATTCAGAAAAAGGCTTACGTATCCAATATTGCGTTAAGTATTTCTTTGTCGAGAGTATTTGTCACGTCTAGATAAATTGAATTATAAGTAAAACAAACGTTTTTGGAACTTTTCACAGGAACTTTCACAGTTTGGTGGATCTAAAATGATCAGATTTTTTTCTTATATTATAAAATTAATTTATATCTACACTGTACTACTGGACAAAATAGTCTTCGTTTATCTATAATATCCAGTGAATGCAAACAGATTTGATTGTGATTATTTTTAATAAAAACAAATCTTGTTTACTTTATATCGGAATTAAAAAAGTGTGGAACTGAAAAAATGTGAATTCGTTTTATTACTTGGTGATTAAAATACTATAGTGTCAATTTAAAACTTAATCAAAGGATGCTGAATGAATTAAAAAAAACAGATATTCATCAAATCGCATTATCTGGACACCTGCTTATGTCATATGTATCATGAGAATTTGTGCAATTCCAGTTGGATTTAAATGTTCATTCACTACCCATGTATCTCCCCCATAGCGGATAACAGATCAAAGTCTTTAAAATATGAAATTATTATCATAATGCCACCAGGATTACATTATACCTAATGCCACCACATGTACCATTTATACCCAACCCACTTGGTGTTATTTATTGCTGCAATGGAGCACAGAAGAGATTAGTGTTCTAAAATAGAACATGAATAGCACGAGATGATATTAAAGATAGTAGAGCCATACACATTTTTATTTGGTTGTCATCGAAAAAAGTCATGTTGAACTAATTGTCCTACTTGTGCTTTTTGTTTCACAATGTCAGCGGTCGCTTATGCGAGGTATTAAACTCACGTCAAATATATACATGTAGAAAACTTTTCGTAAAAAATATGGTCATGAGTTTTATGGATCAGGGCTCCCTTCTTTCGAAAGGGGATCATTTGAAATAAGATACACGCGATTTTTTTATTCTTCTTTAGAATTACAACATAAAATTTATTTATTATTGTATAACGAAGCAACCAAGACTTAATTAGCTTAAAGTAGCTGATTATACAGAAATGTCTAGAAACAATTTTTGTGAAAAAATAAATATTTGCATTGCATGCGGTTACCCTTAATCTGAAAATACCCAAGCAATCTTTTTTGGGGCCAAAATAAATAATTCCACACCATTGGTGTTGTTCACAAAGTTCCCCTCATTTCCATTAATCAACAGTTGATTTGTTTGTCCATATTGCATTGGTAGGTGTAGTTCGTGAAATGCAACCTTTCAGAAAAATAACTTACACCAAGTGTGTGAGGTCTGATGTTGGAAGTTGTTGCAAAAATATAAATAACGTTAGGATAAAGAAAGCATATATTTTTATTCACAAAAAATGTAACTCATTACGTATGTATTGGTACCTGGTGCTATTAAAGGTTATACTGTTTAATAGCTGACATGAAGCTCTTGTGCTGCACTTTACGATATTACTTCATCCTGCCACATAGAAGTGAGTTGAATCAAATTATATCAGACAGATGCTAAGGTACTTCAATATGAACCTGGTCCTCAATTTATATCGTTGATGATTAAAATAATTTTATGTACAGCGCAATCTTGAATACCAGACATCGCTTGGTTAATTAAGATCAGAATTCAACTACTAAATAAAATTGGTGTTTTATTAAAGGGTTGCTCCATGTCTTTCGGATAGGCTGCCCTTACTGCAAGCTGGCACATACAAATTAATAATTTGGAAGTATGTGTAAAGCTCGCAAATTTTGTAATATAATGTAGATGGAGCTGGATCAAAGTAATAAAATTTGATGCTTACTTAAATCTATTACCTAGCATATAAAAGCAAATTTGATATCTTGTATTGAATGTTTTTGTAAGGGTAAGCAATTTTTGTTGTAAATATAAAATACGTTCATACTATTTGGGTCAGCACAAGATATAAATAACATCTTAATATATATAATATAAACGTTAATCCACTAGAGAGAAAGTTAATATATGAACCAAACTCAGAATTTTAAAAAATTGAGTCCCTTCTTTCGATGAATAACTGGTGTACTCTGATACTTAGTGCACATATGACTAGATTATATACGATCTTGCAATGACAAATGTTTAGCCAAATGTTAGCCTCTTTTTCAATTAATAATCTATTTTAAAACAAACAGGGGTACAAATCTATCCATGTCATAACAAAGTTGAAGACATTGTGGTGAACCCAAAAAAACAAAGCAATTTCAGCAGTATGCCAATAGACTACACAGGTTCAAATTCAATAAACTATTGTTTTTTTCTTAAATCCTACTCTTTCCGTCTCTCTGGATTCAGAGAATCATGCAATTTGTTTGTGTTACACACACAATCCCATTTCTTAGTTTACAAATTTATTTTAGTTCGTATTTCGTCCGTAAGCTTTTGGTTACTTTGCTATCCGCAAGGAATGCGGTGCAGACAGTTCCAAGAGTATAGAGAGGTAACTTTCTCTCTTTTCATGTTGTTGTGCTCTTGGCAGTGCTGTATCCTTTTTTCGCCAATGTTCTTGGTCTGAACAACTTTTTCAGCACAGTTACACATTTTATATTAAAAACAAGCACGCATTGATGATTCTCGTCGTTTCCTCCCATACATACGTTTGTTTGCATGGATTTACAATGAAAAGAACAAAAACACAAATATTGATTAAAGATGCTCCTTAAAGGTACACGAGCATGTGTTACCACAAATCACTTCAATGGGCCAACTTTAATCTAGGGGGATTTCAAGGAATATATCCTTCACCCCTGCAATGTTTACCAGGTTAGAAATGGAGAAGAATCTCGATGCCTTACATATACTAACTTAAGCTAGTCGGATTCAAGTGTTGTCAGAACGAGTTCACTGATAATCCAGCTAAAAACATTCCCCGATGCTCTGAACGACTTTAAAATAAAGCAACATCTTTTTGAGCTCGAAATTGAAGATCTACGCACGTAACAGGTACCAGGACTACTCACACTTCAGAGGTACACAGAAAATGTATTATGGACTATAAATGGATCCGAAACAATTTCGAGTGGTAAAATCCTGGATTCTTTAAAAATAATACTCAGAGAAGATTGAAACATGTGTTGCCAGGAGGAACAAATGAAATATCGAGGAAACAAATAGGACAATGATGAAGAACTTTTTTTATCAATCCGATAGAAGTTACTCTTCCGTGAAAGCATATCTTCCCTTGTATGTCAACTGCTCGTTTAGATATAGATTTATAGAAAATGCTGAGTTATACATATGTACATATATGTAGATGGGCCATAGGACAGGGGAAATATACATATGTCAACAATAAAAACAACATATGGCAACAGTCAAGTCGAATCCTAGGACTTGGACTTTTATTTTATTCTCCGATTTACAATGTATAACTTACTGTATAAGTACCAGTTCACTTCTCAGTCATTGCTGATTTTGCAGCAATAATTTATTTCTTCTGCCCGAATTTTACGATCGTTTCTCGTAGATAAAATGGACACTTAGGTATGTTCATTGCTTTCTAGCTTTAGATGGTTCCCCCTTCATAATTTATTGGATTTTTTAACCGTTGGCGGTTCGATGATTTCGTTTGCGATGTTTCTGAAATGCATCAACGAATGAGGTAAGAGGAGCAGCAGTTTGATGTACATTGGTGGTAGATGTTTTGGTACAGATATGTATCCATTCAACAGTGTAGTACGGTACATATGAAGCAAAACTTAGACTTATCATCGTTATTTTTCTTTTCATGGTTTGAAGTCAAAATATTCTCATCCATTCTTAGTGCTAGTATTATAAGGTAAGACCAACACTTATTCATCATTAAAATATTAATAGGACTTGATTTTGAACTGTAATGTGTGGGAATACAACGTCACATTTTAATTAGGGAATCCAATTAATTTTACTTCTAACTTAGTCTTAATTTTACTTAAATCATAACATAATATAAATAAACATAATAATAATCTACAAACACATTGCAGTATATACATGTAACTAGGTTAATTTGAGTCACAGCGGCAATAACAAACATAAATCATTGTGTGGCGTGTAACTCTAAATATGTCCCAGATAATAGGAAATCATCTAAATATGCGTTTACACACTTAAAACTTGTGTAATTTGCATCTACACGATTTAAACATACCCAACATAATTTTCTTAACTCTTATTAGAACCAATAAAGCACTCATTATATCGTGCTAGGTATGTTCCAAATATTAAAATTATTTGTATTATCACATAATTAATTCGCCTAACTTTGTCTAAAAAATTTAATTCCTACGGCTATGCTTCACCTTTCCCAGTTATTCGGAGTGTTTACAGATTGAATTTAATAATAGATGACATTGGTTTGAGCAAACTTCTTCGCAAAATGTTAATTTGTATATCGAAACCAAACGTTATTACTTTCACGCATTGTGGTTGATGTGGTATAAGTTAATTCTCGAATATCCCCAAACCACCAAATGCGTTTTAATTAATTAGCTTAATATAGCATTCTGTATGAGTGCTTCGAATTGCGTAAAATTAATTTTCATTACCTTTCTTACCAAAATAGCCTTAATAATGAAATTGATTTTTATTATAATTAAACCTCGCATCGAATTCTAATATTCTTATATAGGTTTTGGATTTGATATCACTGTTGCAATCACATGCACGTCAAAATACCATATGTTAGGCGAAAACAAATTTATTTGCAAAATCGAAAATATAGATGTGGATGACTTGTGGTTTCAATAAGACTGTTTGACGGTGTAGGATCTATTTTCTGGCCTGGTGGTATCGGATATATACACGATCCGGAAAATCTTAAAACTCGCTTTTAATACTAAAATTTGCTATGGTGCTGTGGAGTTATTGCCCCATAGATGTCAGAAAGTTATCGGAATTCAACTTTTCAAACATTTCAAACCTTATATTACATTCAGAATGACACGATTCGAAGGATATACTGAAAACAAACATTCTAGAGAATCGGTTTCACTAATGCGTTTTTAATTATTTAAATTTAATTTCAGAACCACAAAATGGACGCATTGTAGACATTGGATTTAGCATTGTAGAAACAATACGGTGTGCCAGAGGTAAACATCTCCAATATACTGAATCCTCGTTTAAAGGCAAAGTATTTACTTATCTGGGCATTATCATAAATTAACTGAGGTCGCTATACTTAAAATATCTTGAATCTGAATTCCCACACACTAGTTGGTGCCATTGTTACACGCCATTTTGCTTAAGAGCTCCTTCAATTTGAAATTATTTTTTGATTTTATTATCAATCCACTTTAGTTAATTCAGTTTGTATAACCAAGCAACTAAGCAATAGTCCGAGGCAGGCCTGGGACTTTTACAGCAACCACTCTTATTTTGGATGCTATTGTTCTGACACGAGTGGGTGAGATATACACTTTTATGCCGACTCCGAATAGCGAAGTTTGAAAGGCTTTACAGGTATACTCTTTGAGCACTGTCAGTGACTCGAAAGAGCTGGAACAGGAGATCGAACTCAACCCCACCATATGAGTTGACACACTAACCCACAAAGCCACGGCGACCCTAAGTTTTAACTTAGTTATATAAAAGAAATTTTTTTGATTTGGAAAATTAATTTCTTTGATTTGTTAGTATTGCTGAACTGAGCTATGTAGAATCTTGCTAGTTCCCATGTTTTATATAAAGTATAATATATATAATATATATTTCGTGCAATCACTTCAATAATATACGAATAGCCTCGTAGGAACGTTGACTGCGCTTCAATTGTTGATTATATAGTCAGTATTGCAGTTATAGTCTAAAACAAATACGATATATGTACATGAACAATAAAGTACACATTACACAATAACTGCATATCCTTATAGCAACGATTGAATTCTAATGATAAATGTTTTCGCTTTTAAAATCTGCGATTGTCAAATCTATATCTTTTCAATTACAATTTATGTTTTCAGAGTGCTTAATTCAAGTCCCGAAAATGTAATCACTTAATTATTACTTATTTCATGTTATTTTATTTGGCGGATGTGGTCCACCCATTCAAATATTCTCTAAATGCAAACAGAAGTTAACAAACGATTACTTTCGATGTAGTTGCTCACTTGTGACTAGTACAACATACGTACGTGTGTATGTAGGACTGAACCAGTCTGAAGTACTGACAAATTTATAGTCAACTCATGATTCACCTTCATCGCAATACACCTGTGGTACAGAATCGAACTCTCATGCAGTCGACGGACATGGATGTATTTTAAATATGCATGGAAACCGTAATATCTCCTGGGCACCTAGTATAGATTTAACATCATTCACGTCACACTTATTGAAGGAATACTCTAAATAGCTTAAACCACTTCGTTGAAGCGCCGACCGGGTCCATTATTATTTATTGCCGATCAAATAAATACTCCAACGCAAAATATTATATCCAAGTGGTCACGCATTTCGAGGAAGAGGTCCATAAAGATTTATGGAATTCACTGAGAAATTGATTTCGAATGAATTGCAGGGTTCCCTTATGCCGCAGATCACACTGCCTGTTTTTTGAAAAAAATCATCTGGGGTTGTGTTTTCAAAATAGCGTGAAGTGAGATCGGCTTTTTAAAAGACCTGTGGGGGTAATGATTTTATTCTCGACAAGCATACGGACATAAGGCAATAAAAAACAACTGAAAAACGAATACAAATGTACATACACTCACTTGAATATTAAGTAATCAACGGACATGATGTAATACTGCAGTGCAAATTTTACAAACATACGTTATCACTCAGTACTAGCAGAGGTTTGGATGAGATGAAAATATAAATGGAAGTTCGCTATTGTTGCAGCAGAGACAGCGAAATTTTATACTGTATACTACCCACCCGTTCTTTCAATATGAGAGATGCGCTGTAAACCCATCTCCTCTAGGAGGGGTCAGAATCATAAGCAAACCATTGTTTCTCTAAACGACCGCTTATTAATTTGGAGAACCAACAGAGAAATCCTGGCAATGAGTTTCGAATGGTTGGCAAAATGCTTGACGATAGATAGTGGTGAAATATATCTGTTGACTGCATAAGGCACATCAAACAACGAAGGGAGAGATTTATGGAATGAAGGAGTGATTGAACATTTTTGCTACATACATAACCGGAAATTATTCTGAAAAATAGTTCCAGAAATATGTGCCGTTGAAGTGGCGGGAAAAAAAGAAACTAAACTATCTCCGTCTAATTATAAATTAGAATAAATTATTATTATTAATTATAAATAAGGAAAGGAGAGGAAAAGAAATTTGTTTCGGAATTTTTAATCAACTAGGAATAAAACTTTGACGTGACTAAGAAAGCAATTTCTTCGATTCTGCCTAGATCATTTTCTCATCAATAGAAACTTAACGAAGATCAACTAACCATTCTTATCCATATCTGAAAATGTCTATCCCACATCATTCCACGCTTTTTGGAGAAGAAAAAAGTCCTACTCTTCCGGACCTCTATCACAGATAAAGAGAAAGCAATGGAAGGGGTACAAAGGGAATTGCTTATAGATTAACAAAAACCTGTATAAATTACAAATGTGATTCTAAGGGCTTCGCTTAATTCTGTCAACTTCACCGTAATTACTATATAAATACGATACCATTTAAACACATCCAATACAAATAAGGGCGATTTTGCTAAAGCGTCCACTACCATAGATGACAAGTACCTAGAACAAGAAAAACATTCCACAAATTATAATGAACGGGTATTCAGTCAATGTTTGATGAAGATGGTCTTGCAGGTAGGTGCAAATATCTTCACACCTATTGCATTGAGATGCATTACATACCTGTAAATCATCGATTTGAATAGTGTGTTTATTTTATTTGTTGCGAATTGAACAAGCTCAAATACTATTGTTTCTATATGTAATTTATGGGTACAGGTGGGTACCAAAGCAAATATCTTTTTAAAGTTGAAACAATTTAAAAGAAATTAATTAAACGCGTAGGAAGAGGGGCTAAGTTTGGTTTGTAATTTATGATACCTATTGGCATAATTAGTTGACATTGATTATGCAAAAGAGGTAATCTTAAACATACTGAATAGCTATCAATAAATTCACCTCGTAAGTCCTTATTTATGCTTATAAATCGTTTAGTTTCGGGAATGTTGCGTTTTTCCTCATAAATGAGACACTACTACGTCTTTAATACGTTTTTATGAAGACTTACGGCTGAAAAGAATTTATTGAAAATGATTTAGGAGGCGTAACACATAAAATTGTATTTTAAGTAAGATCCTCACATTTATGGGAACTGTTGAGGTGGTGTAAATAATAGCATTTTTGGTTTACGTTTATCTCTTTTAAAGTCAGATACATTTTAAGTTTGCTGAGCCTAACATCTTAAATCATTTAATGTCTAGGAATGATATACCAGTTTAAAATATTATTCAGGTAAACAAATGTATTTATATAAAGTTTGGGATATCAAACTTAAAACTACGTGGAAGTTCTCTGTGCATTTTATTTTATGCAAGTTATATTGGACAAGCTACAAAACCGCAACAAGTTGGCAGAGTTCCCCTTCAAATTTTTAGCGATACTAGATACTAGCCACATTAGGATGTCACAGTATGTCGCTATACAGTCATGCAGTTTATGACTGCATTTTTCCTTCATTTACTAATAACGCAAAACAAGACAGATTCCTCTTCAACAGAAAGAGACAACAGACACGACGTAGTTGAAGTCCTTGACTACCACATAGTTATTGCTGCCAATAGTGACATTCTGGAAAATCAATCATTGGAGAATGCACATTCTTCCCTGAAGTATGCACATACTTCGCCTGACCTTCATTTACCATTGCAATTATGTTTGCCCCTCAGTTTCAATTGGTTTAAACGCCAGAGTTATACATAAATAAATAACTAATAAACAGAGATGGTCAACTATTCATAAATCATTTATATATGTATGTATGGGAGTATTTAGAGTAAATAACAAAACTAATAACAATGAATTTTGAAATAATAATCTCTTGGAATTTTCTCAGTTCTCAAAAGAAAGAATTAATGAATTTCATAACGTCAGTGAACGCCTTCCGAAAGCACTACAAAATGATGATAAATTGAGCTGAAGGAAAAATCCATATTCAATGGAGTCTAATAAGGATTTTGCCTTTTTCATTCTTCATAACAAAAATGAAGATAGCGCAGAGGAAGACACAACGGTAACAAGATACGCCCGCCAGTTAAAAGGATTGTTAGCCCTAAAGAACGGGTAAAAACTCGACGTTTGTCATTGTGCTTGAGGACTGCAAAATTTTACATCATGAATAGACGACTTCACGGATCTAATTACGGTGCATCGCACAATACCATCCACTAGCAAAACTCGTACTCTTATATTGATTGTGGTTGTATGTCTCTGCCTCTGAGATACGGTATTGCATAAACTTTGAAGGAACTGCCAACAAGGAGTGCTATAACATTGTTCTTAGCGCACTCAAACACATTGTCTTTCAAATATTATGCCTAACTCTAGGAAGAGTGTATACTTTAAACCTTCAGGACATGATTTGGTCTGCACCTTCCGTAATAGCAAAACGAATTTTCATTTGATAATGAGCAGGAAGATTCCATTTTGCTATACGTTTGTAAGTCTAGTTTATTATATAATCTTTGCAAGTTATACGTTTATGGTTTTGTATTTAAAAAAAAGAATAAAATGCTAGCGGACAAAAAAACGTTCCAACTTTGGCATATTTCCTACGCAAACGAAGTGGAATCCTGTGTCTGAAGATGGAAATACTACAATATCTTTAAAAAAAACCTAAAAAAAGCTATACAGACTATTGATGTCAAACCCTCCATTAAAGTCCAATTACAATATATCTGCACAGCATGTACCTTCGTGTAGAGAGTGAGAGAGTATACGTGCATAAAGGACATGCAAACATCCATATCAACTCATGAATAGGAATATTAAAATAACACGTTGCTATGGAATATAATAATTCAAGGTCGAAAATTAATTTACTGACTTCTCCTTCATACATAAATGAATGCATACATTGCAGAGATTCAATTTCATTGTGCAGAATGCATCGTTCCGATGTTCGTTGATGGTAAATCCAGTACAAATACCGCAACCTAATTTTCCACCTGGTACAATGCCAGGTATTCTTAATTTTAAAAGGACTACCTCTTCACATGCGGGTATAATAGCAGTATTTATGATAAGACGGAATGATCATTTTTAATTGAATGATTGCCTTTTTTTGCAATCATCGTTGCTCTTGAGGATGACACTCATTGGTAGAGACCATCATGTGGTGCCTCATTCGTAATTCATTTGGCAGGCTGCAGAGGTGACAAATTTCACTACGTGCTGAGAATTTCCGGTTCTCTTTTCTTGCCCATATGGTGTAGGAAAAAAGTCGACCTTCTGCTAGTACTAAGTTAAACTAAGAGTGTGTTGCCAAATACACGTATACAAATGACAAGCAGGAAGCAACCGGAGCAAAAAACCTGCGGGAAATGTTTTCAGTTGAGTTCAAAAGGATACATGAGGGTCACAGAGGGAGCTGTGCATGTGGCAGAAGATACGTCTGACTATGGAGTAAGTAGGTTGCTAAGAGAACTTTAAAAAATGATTTCACTTGCTTGCTATTTGTCATTGATTTTTGCACTCTCACGTGCGAGCTGGTATATAAACTTGGACAGAGGGAAGTGCAATCGGTTTCTATGTATGAAAATAAATTCTAAATCCGTGGAATCCTATATCAGTTATATTTAAGAATGTATTTATGTATTATGTGTGCATTTTGGATGATAAAATTGATTGTGGGACTGTTATAATTTTAAAACATATTTTTAATTATTAGCTTAAACTTTTTTTTTGTTTTGGGAGGACAGGCCTTTTTATTCTTCACAAGTATCTAGATAGCTAAACTACAATAACTTCTTAAAACTGGCTTGATATGTATGCGGTGGAATATGGGAATAAGGGAATGTGGGAAAGGTTCTTTAAATGATTAATTTTTTTTTCGTCTCCGGACGCAAAGGCAGCAATGCGCCTTGAGCATTTTTATGTTGTAATGATGATATTATTCGTGAATATGGATTGTGGATATTAAAATAATTCACTTGGCGTGGGGGAAACTTTAAAATACCTCCGTGGCATGAAGGCTGCTTCTGTCGACTTGTTTAGAATTAACAAAGCGACAATCAAAATTAGAAGATATAAAATCCGAATGTATGTATGATCGGGTTTAACTTCGTCAACACGCTCAAAAGTGTTACTCAGATTCAGGCCAAACTTAACTCAACAATTCCGAAGGATCTGTGTACATATGGGGTCAATAAAATATGTCTATTTCACGCAGAGAGCTACATTAAATAACAGGAACCACAGAAATAGTTTAACCTAGAAACGTCTTTAAGATTCAGAAAACTAATTGCAACTGCATGCTAGCTAATTTCACGTTTTCAATAACTGGAACCACTCATTAAATACCACAAGTCGAAGGGAAGTTGAATTTCCTTTTTTAAGTCTCCTGACTGAGATTATATGTCAGTACATGCATGAAATAAAGAAATTTCAATCTTTAGAATGCATGAACTTGTTTTTCTAACTTTATAATTCCATTGTTATTAAATAATATTGTTACTTGTTAAACAATATTTTATATACAAGTAGTGTAAGAAGTGTCAGAAACAGTTCGTCTCTCAATCTACCAATAGCTTTCTTATTAATTAATCCAAGTATTTCTACAACCAGAAAATTTGTAAAATTTTGTTTCTGGAGTAGGTACCTAATGTATGTATATACGAGTTATAATAATTGAACTGCTTGAATATGCGACAAACTTTAATAGTAGACTAGTCTTATTAGAAACTGTTTGACATTCATATAATATTTCAAACTTCTTTTCCAGAGATATTTTAAATATATTTTTTGTTACATTCTGTATCTGTTGGGACTAGCGGAAAAGCCAGAAACATATCTATAATAAAAATATAGACAAATATTTATAATATATTGTATGACAACTAACCTAAGTTTACTAAACTTCAACACGAAGCCATATACATAGTTCAGCCACGGAAGAATTCGATATGAAATTTGTTTATTTTTTTTTTTTTGTTCAAATCCCTCCACTCACGGTTGTCAATGCATTTGATTTATTATCTCCCGAAAGTTGGTAAAAGGTAAAAATCAATTTCAAACGAAAAATAGACATACAATTACAAATTTCTCTTCACTTTGTATATAGACCTCCCACCAAAACCCAGAACAAAAAAATAAAAATACCAGTAAACCATATCCATCCGAAATTCTCCTTTTGGTATTTTTATCAAGACAAACAGTTGTGAAGAGTTTCATTTTGTTGTTTTTCTCGGTGCAACCTAAATATCGTATACAACCTTGTCCAGGAAAAAGATAATGTCAATGAAAGTTCCTGTTTTTCTTGAAAGAGACCAGTAAACAGGTATTTGTAACGGGTTCCGCGTTAAAGAAACCCATCATTCCATTCCTGTACCCACAAGCTCATGGAATTTCAACATAAGCGCCATCAATCAAGTTACTGATCTATAAAAAAATGTCACCCACCTACCATATATATTCCATTATGCCACGCACTCATTATCACCCAAAGAATCTTTTCACGGTTTTATTGTGTCATCCTTATCAGAACTGTTTCCTGTGAATCCTTTATTCATTTACTGCGCCCAATTTTCATTTGGTTGACGTGGCAGGTTGCCGGTTTGTTGGTTAGTGATTCGGGTATGTTCACGAGCCAATGCCAATGCCATCTCCATCCTATTAAGACCCGATCTTTGTTGTTTACTTCTGCAATGTGTGTGGCTGTGTGTATGTTTTTTCGTGGTGTGTTTATACGTTTATGTTTTTCAGTATTTTTTTTTTTATTTCCTTTTTGTTGAAGAAATGACAGAAGTCGGAAGTGAAGCATAATATAATGGAAAAAGAGAAAAATGTGGATGATATGGTGCGTTGCAGATGACAGCAACCTGAAATACTTATGAAAGTATGAGTGTTTCAGGTGTAAATTGAATAGGCACCAACAGTAATTGAATGCTTACTGGAAAGATTCATAACAAACATTTCTTTATATTCCTAAGGAGATATCCTATATTATCATAGTTGATATCAATCATTCCGGATATTAAAATTGTATATAGATCCTTCTGTTAAATTAAGTTAACGAATTAAGGATAGATTAAATCTAACGTCATTTGAGGTACATGAATTTCTTGTATGTTATAATGTATGTTTACGTTACATTGATTTTTATTTGCCCAAATTATTGAAATGGCTTTGCATATACAAACATTTCCGTTATTAAGAATGTCAAACGTCAAATCATTTGAAGAAGGCTGATAATATTTGCATACATCGTCTGTTTCTGACATGAACTGTATCGTTTCGCGTCTTTGTATTTACATACGTACATATGTACATATAACTTTAGTACGTGATTTAATATTTGTTTATAATTCCTCTGTTAGTTTGGTGATTTGTTTCAATTTCAATTAAGGTGTGCGTGCGTAATGGACTCACAATTTTACTGAATTATTGTCTAAGTTTTGAGCGCTGTTATAAACTTTTACTTTCAAAACAATCAATGTCAAAAACAGGTTTTGAGTATATATTGTCAAAAGAAGCCCTACATAGCTTTGAGTTTTATGTATCATCACTGAGAATACTCAGAAATGAAGTATTACAAATACTTCATCCGTAGACAATCGAAGAATTTGAGTGCTTTTTGACGGATATTCATGAATTTTTGACGGTTATTCACGAAATAACGTAAATGCCGTCCTCTGATTGGTCAATTTGGTTTAAGAACACGTTATAAATAACAGTTGTCCAAAATCTTAAGTGCAATGAAATGTAGAAGTCGGGCATCTCTGTTATACTTCATTTCTGGAGAATACTGAACAATATTTTTTTCCAATACTCGTTTTTCGAAGTATGTATGCATGTACATACTTCAAATCGGAAATGATAGTTCATTTCTGCTTCAAATACAAGTTATCAACACAGAACAATGTCCCCACTGAACACGATGCACTTCCGAAGCACGGGAGTCAACGCTGCCATAAGACGAGTAGTAATGTAAGTTTTCCGTTAAAAATCTTTTGTGATACCAGAACAAAACAAAGGATTTAAAGTATTAATATATATTATTAAAATATTTATATTTTCTGTGAGTTTTGTGTACATATACAAACTATATATTTTTTCCTGTATCAGTTTTCTGTTCGCTTACTATACTACTATTTATTTTTTCTAACTTTATCCAATACTTTCTGGAGCTTCACAGGAGATAATCGCGGCATGGGTGGAATTATTTGTTAAAAATTAGTATTTTTAATATTAACTATATAATAATATTCCTTGTTTCCAAGTTTGATGGAAACCGCTCTAAGTTTTAGCGACAAGCGGAAAGAAGAGACATTTTATTTTATTTGATCGCAGGTAATCTATCTACATATATGTATATTATGTACAAACCAATTCTTGTTTGGTTCTCTTTTTGTTTGATACTTTTGTAAAAAATTCTGTGAAAATGGTTTTGATACCAATTTGATCGTTTTTCTTATCCAAAAATCAGTGAACCAATGCTATGAGCCGCTGTTTTCGAGATATTGATGGTTTTTCAAACTGAAGTCCTCTTTTGGGCGTTTGGTCAACTTTTCGCTCTTATGTCGAGAAGGAATTTCCGATGGCAAATATAATAAGTTTTATTAAAATTAAATTAGAATTAAAATTAATCTTGTAGTGATGGAACGTTGTTTGTGATGGGGCTCACAGTTAATGGACGTGAGATATTTGTGAACAGTTCGAGGGAAGTTCAGAGTTTTATTTTTTTTGATTCGGATAGATGTATGTATATATATATTTATATGATTAAAGATGAAGTAATGGATTAATTTCGTTGAAATGTTAACTAAGTGGTTGTGTTTCCTAATAGTGGTGACCGCCCTAAAAGATCATTATATTAGACAACCACAGTAATTCTTTTCATTCTTTCAGGCGTTTATTGAATCAACGAACAACACAAACTGATTTAGAACATTAAATCATTTTCCAATTAAAAACAGAATACCGACACGGATTTTGTAGTCGCTTCAAGAGGACAAACTGAATAAATTATGCCGGTCTTGAAGTCAATTACCCAAAAACAACAACATTTGCTGTGAAATAACGCGAAAATGTAAGAATGTAAGAACGAAAGGTGATTACTGAAATTATATTATACGAAGTTACATTAACATACAACAGCTTTCTTCAGGAAACCATTGGCAACCAAGTGTAAATTTAAGGAAAATGATACACAAACAAAATGTTGTAAGCAATCTCACATCTGTGGTAGAGAAGGTGGTGATGAATATTCTTACACATGTGTAGGTCTACAAAATTGGATATACATAGCTGCAATGGCCTGATATTTGTATGTACATATCCGTATTCATGTATTCGGGTTTTAATTGCAGGTACGCCTATTTAATCCTTGTTACTGTCTGCGAAGCTCAATTCTGTCCTGTTCCTTTGTACGTGTGCTCGCTAAATACGTACGCCACAGATTCCTTTGTAATATGAATGACGCAAAAACCGCAGTTTTGAATTTTGATAGAATTTGTCATGAATTGTAATGTTTCTTTTCATCTTAGATATGAATTTATAATACATAAATAAAAAGATGATACATATTATGTAAATTTGTCATATGTACAGGCGCGAGCAAAACGGGTTAACTGCATCCTGTTAGTTTTTGTGGTTTTTCAGCAAAAAAATTGTTTCCTTGCTAATTTTCACAATAACAGTGTTTTCATATTGGATTACTAAAAAAATAAATCATTACAACAGCTTAGATAACATAAAAACAATGCGGATCTAATTTATCCAGTTTTGCACGTCTTAATATTTTCTGCATTTACTATCACGTCCTCCAAATTTGGTGTATCATACTTTATTATATATTTCGCCATTCTGACCCTGGCATCATACTGAGCGGAATGACATTCTAGTTGAATAATCCAGTTTTAATTTTTAAATTTTATTAAAATAGTATAAAATATCTTCGTGTGGTTGTCTCAAATATGTCCTTAATCATGGGAAACGGTACAGAAATTCGTACACATGGTACGAAAGGAAAAAATTGAGACCGTGCATAATTGCGGTGGATTGCCAAAACTATTGAAAAACACAAAAAGCAACTGCATACATTATGCGAGAGGACTTTAAAGAGGACACTGGGTGAATTGTACTGGCATCCGCTATAAAAATAAAAAATAAAACATCACTGTTCGAAAATATATATAAAAATATAGAAGCAAATATAGGGTCGACAAGACAAAAGCTGAACTACAGAATACTATAAACGAGACAAAATCAACAGGTTCCAGTCCGACGGAAGTTGGAAGTTATAACCAAATCCGTCGTAAGGAAACGATTATATGTAAGTTGATGGAAAACCAGAAAATATGAAATGATATATCCAATTTTGTTAGCCACTGTATATACGTTTAGGCGTGTTATTGGACCTGCAATACCTGTGACACAAATTAATCGAAGAATCTCTTAAGTTCACTGTCTAAGTTCTTTTGTCAACATAGCATATGATCATAAATGTAAAATTCTAATTTCAGATGACTTATTCCCGAAGTCCTTCACTTCGGGATTATAAAATATTATTTACAACTATGTACCTACCCTGCTCAATTATTTACGGGACTACAAATACAAATTTATTTTGATAAGAAATTCCAACAAGACTATAAGTTGAAAGCCTGGCGTGGCATCATTGTACATAATGGGTACATTGAACAATATTTGATTAGGATATTAGCTTCAAATTTACATATACTCTCAGTGCGAAGTTTCTTAATGATTGACAAGGCGTGTGGCTAAGGTTTGATAACAATGTTGATCTTAGACTTTCAATTGGTGGTAACTTATATTATTGTTTTCAACGTTCAACCTCAAAATGGTATTAATCGAAACATATTTAGTAACAATAACATTATCAACCCTAAGTGAGGTTACAATGCATTCGAATAGTTTTGATTTCTAATCGACCAATAAAAAACAGAAAATTCTGAGCATTCATTTATGGATCAGTCATTTACATAAAATCTGAATTGCATATTCTGGGCACCGCGGCGAATTGCGATAGTGCATGGACTTCTAGCCCAATTCCCGATTTAACAACATTCGTTATTCACGGCTACTTTAGATCTTCTAAGTTGCTAACAATGCCCAAAGAGTATTAATGTAAAGAAAAAACTCTGTAAGTCCCATCAAATGGTGATAGAACTATTGCACAACTCGAGTGATTGCTCGACCTACGCCTCACACATTATTACTGTTATATGAAATTGTATTTATCTTCTAAGACTTTATTTGTCTGCAACAACAAATGCAAAATGCAAACAGGCGAACTGACCATTCTTTGTTTCTTTTTTTTATGAACTGTATCTCTAATTCTTGGGAGTGGTGGGAGACGATTTTTAGATTATTATCGTGTATATGTAACACATTTCACAGTAATAAATTAAGAAACGTTTTAAAAAATCAATTTGAGACAAGCCTCTCCCATTAATGTACTTATACTATACCTTTCTACCTTAGACCGAACAATTTGCATTTAAAAGTAATAATAATATATAATAAAGTAATAATAATATTATAAAAATAATTAAAAATGCCTTTTTTGTGTATAAATGTTTTTATTCTAACAATTTTTAAAACAATGAGAAATCCAAGCGATTGACTTGTGATTCAAAATTACCTTCAAGATCCAAGGAGGGCATATCTTTACCGGGACCTTGAGACACTACTTCTTCAATTAAATCCTCATGTATTCCGTCCTCATGAAACACACACTCTTGGAGGACGACTTCTTGCGTACAATCTTCTTGAATAGATACCTCCTGACCAACATCCTCTTCAATAATATCTTCAACTATTTGATCTGAATTCTCTTCCGTAACATCTTCCACTGTATACTGAAGACCGGGTTGTGACAAAATAATTTCCACGCGCTTTGATGGGATTTGCAGTAAGTTATCGAGTTCTAAATGTGAACCCGTACGCTTGAGTGAGATTCCAGACTTTGCATATAGATCAAATAGTTGATTAACATCTGTTACTGACTCACCAATTAAAATGTGTTGATGTTCATTAGTTTCAACAACGTCTTCGACGTTGAATGTATCATTTTCAGCTGAAAGTTCTTTTCTTACTGTTTGAAGATCAACTTCCGGCATTAGTAATCCAATAACTTTGCCAAATTCTTCGCGAGCCTGGGCTTCACACGTTGGCGGATCTATCATTGGTGCACAAAACTCAAGTTCGTGAGACAAGACCGCGTCCAAGACTTCCTTCTCCAACGAAAGCTGTTTCTCAAATGGTAACCGTTCTAGTACATTCACATTGCATAAAAATACGTCTTGTGAACGGTTCGAAGTTGTTATCTCTCGACGGTCTTTAATATAATTCTGGAAGAATTCTAAACACTCTTTGAACTGTTTTGGGTAGCGAAAATTTTTTGCAGCTGGGTTACTCAGATAGTGCAGAGCTTGTTTGACCATTTCCCACTGTTCTCGACAGTCAGTCCAATTAAATGGAAAACTAAGTGATGTTTTACGATGTGGTTCATTCATTTCATTTGCAACTTCTCCCCACATCCACTGCGTATAGTCGGGATCACCATAAGTCTCCAAAGATTTATTATAAAGTAGCGGGTAATTTCTAAGTATGTCAATGAGCCGGGCGTCATTGAATTTTGCATTTTCTTTTTCATCTTTGTCTACAAAAGTAAGTGACAACTTCTTGTTGAATATATGATCCGGCTTAGCCGTCTCTTCTGGTACTTGATTTTCCATTTTTTAAACACAAAAAACAATGAACTCTGCAATTATTTAGGTACCATCAAAAGTAAATATTCCCCGATTCGAAGTAAATACTGGTAACAAATGTCATCCAAAGTGACAATCCGAAATATTGTGTCAACCAAAGCAATGTGAATGGGTGCGTTCGAGCGCTCTAAGTATTAACATGATTCAAATAAATAAACATACTAAGTGGCCCCTATCATCGGCGTATCAATATAATATTTATGTGTATATTAATATCTAAATATGTATAGATATGTATGCATATCTACATATACATATTTGTAATGTTATAGTGGTGTACTACGTAGACGAATGATAGTTGGTAGCTCCTAGGGCGAGAAATAAAGAGTCAAAATTGCTACTTAGCATATTTTTAAGAAACCTACCAACGAGTTTCTTACTATTTTATTTTTCGTTATCTCTCCTTATTTCAGTATATTTCTTAGATTAGTAAAAATAGCCGTCTCAAAGATTAGATTTAAGTCGTCTCAAAGAGTATGTACAGTTTAGAAATCCTTCTAAAAGTAATTTATAAGAAAAAAATCTCAATCACATGCGAGAACCCATATTTTTGTTTGGCGCCATCTGTTAGTTTTTACTTGGAAACGCTATCAGAATCACCAACATTGGCAATGAAAATAAGAATTTACATTTCCAATGAGAAAATGTATATCTGTCACTCTTTCTCTGAGAGCATTTAACAGATGGCAGCACAGCTGAAGTATACTCGATGACACTGACAATTGGAAATTTTAGTTAAACTGAACAGTATTAGACTGTCAACAAAATAGTGGAACCTTGAGTGTTTTCAGTCTTTCGTCTTGAAATTTAATTTAACTTAATAAATAATTAAATACAGTCAGTGTGCAAAATTGATGTTTCATTTGACATCAACATTACAATACCCATTTGGCTAAAAGAAGTATATCTTGCCTTCAACATAATTTTTCTTGTCGATGAATATTTCATTATCTGTGCAACATTGAAAATTTTCGGGTGTCTGCTCTCGTTTTTTTTTTCTTATTGTTCTCTCGCGCGTTGGGATATACTAAGAGAAAGAATTTTCCGGCGCTTAAGCGACGAAAGTGTGGTGAAGTGAGAAATTGTGTTGTGTAATTGTTGTTGCCTAATGTCTAGTTGGTTGTTTTTGGGGTGTGTTCGCTCTTGTTTATTGAATTTTGCACAATTCTTGTGAAAGGGTTTTCGCAAATAGATCCTGTGAACTTCAATTATTGGATATCTACAAGTTTCATAAGGTGAGTTCCATAAGTTTATTGGACTGCGTTTTTAAATTCATGTGAGATTCAATGATTTTATGTCAATTTTTTTTTCAAATTTAATCTTTTAAGATTAAACAAGTGCAGTAATTTTTTTTTGTTGTGCTTAAGAGATTCTATTTGAAGGGAGGAGAATGGATTCTGTACTGTTCAAAAGAGAGATGTTACTCATTTGCGAATACTCTCTTTCTCTGATTTTCCAAAACGCAAACGCAACGCATTGAGAGATGTGGTGAATTCAGTTGTTTTCTTTTGTTGATATTGCGAAATCAATCAGATTAACCGGTGATTCAATGAATCTTTCAAAAGGTTGAATTCTTCTCATCTCAAAAATAACGGTTTTATATTTATTTACGTTTTTATTTTGTTATATATATATTATGTTAATATTATGTATGTCCCTTTTATATATTATAAATCATTTGGATGATTATAGGATTTAGGAGTTCTGTTGCAGCCACAAACATGTCTAAATATAATACAAAACTTCATTAAGACATTCGTTATTGAACTTTAAATCGCAATAGAGTTTGTACGCGACGCAAAATATGCGATTGATCCGTGCATTACCTACGTACATATTTAGAATATTTTAAGATTTCATAGGTACATATGTACTTTATGTACTATTATTTTGATTGAAATTTATTTATGTTTTCCATGTTAAGAGAAACTGATTCATGATTTAGTGCAAATAAATATTGGCTTATAGAATGCAAATAAAAACCGAAACTCCATTACGAATCAACCAAAAGGCATAACCTACCCCATACCCATACTCGGAGACGTAGATTGTCTTTCAAGGTGTTGTAAAATAACGAATCTAAATATTAGACATTGTTCTCTCAACAATCTTTGCATATGATAGTAGTCTATAATAGGTAGCTTGCAGAAATAGTTTATATTATGTAGATCAAGAAAAAATTTTTCTGTAATCTACTGTTCTTTCAAACACCGGTAGCAGTGAATACATTACGATCATATCTTGACCATACAAATACGCTAATGGCTCACCTATAGAGATATAGCTTTTCATAGCAGAATGTATAATTGTGGTTGAGCGGCGTGTACTTCTAATCACGACAAATGTGCACAAATCCATATAAACTGGCGTAGTAATTATCTCTTACTAGGACAATATGTATTCTTTTTGCAGAAATTGTTTTAATACCCACAAGTTCATTAATTACACTGAATATAGTGAGAAAGGTGGAGTACGTTCAGAAGGAGATAAAAGCAAACGTTCACATTCACCAATTAGTTAGGGACTAATTTTCTCGTGGTACACTCCACCACACGTTACATCTTATAATAATTATATACTTTGTCAAACTGGTAGTACAACATAATACTTTAGTACATTATTTGTGAAGAACCTACACTTGGGAACATACCGACCTCTCTCTTAGCATAAATCAAAATCTAATAACTCATTTAAACATATTTGGTTATGAACGAACTCGTATGTATATATTTACGTGTTCATTCATTCATGTATAGAGGCGTGTGTGTGAGACCCCTAAATGATCTGGTATTTAGAAATACATATCCACGTCATGTATTTACAACACAATTTGTATTTTTGTTTAATGTCAATATATAAATCAATATATAAATTAATTTACTCTCGTTTGTTGTTCGTAATCAGTTTTCGTTCAACAGCGAGTGTGCACTTTGTATGCATGTTCAACAAGTTCAGAATATCCTCGGTATTGATCTACAGTTTGTATACATATTAGATACCTATATGAGTAATACTTGTCAAACGAAAACAAACGTTGTTTCAACCAGTATAATATACATTGTAAGGAATACCACCATATTTGATTATACAATTATAGTATTGTTTGAAAATACACATTGTATGGATGTTAATCAAACCCTCTCTAAAAAGGTAGATATGTTTTTGCAGTATTGTATTTGTATAGTAAGTGCGGCAACGTCAATAATAGGGCGCACCGTTATATTTCCTAAAAGCTGAAACGCACAGAGTGAAACTTAATTTCACAACAAAGGGTTATGCCTGAGCCTATAGTTGTTGCCCTGGTACGAGAAATGTGCAAGATAGGAGGAAGATAGTGTTTTTTTTTTTCTGTTTTCATTGGATTTTCTTGTTATCATTATAAGGCGATATTTAGCACGAGGTAGACCATATTAGCCGCAAGCTTTTATTTAAATTTGAATCTGCATTTAGCATAGTAAAAATGGTGCGATTCTAAAATATGTGCCGTTTTGTTGGATTTAGTTTTATTCCAAAAGCCCCAATTGAAGCGAACTTTTCACCAGCGTTCGTATCGTCGCAACCAATCTCCAGAAGATTCTGCCGAATCGCTTTCGACGTACGATGTTTTTGAGCGGTTGCTTCCTTCAGACGCCACCAAACAGAAACCGTTTGCCCTCGCGGCGATTCTACCACTGTCATTACTTATACAGTATGAAAATCACATGACCATATACATTACTCACAAATTATGGTGTATTTTCTTTTTGGTGGTGTCCATATTTGACACGCGCTCGAACAGAACTGAGTCAATTAATAGTTTTTACTATACACAAAATACATTTCATACAATACAAAATACATTTCTCTTAATATACATTACAAAATCGATTCACGCAGTCTTGCATTTGCGCCACTCCTCTATTTTCGCATGTTAAAATCAGATTTCTTAAAATAAACGCAAGATATGTTTTATTCTGTGTTTGTTTTTATTGTTTTAATGTGTATTATTGTCTAAATTATGATTTGTTTTGCCATTTTCTCTATAGAAACATAGTCATTTTGACTATTATTTTGTATTTAAAAAAATGTGACCCGGTTATTGCTTGTGAAAGACTGGAGTCTTTTAATTTAGAAATCAATAGACTTCACATCTTGGATATTTAAATTCCTGAATTCACTTTGAGATATAGGCTTCAATATTTCAGTCCTTACCATTCATTTGAATCCACCCGCTTTCAGTTGAATACTTTGAGACTTCAAATTACAGCCTTTTACAAATCTTGCAACTGCTTTAGTTGGTTAAATCTAGCTTGTACTGTATTTTTTTTTCATAAACCAGGAAAAATATTAATATTATCTATAAAAAATGTATTATCTATATTATCTATAAAAAAAACGCATAGATCATATAGAAAACGGTAGCTTTATCAACAAGCACAATTCATCAGCTGAATTTTTTCCACCTATTGAAGCAGTCAGCTTCTGTTCAATGTTTGTGCTTAAACAGTATTTGAAGAAGACATTCAGAACAAATCAATATAAAGAGTTATAAGAATATTATTATAAAGTATTGACTAATATTGACATAAAAAGTTAGTATGACCTTATCATTTAAAGCTTATTAGACTCCCAATTTATTGCTAAATTATAGCCGAATAATCCATCAGTGATATAATTGATTTTATTCGAGTGTTATTCAGAATGTGGTTTCCGGAGCTTTGTGGGTGGGTGCATAATCTTCTGATCCGAATACATATTGCACAATCTCATGGTCTGATCTTTGGGGCTTACTACCCCAATGGTACTTAATACCATGAAAGCTGCAATCGCCTTCAGCATTTATTCATTCCCAGATGATTGCCCTAATACATGATCCAAAAGGCTATCCTATTATCTTTCATGTTGTACGTCGAACAAAGGCACATACGATCTCCTATATTTCAGTAGAGCGATTTTTGCTCGCTATAGAAGAGAGTGTGCCAAAGAGAACACATTTCACAGGTGGTTAAACTAAAATTCGTCGTCGCTGGCCTTTCTAGAAGATAATTGACTATGGTTGCCAACTTACTTAGGTGTAGGTTGAATTAAGATGCCCATGTACTGGTCGAACAATAATATGGGTATTATTAAGGAATGTTTCCTTCTAAAAACTGACAGATTCCAAATATGCAGGCAACATACGAGTTGTTCACCTTCAACTGAGGACATATTGAGAGTCAATTGTTGTTTCGGTGATTTCGAGTTAATTCTCGAAATAGATGGGATGAATGAACCACCGCATTTTTGTTACTGACATTCGTGCAAAGTAAAGTTCTCTTTATAAGCTTTCTCGTCAAACAACTCTTTAATTATTGTGCATGTATAAAATAAATGTACAAATTAGAAAGTTTATTTCATTCAATTACATTATAAGTAAATTAGTAAGTTTGATATCCTGTTCTTATGAACAAAAAAGTCATACTCTCCTACCTTACAGCATATACATATTATATCTTTTGTTAGGTAAATATGCGCTAAAAAGCACATTTAATATCTTAAATAAAATTTGGATTTATTATTCATATCACAAAGTGAATCTATTTTATAAGCATTGATCCTGAGGGGTTATGTATACGTCCCCGATGCCCGAGGTGTTTACATTAAAAATATTCACCATACCCTCTTTAATTTTCTCTTTCTACGAATTGAAATTCCTTTCGGATCTCTTTCATTCTGAAAATGGTAGCCTTTTCCACTTGTCTTTTACAAATATGCTGCTCTATAAATCGGCAAAATATATTCTAATAGTCCAAGGTTGTATGATGTAGAGACCGAAAATAGTCGGTACGTACGTCAGCGTGAAATTGTCTTTGACGACGTAAATAAAAAGTACCTGTGGTGTACTTGTGTGGGAGCAGGAAAAGTTGAGAATAACGGGATTTTTGACTCTGGTGTCAATGGAGGTTTATTTAAGACGCTGCTGTATCTTTTGTTATTTTCTGAAGTGGTGATAAGGACAGTAGTGCCAAAGCAATACCATTCATCGGATGCACTCGAACCCATACGGTGGGTTTTTTTATAGTATGTGTTTATGGCGATGGTGCAGTGTTAGTGTTTCTGAAAGGTACTTGATTCGTAGTGCGTGATGATGAGGGGCATAAAATAATCGTTTACAGAATATAAGGTGAGGTGAATTGAGGGACAGCGACCTGGTCCGCTTTTGTTGTCGTTTTCCTAATTGAATTTTCACAACTTAAGTGTCGAAACATTTCTATCGCTCCACATGACAGTTCAGTTAAATTAATTCCTTCCAAATTCTCTTATCTCATTTCAGGACACTATTCTGAATGGTGGTGCTTTTATTCTAAGACGATGGTGATGTGATGAGGGCAGTGTGAAGCTGTAACGAAAAACTATGACTGCCATAGGACTACAAATATACATACAATAACACAAAACTGAAATAACATTAGTCAATCAGAACGGTTCGGACGAAATTTACTTAGCACTTACTTTATGGCGCTTTTCGGGTGAACAACGAACAATTTTTAGATCAAACGCAGACAAACTGAACGAACGACAACAATAGCGGAGTATTGTTATATTGAACAGAGTGCAACGGCCATTTTATCATACAACTACATTCGTACATCAGAGGATAGCGTTGCAACAGTTGGCGCAAAGCCAATAGTAAAGAGCCGTTATTTGTATTCCTTTCTTCAGTACACAATTACAAAAACAAACACGACAAAAATAGAAAAGAAAGAAAATCCCTTTTGTGCTTGCAATTTCTGTATGGATTAAGTTGCGACTGTTTATATGTTTTCGCGTTTGTACTTCCGCCCCCTTCAGTAGGTATCCTTACAAAATTTGTAAAATATTATTGCTGCACAAATCCGTGAACAATTTTTGTGAATCGATATTTTAATATTGCATTAAAGCTTTTTTATCTCTACGTTGGTGTGGTGGTGTGCTAGTTGGGGACATCCTCGTTTGCCGTCACATGTGAGTGTGTGTGTTTTTTTGTTTATTATTTACAAGTACCCTGAAACATAGAGATCACATACATATTTAATCGTAAGGTTAACGTGTCTCGCGAAAGACTGTGTTTTATGCCCCTAGATTGTGTGCTTTGATTCGTGCGTCGTGAGTTATTTACGAACATAACATATACAAAAAAGACGTTGTTAACAATGGCTGAGGACGAGGTGCTCTTTGATGATGTATATGAGCTGTGTGAAATAATTGGAAAGTAAGTACAATACAGCATTTAGAAGTATTTTAATAAATATTCCATGTTGACATTTTTAGCGCCAAAAGGACATATTACAATTATATCGACAAAAACATACTTATTAAAGGGACCGAATAATCATGAATGAATGTAAAAACATTCAAATAAGCTTGTTGAATATCACGGTACCGCATTTACATTTTTCTAAAATGGGGTTCAATGATGAAGTGAATTGTGCTGCGGGATTGAAATCAACTTTTTTATTTGACCTACAAGTTCAAGTTCTCGGAGCTGCATTGTTTATTTGATTACATATTTGGAATTATCTTAACTTCGTATTTCTGGTTCTCCAACCTCAACTGAAAAAAGTGACTAAAATCCGTGACTTGCGCAATAAGAATGTCTAAGCAGTTTGACTATGGTACGAATGTTGTCTGCTTGTTTACGATTTTCAAAGTTTCAAAAGTTGAACGTTAAGAATGACATTCCTTGGAACTTAATATGCGTTTGTCTGTTTCCCACCTGTCTGTAAGAATATAGGGACAATGCTCGTATCAGTTGTTTATGATAAGTGTATATTTAGTGGTTTTAATTTCAGGTTGCGTTTTGTTTTCCATTTATCATAGGATAATGAATGTCGTCAAACTTTCAATATGATCATTTACATTTGAATCCTTTAATTTACAGACATTATACGTCGTCGTAATACTTCCTGCTTCAAAAACACAATTTATTTTTATATTAATAAAGTTTCCTATGTATTTTGTAAATGGTTCAACATGCCGATTTATATTTCAGCCCCACAATAAGATTTTATTCTATTTCCTCCCAATTTTATGACTGGGAAATTAACAAAATTCTAAAGAATGCGAAAGTTTGCGGTTTCTCCAAAGTCTGCGGGTTTGCTGTAAGGCTAGCTTTAACAGCTGGGAACATTTTTTTGGGTTATACGGGTAAGATTCAATGCGTGCATGGACATGTGTTATGTAGGCTAGGTAGAAGTGGTGGTTCGGTGAGAACCCAGATACGACATCACTCGGTAACAGATCAAGGATGCTGCTGTGACCATAAAGTTTTGATGGCCAACACCCAGACTCTGGAGCATGATGACACATTACGTTTGTCTGTTATGGATGGGAACAATTACAATTCTTGCCTTGATTGACAAAATAATAAAATATTGTCCAACAAATGTCTATGAGGTAGCCATTTAATTAGCAAAATAAAACATAGGATGGGATCTCCATTTACACCTCCATTTACTTATATGTCAATATCGAATAAACATTTTAAAAAATGGGCCTTTAATTATGGTGTGTCGCACAACCAATTAGTAAATGGTAAATTACGGGCAATTACACACACTGAGAATAAATGCTATTTGCTAGGCCAACCATCTAATCATATCAGGCGTGGCTGGTAATCGCAATCAAAACTCTAAATTCTGGCAAAATCCTTTCATCATGAGTCAAATATATTCGTTCTTCTGCATCACACATTTGAATCCATATTGAGTCCATTTTGATTACTAACTGCGTGATTTAGAACTCCAACAGGACGGCAATCATTGAAATACATAATCAAAAACACATTCTGATAGGATTGTGATGTAGAAACTCCTAACTTATTCCCAACCCCTCTGGTCAACTTCAATTCGCTTAAGTGCACACGATCAAAAGGAAATGGAAACCATCCCTTTAACGGCGTAGGTATTAAAAAAAAAGTTTTGGAATTTATTTGCTCTGTGTGAAAAGAAAATTTCACATAAAATCAATATGTCTTTCCTATGCTGCTGTAGTCAGGGCACTACACAGCCACCAGCGCAGGTGAATATTTCGATTTTTGGGTTGCTTTCCTTTTTCAAAATAATTATGCGGAACTCCCTTAAGACCTACAATTTTTTGGAATCCCCTTCGTAATTGAATATGGTTGAATCAATCTACAATCACACGATTTTGATTATAATTCGATGAGTTGAAGGTGTTCGAATAAGAATTTGAATAACGATATGCTGAATATTAAATTATTACCGTACAAAAATTAAGTAATTCAATAAAGTTACTGTCGAAGACTATTTTACTTACGTTCAATAATCAAGAAGAACTAGTATAAATCCACTATTTTTTCCAACAGATGGCTTTAGCGATCTATACCTCGCGTTGTTCCATGGGACTGAACTAAATGTCATTAGTTCAAAATATGATTTTGTACTAAAACAAACTTTACGGACAGTTTTGTGATTGATTGATTCAGTTTTGTTTGAGCGCGTGTCAAAGATGGACACCAGCATAGAGAAAATGTGCATATTTTACAGTTTTTCTTTGGTAAAAGCGAAAATGCAAGCGAGACGGCTGTTTATAGTGAATCATGCGCAGTTTTGGTTCAGGTAATTACGATGTCAATGATGCATCACGCTCTGGAAGGCTAATTGTCGAATGACCGTTATGTCTAGTAGGTAAACATTGCACAAACAACCGATCTATGCGTACCGAGCGACCAAGGAACCTCTTCATCTTCTTTATTTTGCGCTACAGTCCGGATGGACCTGGGCCTCAGCCAACAAGCCCCTCCAACTAGTCTCAGGCTAGCTGTCTCCATTGTCGCACGCCAAGTGAGTTGAGGTCCTTCTCCACCTGGGTTCGCTACCTTAAACGCGGGCGTCCTCTGTTGTGTTGTCCCATGGGTTCGGAGTCGAAGACTCTTCGGGCCGGAGCTGAGTTGTCCATACGCTCTACATGGCATAGCCATCTTAGGCGTTGGCTCCGAAGACGCTGTACAGCCCGTACAGTTCGTGGTTGAATTTTCTCCTCCAACAACCGTCAACGCAAACAGGACCAAAGATCGCACGCAGAGCTTTTCTCTCGAAGAGACCAAGGGCTTCCTCATCCGCTTTTGAGATTGTCCATGCCTCCGCGCCGTACAGCAGGACTGGGATGATCAAGGTCTATAAAGTCAGCTTGGTCCTTCGAGAGATGGATCTACTACTCAATTGCCTCTTGAGCCCATAGAAATAGCGGTTGGCAAGAGTTACTCTGCGTTTGATCGCGGTACTGATGTTGTTTTTACTATTTAATGCGGAGGCGAGGTAGACGAAGTCCTAGACTACCTCGAAGTTATAGCTGCCCATTGTGACGCTCTGTCCAAGACGTCGATGTTTTGTGTCCTTTCTTGATGACAGCATATACTTCGTTTTGCCCTCATTCACCGCTAGACCCATTTTAGCCGCTTCCACCTCAATGCCAGCAAATGCCTCATTCACGGCTCGCTGTGATCGACCGATCACGTCAATGTCACCCGCGTATGCTAGCAGTTGTACGGACTTCTGGAAGTTCGTGCCTCTAGTGTTGGCGTGAGAGTCTTGCACGATCTTTTCCATGATGATGTTAAAGAAATCACATGACAGCGCGTCGCCTTGTCTAAAACCTTTTTTGACATTGAAGATCTCGGTGAGTTCGTTACCGACCTTGATGGAGCAGCGAGAATTCTCCATCGTAATCCTGCCTTTTTGTGCCAAGGAAACTCATCGACCGAATTTCCATCAGCGAATCACTGCTGAATCGCAACAACATCAACGCATTTTAGAATGCGGATGGTGACTGCTGATGAAGAGTATACTTCATTTACGACAACGTCAAGCGAAAAGGTCGTGGTCGAATCGTTGAGAGTCGGCAAGTCAGGATTGAGGTCCCGGGATTGGTCCGGAATCATCTACTAGAAGCTGACCTCCTTCGGCAAAACTCTTAATTTGGACATGTATAGTCAACAATTGCACCGTTTGAAGTAAGCAATGTTTCAGAAGCGGCCAACTTTGCACTACCCCGAATAGTATCAGAAAGAAGCATAACATGTTTATGAATCCTAATTTCAACTTCAAATGTTAACAACAGAAACGTTGAATAATAAAGAAGACTCACAAGTAATTGAAGGGGAATATAAAACACGATCTGTGATATGCGATAATTTAACTTCTCACGTAAGTGTGCTAATATGCATTACAAATAGACGTAAATAGGATGTAAATATTTGTTCGATTAATCGAGGTCTTCTTTAACAACAAATTGTGTTGTCGCTCATTCAAGTGGGGAGGGGACTTACAGTTTCGAATTCGAATAATAATTCGAATTCGGAATTCGAATTAGGAAGTTTTTCAGTTTCAGGGACAGTGCTGAAAATATGACATACAACCGAACCTTGACGTAGGTGAAGTAAACTAGTACAAGTCTTACCGGGAATGATCACGAAAGGTTGCATATATATCGATGCACATTTGTTGAGAGAAAATGGTTAAGGTCGAATGTTATTGAATGTAATCCGATAAGTGATCACTTTACTGTGTTTCCAAGGCTCCGATTCCGCAACATCAGTCTTACAAACACGTCCGTACTGACGAGGCTAAAGACACTTTCAAAAAGGACTATTATGAGCAATAATGGCTTACCAAGGCCCGTAGACGACTGGATGAGGCAGTTGGTAGAGTCCCTGCCCCTGGTTAGTGGGGTCCCAGGTTCGAATCCCAGTGAAAGCGAAGTTAATACGCTTTTATCTGGTTTTCAAATCAGGTCCAGACACCATTTCCCGTTGGGATCAAATTAACGGCACTATCACTGGAGTAGTCAATCAGTGGTGGTAGTCTGACTACGGGTATCACAATGGACTGATATAGTATAAGTGAGGGCTGCTGGTGAATGCACTAGCAGCCCGCCTACCTAACCCTACCCTACCAATGCCCGTGGGATGTTCTGTTAGTCTTCCAATGTACCAGATCATCCGGAAAAACTGATGAGCATGCCCAATGATTGGAGTATCAGCTCCATCTGTCTGAATCACCGCACTTACTTACTTATAAGATGGGTGACCATGGGTCCAAGCTTGGGCAATTGCTGTCTTCCATCGCTGACGATTCAGGGGGCGCTTCTTCCATTCATCAATACCAAGCTGTCTTGCATCCACGATTTCTTGGTCTTTATACCGGATGTTCTGACTTCGTCAAGTCATCGGTATGACTGGAAGCAGAATACCCTGCATCGTCAACGATGGAAGAACTTTTGAACAGGCTCACATTCAGGAAAAATTTATTTTGCAATTTTAGCTGATACAAACACAACAACAATTTCTTGCAACTTTAGGAGCGTTAACTCTAATTTTCGATGAAACCCATTTGAAAATTTTATTCATTCATCAATACCAAGCTGTCTTGCATCCACGATTTCTTGGTCTTTATACCGGATGTTCTGACTTCGTCAAGTCATCGGTATGACTGGAAGCAGAATACCCTGCATCGTCAACGATGGAAGAACTTTTGAACAGGCTCACATTCAGGAAAAATTTATTTTGCAAGCTTAGCTGATACAAAAACAACAACAATTTCTTGCAACTTTAGGAGCGTTAACTCTAATTTTCGACGAAACCCATTTGAAAATTTTATCCAACGAATACCGAATACCGCTGGCACGTACCTGCGGTGGCTACATGAACGAAGTCGATTTCTATTCATGTGTTTTGATGTTTTGATTGTACTTCAAGCCGATAATAAAGCTTTTAGAATATCTCAAATGGTTTGCGTTTTATTTAAAACAAAACGCTGTCAAGACCTTATTGGAAACCCCTTCATATTGCTCATGAAACATGTACAATGGCAGTCTGACAATGAGTTCTAAACGAATTATGATAAATAAAAATATGTTAACCAATGAAAAATAAATGTAATTACTACTAAAAACATAATTATTAAAACTCCATCGTTTATAAGGAATTGGAGATTACGTCACAAGTATATTATATAATACGTATTACCAGTGACGATGATGCAAATGTGTCTTCACTTTTTTTTTCACAGAACCCTGATTTTCCTAATACAGCTGATTAATTTGAAGGTGTTATGGACGTGTGAGTCTTCAAACTGAATATGAATAACACGACATCATAAGACCAGTTATGCGTGAGAAAAGCTGCTCTACATGAAGCACATAACAAATCGTTATTAAAATATATTATTTTGGAAAGAAAATTAATGTATATTGTCTAATGTCGAAAGACATAAAGTGGATTTCTATATCGTTCCGTATCATTATCCGAATATATTTTTAAACTTAATGGCAAGATCAGTTATGCGTGAGAAAAGCTCCTCTACATGAAGCACATAACAAATCCTTATTAAAATATATTATTTTGGAAAGAAAATTAATGTATATTGTCTGATGTCGAAAGACATAAAGTGGATTTCTATATCGTTCCGTATCATTATCCGAATATATTTTTAAACTTAATGGCATACATACAGTTGCTTTCACCTACTATACCTATCTGAATGTATAATGAAAAACAAATCATGGAATTAGGAAATACCTTGAAAATACCTAGCCAATAATTCTTTAAAGTATATCTTAAGAGACCGCGAGAACGTGCTCTTGTATAACAGCTGATTATTGAAAAGTAAACTTATTGTTATGTTATTATGTATGAGAAAAGTCGATCCACTGACAATGCTCAGAAAGTAAAAGTCTAGGAAAGTGATTCTTTAAGTTCGTCGTTGGGTTTAAAATAGTTTATATAATATAAATAATAAACTTTATACCACGCACAAAACGACTGATAACGGATATATGCTGTATCGTAACGCATATATATAAATATGGATCCGTCAAAGCATTCGCATAAAAAATGTTTTTTTCTCTTTCAACCATTAATAAAAAACCTACTGTTTTTTACCCCATCAATTAGTTTATTTTGTTAAAGTAGGTACAATAGTTATTTGGTCACACTACTCGAGTTAAAATTTAATTTAAGAAGGATGGTTACTTCTTGCATGTTTAATAATAATACGACTAATGGAACTTGTTTTTTTAATTACTAAGGAATACAGTAAATCAGACAACATCCCTAGAGTCTTTGTGGGAATAAGTCCCTGCTAAGTGTATCTTTACGTTTACTCGTCTCCTAAGTGAATTCTCAATTACTATGTCAGCGCCACACATCAATCATTTCCTTTACCCGTCCATCATAAGACCATGTTGAAAGGGAATAAAATTGGACCCAGACGGAAAGTATTATGTTTGCACATTTTATGAGACACAAATAAGGCTAACAGCAATACCAAGGTGGTGACAGTGACAAGACGTCCTCATAGTGGAGAATTAAACCGATTTATTATTCTTTTTTTTAAATTTGCATGCAATTGACAAGCAAACAAATAAATATGAGCAGCTAATTAAAATGTGTGTATACATATTTATACCTCAACAATCATCACAAGTTTTCAGAAAATCGAAGGCATTTGATAGCAACAACACCACAATAATTACCCATAATTCCCATATACACTGCAGGAATATCGGATCCCTATTTGTGGATAGTGCTCAAAGGGATAAAAGAATAGTTTTGATTTGACACGCTACCCACAAGAATGTGGTTGACACACCCAACAGGTTAACCACTTCGGTTCACAAATCATACTTATTTGAAAATCAAAATAGAAATAACGCAATAGGGACCCTGTTCAAAGCATACAGAGGTGGTACTGCAATGAATTTCATGTGTGCGGGATTTTACTTTGATGTCGACGTGGATGGATATCCCTTTATAAAGACACTTCTACAGAATGATTTTACAAAAGTTTTCTAATTCGCAAATTTGCAGAGATCTACGAATATTTGCTTTAAATCTGAGAATCAGAGCTGCAAGAAAAATAACAAATTATCCCAAAAGAAGTCCACAGATGTTTGACCAACTTTATATCGAGGATTTTCCCATTCTTACATTTATTTTTCACACCACGGGCTCAAAAGAACAAGAAAAGAGCAGTTCAAATATGTGCCTGAGTCTGAGAATCAGCAGCGTATAAGTTAAACCGCTTAAGAAACTAATAATAATAATATGGGTGGCGCGACAGTCCGAGGTGGACCTGGGCCTAGCTTCTCAACAACCACTCGTGTTGTGCGTGCTATTGTTCTTTCACGAGTGGAGTGGAAGGGACCTACATTTTAATGCTGACTCCGAACGGCGAAGTGGAGAAGCTTTTTCTAGACAGGAATACTCTTTGAGCATTGTCAGTGACTCGAAAGAGGTGGAGCCGTTCGGGTATCGAACCAGGCACCCTCTGCGTAGGAGTTGACGCACTTACACACTACGCCAAGGCGACCCACTGCAGGGTGAATAATTGGAAAAGTTTTTTTTTTAATCAAAGAACTTAAGATCAAAGAGAGATGTCCAGAGATTGAAAGCAGTTTAATAGCCGTCAGAAAGCTGAGCTTAGCGTACCGAGAAATAAAGTTTCCTTCAGCGTAACGTGTAACAGTTGTTGGCTATCCTAAAAAATATCATATTGTTTTAAGGCGGTTATTCAGTACGAAAACTAGCCGTACATATTGTTCCTTAATCTGATCGCCCATCTGTTCTAAAGGACTTCGCCTTCTATTTAAGTACGCCACAGTATGAAACATCGCCAAGCTCTCCCATTCGCTCTAAATCGCACCAGCGATTTTGTGAAAATCGAATCCGTGCTCTTTATGGTGGGTTTATTTCAAATAACTTAAGTTTCCAGTTTTGCAACTTTTCTTATGTGCGTGCATGTGCGGAATGAATGAAATTGATTTTATGCGTTTGGGAGCACACAATGTGAAAATCGAGTAAACCATGACGAGTGCGAATTGAAATACGAATGTCGAAAATAGGTATAAATCCGTTGATAATGTTTCACAAAACAAGCCGGAGTTGGGAGGGGGGTTACAATACTGTTCACTGTGGACGTATGTATGTATGTGTGTATGTATCATTAAATACAATAATTAATCAATTACAGCCAACTTATCTATATGGATTAAATGATAAATTTAGTAGTAAGGTATCTGCTAACTGCAGCTCATAAAAACAGTGTCAGATTAAATTGTCAACGAAAGAAAGGGAGCCTCAGTCGGAACAAAGATTAACAAAGTTTTCTGAGAATGTTTTTTGTTAGTTGAATTTTTAATTTTGTCTCTTCTCGGGAATTAGCTTTTCTGCTAACAAATATCAACCAAACTGACCCCTTATTGACTTGTTTTGTTGCATCAATCTGTTGGACTAGCAAAATCACCACATCTGCATTTACGCGAGGGGTACACAGATTATTTATTATTTAAAAGTTAATTTCGTTTCGATGCAAAGGTAAATAATTAAGAACCGTACACTCATCGTCCCTGAGAGCACTCCTTCTTTTGTCTGTGCTGTGACTGCTGCCGTGTTTTTGAAAGTTTAATGTGGGTTATATCCTGGGACGATTTGGTTGCTGTTTCACACGAACAATATGAGTACTGGTTTTGGTTTTCCAGGGAATAAGCAAAGGAAATCCTAAGTCATAAATATAAATTGGAGACTTTATTGAAGTGGTCGGAACTATCACTGGTCGTTTGTTTAATTGTCGAGAATGTGAATGGCGCCAATATCAAATTTAAAGCAAACATTTTTGAAAAATTATATAATGAAATATATATAAATATATATATATATATATATATATATATATATATATATATATATATATATATATATATATATATATAATAAATCAGACCATTTACACAAATGAAAATTATTGGAAAGGGTTAAACTTACTGGCTACTCACTTGAACGGTTTTAAGGATTTATCTTTAACTCTTTTCCAAGGGTACCTTAACTACTATCTGCCAGGTTTCTTTGTTCAGAGCGGTTGAGTTTAGGATGTTTATAGTCACCCTTATCCTAGAATTCGCCGTATCTCAGATTCACTTTCACTTGCCATACGTATCGTAGAATACGTAGATCGTAGAACTTGACTGATGACAGATGTTAAAGTGACTGCAATTAATGTCGGAAAAAAAATTCAAATTTCAAATTTCGTTAAAGCCGTTCGTTTGAATATGGTAGCATTTTATACATATTTTTTTATGGAGATTAATCTAAGCTCGAACGTTTCGATTTTTTGTGAAGGTATCGGTAATGGAACTAATCAATTCTCTGAAATAATCCCGGTTAGGCGTTTTCTTGTTGCAATAGGGTATATTCATATGTATTTTCAAGCATTATATTATGGAATATGGAATTTATGGAATTTAGCTACGGAAGGAATTAGCTGCCTTTAAGAAATGAAAATGAAATGAAATGAATGAGAAATGAAAGATTGACTTTAGAGATTAAATTCGAACGTTTTTTACGTTGCACATTTAACTTACCGACACATTCACTTCGAACGTATTCATCGATTAAAAATTGTGAATTTGAGTGAAACGTTCTCCCCGGCGTACTCTAAGAATGGGATGCATATAAGATTTTGTCATTCAGGATTTATTTTATTTAAAAATTTCGAATTACATATCATATTGAACATTTAGTCGCTTCCCCATGATTAATCTCTCTCTTTGTGAGCGTGGTTTTTCCATGATTATTAGTTTGCATGTTCTTATTAGTCCAAATTGATATTGTGATTGTGAAAAAGTAGGAATATAACCGAAGATTTCAAATTGTGATTGCAATTGTGAAATAGTAGCAGCTTGGATCCCAATCGTAGTTTTGCTCAGTTTGGAAAGCAATCGAAGTTTGCAATTTAATCGCAGTCTGGATCGCAGCTTAAATAACGCTCGATCGCAGACTGCTATTGCGATTTCAATCAATGTGAACAAAACATTTGGAAATAAATGGGCTCCGATAATGCCACATCGTTGCTTGTCCAAAAACTTATGGATAATTATGGCAATTTTGCTTATTGGCAAGAGATTTTCCAAGAGCCAAATCTTATT
Source organism: Eristalis intricaria (assembly GCA_964034865.1). Taxonomy (NCBI): domain Eukaryota; kingdom Metazoa; phylum Arthropoda; class Insecta; order Diptera; family Syrphidae; genus Eristalis; species Eristalis intricaria. The sequence goes on along the minus strand of OZ035873.1, from coordinate 166,229,488 downwards.
TTACAATTTATATGAAGCCTCAAATCGAACCTAATCCAAGCCGTGTTGACTGGCGATGCCCAGTTCATCTTCTTCGAAATGCTATGGCAATCTATGTCCAGTTGGTAGCTTAAGATCAAACGAATGTACTCACGCTCAAACTGCAAGCCAGTGGACGGTCGTCACTACTCGAGGAAATTCAAGTTGTTTATTTACAACTTACCCAGAATTAAAAATACATTTAAATACATTTTTTAGTAATTTTCGCAAGCGATAAACGATGCATGGTGAAATTTCTGACCTTACTGAATATTTTGTCAGATGGACTTCATTTGCAATTTTGAAAGTTTCTGAAACATAACAAATACAAGAACGGCCATTACGATTTGGTCACTCTTTAAAAAAAATTCTCATCATTTTTAAGTGGAAGTTAGTTGGTTTCAATTTAGTGCACGGATGGTTGCTGGCTCCGTACTTGAATGTTTGACGCAATATAAACATGTTACATCGTTAAAAAGTTTACTAGGAACTTTAATTGAAGCGGAAAGAAACGATGTGTAACCGCTTCAGAATTTCTTTCATTGAATTTCATTCCCATATATATCTGGCGAAGTCTGATTTCTCTGGGATTTTCTTTTTGTCTCCTGTTCTCATTGTACATCCCAAAGCGAGTAACGAAGTTTTAATATCGATTTTATATAGTCAGCTCAGGGGTACGTGACCGTTGTCTGACCAAAATATGTACAATGTATTGTAATGACAAACTGGATATGATTTCAATGTGAAATGTATGCAATGTGTGTGTATTTTGTTGTTCGAAATATACCATTATCTGTGTAACGGAATCTTGAAAGCAGGAATTACGTCGGGACACATTCCCTTAATGGATGCTTCTTAGACGCATGCAATAAGGAATAATCATTTGTTTATTTTGGGGTAACAAGATGCATTGCGTATTGTTTTATGTAAAACTTGCAAAAAGGAAAAGTTGTATTGGTATTTTTGAATGTAATTAAATGTCAACAATGAGATAATAGTTCAGAAAATAAAAAATATGTAATTTTAAATAAACTATAAAATATATAACATAAATGTACATCATAAGGACGGCATTTGCAACATGCTCGTTTTCTGTGTGATACAAAACTTAAAAATACTGCACTTACTACTAATACACATTTATGTGCAGTCGTTCGTGCAAAGATTGCCTTGAGAATAAGTTAATCGGGTAATTCGATCGCAAGCATCTCTGGTCATGGAAGTATTTCAAAGAAACTATCGATAAATCATGACTTCCACTCCTCGATTTCGATAGGTCCACCAACTTCCACTTTCCTATCAAGACTTATCCACTAAGTCCAAACTCTCTTTCTATCGGTCATAGGTCATTTTATCCATTTCCATCGTGACAATACTAGTTGATATGCTAGCCAAAAAAATACTAATTGCGAAGTTCTGCCCACCCGTCGCATTCAGCAAAGTCTCTTCTGACTATTACGTGTTTGAATTTTGAATTGTTGGTATTAAAATTGTAGTGGTATTGGCATTCAGTAAACACATTACCAGGAAATATGAAAAAATGTCATAACTAACAACAACCAAGACTTAAATAAATGACTTTATTAATTTTTTGTATCTTTTTTTTAAATACATTTCATGTTCCTTTGTCCCCTAGTGACTATCTTACAATAAACCCCTTTAAAGGTATTTTTAAAATGTATTATTTTATTTCTTATTTTCTTTCAGGGGACCATTTTCCATTGTACGAAGATGTATTCATCGTGAATCCGCACAGCAATTTGCTGTGAAAATAGTTGACGTTGCTAAATTTACAGCGAGTCCAGGACTAAGTACAGCTGGTACGTATTGCTTGGTCTTGAAATCATTAATTACTTGCTTCTATCATTAACAGGAAATTGAATTCCCTTGCTAAAACATAAAATGATGCGTTCCCTTTTCCAACTCTCTGTCTTACCTCATCACGTAAATGCGCTATATTACATATAAATAATATATGACCACCAATCCGAGACAACTCCATTCATTCGAAAGGGATGAACGAAACTTTCCATCTTAGTTTACCTGAATCGATGCCCGAAGTTGCACGAAGAAAGGAAGAATAAGATAGTTTATGAACTGCATTCAATTAACTACAAATAATACGGATGGGAAATAACTTCCTTTGTATATCCTAATAAGGAATGGGAGACGTATTTTTTGAACTCTTGAAATGAAAAGTCCGTGACCGTTCTTACAATCCTTTGAGCGATGTTGTGCATTAGTACATGTTGAAGGGTTATTTATCTCAATCATATCACATCCTGCTATTTCAGCTCAAGACTTCTTTCCGTACTGCAAAGTGTCCAAGTATAGTAGGCACACATGGCATTAGTTTTGCTGACAATAGTGAGAATAGAATTTGTTGCCTCGCTACCCTTTCCACGAGCTTTCCTTTGTCCAATTAGTAAGCCTCCCATCAATTGTTGCAATCCATTTGGAAATCAGTTGTTCCATATGTTATTTTAAAATTTGAAGTTGTTCCTATCCTCATCATCGTTCTCATTTTTTCATATACGAATGTACGAATGATTTCCTTGAACAGTATGTTGTACATACATTGATGAAAAATACACAGTGAGTTTGTACAAACAAAAGAAGGATTTTAAATCGGGTACACAGACAGCAGACACGATTTCTTCCGGTGCTATGGCCTTCTGCAGAAGGTGTTTGACAAGAATTTCTTTTCCCTTCGGAGTAATCATCTATGTTGTGTGAAGAATATATGAAAGAGGCTGTAAAACAGCACTAATTCCAAGACTTGGTAGTACTAGGATAGGACCAGCACTATGTGTATCCTATCTTCCTATGTTCGGAGGGATTCAGCTAAGGAATATTTTAAGTTACCGTTTCAATTCTTTACCTAGAATATCAAAGCTGAAGCAATTTCGTTAAAAGGTTTCTTAGGCATATAGAATACCTTTAGGCTATCAGCTTAGTGAGTCTACATACTCGCTTATGAACCAAACATTTTGATATCACAAACGGCTCTCCTTGGTAATACATAAAAGGAACACCCAGAAGGATTTCTTCTTTAACAACATGGTGCCCTCATAAGCACGTCCGCAACCCTGAGAGAAATTATCACAGTCACAGACAAATTAAACTGAAGCGCAATTCTATGCCTTGCATTTCTTAAAATGGTAACCCCACGTATTCAAAGGAATTTACTATAATCGTCTGATATGATTCGCTCCTTTCACTTATCGTTATTATCCATAATCGATATTAATTCCCTTGGGTTTCGAGAAGCCAAAGCTTTTGCAAACCCCATTCCACTGTGTTCCAAAGAGTTGCATACAAGTCCTCAGGGTAGGGATATAATATTTCAAAGAGTATTGATGTTATATATTGCTATAGGTATATTTGCACGATTATGTCGCTTTCACAAAACATTGTTGCAAAGTAATAAGCTGCATCATCACTCGATTCTCAATTTAATATATGTAGTATGTATTTTGTATTTTCTTCCAGATCTGAAACGTGAAGCAACCATTTGTCACATGTTAAAACACCCGCACATCGTAGAACTGCTGGAGACTTATAGCTCTGAGGGAATGCTTTATATGGTTTTCGAGTTGTAAGTATCGCACTTATAATTTCCAATGAATTTTTCAGCAACTACTTAGCAAGTTGATACCAAAAAAGGAGACATTTTTTCGATATAAAAAAAGGAAAAAATGTTCAAGAGATTTTACTTTCCACTTTGCGGTCTTATGAGCGGGAAAATGGATTGTATGTCTTTTTCACTGCGATACGCGGCAGCATCTCTTTGAAAAAGAATCAAATTTCAAGTTGTCAAAGTTCTTATAACACAACTTGTACTACATTAACTTACAATTTTATTATTTTTATTCATTTTTCCCACTAGTACAAAATGCTGAAATAAACGAAGCGAAAGAGGAAGATTTAATTAAGTTTTCTGAAAGCAAAAGGCGGAAGCGCTCACGTGAATTCTAAATTTCGTCATCACATTTAGAAGGAGGGTGTTCCCTTTGTAAGAGAAATTCCTTTTTAAAAGAAATGTTTCCTGGAACCTATCTACAATGATTAACATGTGAAATACGGTGCCTTTATCAGCAGAAAATAATGCTTGCACACATTTATGACAAGAGATGGGCTTATTGAATATAAGACACAATAGTTTGTATATCAGCAACTTCAAATGTTTGTAATGAGCTTGTAAATAGCAGGATGAAGGACTGATTACTCATTTGTTCTTTGTCACAGTTGACCGAGATGTTTCACTCATGAAAGTGTGGCGGGAATCCTTGTATGGTTAATCAAAAATGAATTTATCAAATGAATTATCGAGGAGATACATTTTGCATACGTGTGTATATTTGATCGGTAAATTACACAACGTATCGAATTTTTCTCATATTTTTTTCATTCGAACTGAACATTGAACAATATTACAATTAAATATTTTGTTCCTGATCAACTCAGTTCACGTCGGTGCTGAATAAATGAATGCTGGCTTTCCTTTAATGTATGTACATACGCACGAAGTGGACGGAAGGGCTTAATCCAGAGTTTCAGAACACAGTTGTGATGTCTTTACAAAGCACACAACCTTTTAATTGTCAGTTATTCTGTTGCTCTTTTTACCTGTATATAATGTTTATGCCGGTATACAATAATTAATCAAAAACTCTTACTCAAAATGTTTTCGTTTTGTTTTTCATTCCCATATGAATTACAGCCGAAAGTTATATTTTCTGCAAATAACAATTTTCATCACCTTGCTATGGATTTCACCCTATATTAAAGTTTCTTCATGTTTTGCACTTCGCATTCCAAACCAAAATACGATGATTGATTTCAAAAACTATTGGGACATATAAAACCACCGATTCACCACAACACAGAACCAAGTGGTTTTATTTTTTGTCCATCAGCCTCGGGTAAAATTTCCGAATGTGTCAAATGTACATTTATTCAAATATTCAACGAAGTGAAACAAAAAATATACTGAGGGCCAAATAAAAACCACGGCATTGTAACTTGTACACGAGAAGTCCTTGTGTGTTAACAGCTGTTAGCCGCGGGTAGCGAAAATATGTTTTTCGTCATTTATATTCATCAAAGTGAAGTAATGGCAAAACTTTTTACAAGAACTCTGTATAGAATTTCTCTTTTGATTGCGACACTGTAAGTTTATATTATCCTTTTTTCTAATTCTCGTGGATAGCCTAAAAAAGCTTATTAAAGGATTCATTCAACCTATAGACTCCTTTTTCATTACTTTTAATCCACAGTATGGAAGGATCCGATTTGTGTTTCGAAGTGGTTCGGAGGGCAGTGGCAGGATTCGTTTATAGTGAAGCAGTTGCTTGGTAAGTGCAATAGAAGTGCTTAATCCCTTTGTAGTTGACTTAGATGATATTGGATATTTTTAGCCATTACATGCGGCAGATCCTTGAAGCCCTGAGATATTGCCATGAAAATGATATCTTGCATCGTGACGTCAGGCCAGCTTGTGCACTTTTGGCTACCGCGGACAATTCAGCTCCAGTTAAATTGGGCGGATTTGGATCAGCAATACAACTACCTGGAGGCAGAGATACCATAGAAACTCATGGTGAGAAATATTACGGTTTTAGCTAGAAACACTGTTTTCTTCATCTTTGTTTTAAATGTTTACAATTTACTTTAAAAACTTTCCTTTGTAATGTTGACGTGCTCTCCTTTTGTTTCGGCTTCAGGATTAATTTAGTGATGATGAATGTTAAAATTGTGCCTTTGGGGAAGTTATGGATTAAAATTAATGTATTTAATTAGGATAGGTTTATTATTATCTAAAATATTAGCTTTTGAGAAGGCCTTCTTTAATATTTAAAAATTGAGTATCAGCATTTGTGTACGTTTTTTCACCGCTAAAGAGCATTATTTTAAATAATATTCTGTCTGCCTCTGTTTTTAACAACTAAAATATTGGGTGAATAGTCGTTGAGGAAAGTCCTTTGATATTATCGCATTCGACCCATATTGGATAGATATTGAAGAAAAAGTAAGCAAGAATTTATCTTTTTTTTCGTTCATTGTTAGAAAAATGTGGGTCATATGTAATTTATTTAACAAAGAAACAATGATAGCTCTGTGCTTTTAATTGTAGTTGAAGGTATATTTGGGATTAACTGAATAAAATATTTATGTTCGTGCTACTATATTTTATAGCGACGTGAAAGCCTCGAATTTCAACTTTCACGAATTGAAAAATTTCAAACAACACTTTCAATAACAACTTAGCTTAAACCATAAGTGTACTACTATTTGTGCAAAATGAAAAATTGTTTTTTAACATATATTTTTTTTGTTTTGTCCGAATTTGATAACTTAAATACTCGTTTTACGTTTCTTCACCCTTTTCCATATATGCACTCATTGCACTCGTACACAAGGTATGACCATTGGTCTAAATGTTCAAATTCTCACAATAAACGAGTTAATATGTTAGTCTATTGAGTGTGTCTATTGTGTTGTCTATGATCTGATTTTTAATCCTTGATGTTGTATATTTCAGTTGTTTTTGTAGTTTGATGATTTTTTGAAATAAACGTATGAAGGCCGATTTTTTTTATTATATAATTAATGTTGGTATACAATTAATCATGAATAAAATGACTTGTTTCAAATGGTACAAGTCGGTAATGTAAAAAAAAATGTTTACATGCATTAACTATGTCTTTTTTTAGATTAATTAATTCGAAATTAAAAAAAGAAAAAGTGTATGTAATGTAAACAGTTTCCTTTAGATTCCTCATCTAAATTGTTCTTTAGTTAGGTTTGTGCTGGTACAATTCCTCTATACCACAGAAGACCAGAGATAATTTGAAATTATAGCAGAAATAAAGTAAATGGTTTAGTTTATTTTCTTCTTAGAATATTCGTTCCAATGCACTTCCCCGAGGATCAATGTCAACGCGGCCTTGCAACCCTTTCTGTTTTGTTGTTCCGTTGGGTTGGCTAACCTAACTCTGAATAATCACAACACAGCAGTAAAGTACAGCGTATAACACTGTTATCTCTCTCATATTTTATGTGACAAAATTGTGCTAACAAAGGATAACCGAAAAATGGTAACCTGTTAGCTAACGAGGTAAAAATTTGTTTATCAAAATTGGCTCCTTTAAATATGTTTCAGTCCGCGATTATGGTTTTCATTTATAATTTACTTCTTGCACAGTGTTTAGAATCTGTTATTCGGTGGTAGGACGTCGCAAATCTCATGCCATCATGAACTTGTAGGAACTGTTTTTTTTTTGTTGACTATTTTGGAATTCAGCAGCACGGTGCAAGTATTATGTCTGTGCTTTACACCATATGACAAGTCTTTTGCAGAAGAATATTCTTAGGCATAAAGTGAGTTGGGAGAAGTAAATGTTTTTTTTTATTTCCATATGCGAATCGGGTCATCATAGGAGTATATGGATATAAGAATGTTTGAAGTGTTCCCACCCTCCACCTTGAAAGTGGTCATGGTTAGGTATAAGTATCTATTTTTGTGGATAAGATTAATTAAGAATAAGGTGGAAAAGGAATTTATCTAATTCATAGAGATATAGTTTTGTGTATATCTGATTTCTTCGTGGCCAGAAATTATTTATTACTATACAATTTAATCAAAGTGATAGAAATAGTGTGTTATACATACATACATTTGAATATAAAATGCTGCGTTGAGAAAATACACCCTAATACACCCCATAATCTGGTGTAATCTGGTTTTTCTTTGTTATTCTCTTCTGTCGGTTCCTTAACACTTTCAAGTCAGAATTCCTGTAGACTACCATAGTAATAAACATAATTTTAAATAAGAAAAGAGTACAGAATACACAAGTTAATTTTATAAACAAAAAATGACATATGTTTCTTTCTTTTTTTCTCTACGTACATATCCTTGTTGCGTTGTTCGACATCGTAAATGTTACATATCCACACATACACAAACAGAAATAGATATGGATGTCAAATGTATGATAATGACACCCCGTGGAAAGCTTTATTTAAAAACTGACGACGAGGGTAAGCGCAGTATTTATGTCCCCATGATATACATATGTATAGCCTTGTTTTACCTTTTGTTATTTTTCGTTTTCTTTTCATTTTTCGTTTATTTTTCCTTCTTCCTGTTTTTATTGATATTCCATTTAGAATATTTTATTTTATTGTTTTCGAGGAATCATATGCAGTGAATCCAAAACACCTGACATGATTGACTTAAAAAGCAATACTGACATGTTCAGGTCTAATTTAAAATGCCACTGCACATTTTACTTAAATTTCATCGCTAAAGTATTTCTGAGTAATTAAATTGCACTCAATTAGATCTATGCTTATTTATTGCTTCACCAAGACGATGTATATGTGCATAAATTGAAAAAGTAATTTTTGCAAAACTTTTCCTTATTTGTTTCCCCTGAAAGGTTATCTTTTATGCATTCATTAAATTTAGTTGTGAACCCTAATGTGAACATCAGGGCATCATCGTACCATACAACTTTTGGGCTTCATCAATTCATAACAATCAAGACGGAAACAGTACACAATTTGTCATTGCTTTTAGATACTTAATCACGACAATTTATTCAGATTTTCTTCAATAATTTTTTTTAAATTCAGACTCTTATATTGAAATGTTTTCAAGTAGTGGATGATCTTTGAAGCCTTATTTCCACAGCCGCCAATAAGCATTTTTTTTCTTGTACTAATTTAGCCTACCCAATCTCAACCCAATATTGTAATCGCTTTTAGTAGATGTTTTGTTATTCTTACATTTAAGTATAACCAATTAAAAAACTATTAATGGATACCGCTCTCACACAGTCAGTCATCACAGTTCTATATTTAGTAATATAAAGTTCTTATTTGCTGCAGTTAACTTAGGTACATATCTGTGACGTTATAGAAAAATAAAGTTGTGGCCACAATTAGAGATATATTCACGACATTTGTATAGCATTTAGTAAAATTGTATTATACACTAGTTTTGATAACTTATTTTTTATTTTTATTGTTTTTGAAGTTGAATCGGTCCTTTAACTTTTACTGATATTCAGTCCCTTGCGAATTATCAAGCCACACAGTTAAAGTCAGATATGCTTTCCGGCATATTGTAGTTAAAATGTTCAACAGAAGGGTTTTGGGGATTATATAGAATAATATAGATTTTTTTGCGTGTATATATTTGAGAGTAACATGATAAATGTGACGTCCTCTTAAGCATTCGTATTTTAACAATTTCCATCATTACATCTTATTATTCAGAGTAAACAGTAGTTCGCTATTACATGTAGTATGCATTGCTTGCACTGCTGCTGTACATTTTTAATTAGTTAAGGATCTCTGGATACTCGGCATCCTTTTTACCACATCTGCTATCCGCCATCTGGCATCTATTTGTTCTGTGTGTACTCCTCAATTAAGTTGATTATAGTGTTGAAGCACCCAATCGGTAAAGTTTTTTTTTCCAACGGTGAGAGCTGCCTTTACCTAATAGCGTAGTAACGTCGAATAGCAGGAGTGCACCCGTACCTACTTGAGTTACCGTCATAAAAAATAAAAAAGTATTTTCATCTCATCTCCTTTATAAAGACAATGTAGAAAAGGAGCAGATGAAAAACGTTAGTTCAAGGGAGTGACAGGGGTAAGGGGAACTTTGAAGGGGATACAAAGGCACAATAACCCTCTTATTTGTCCTGACAAAAGCCGATTATCCATTCCGGCTTTATGCAAATGCAACAAACTACCTATACTAGTGGTAGCAGGCCACCAAAAGAAAAGTGTACCGAGAAAGAATTGAAAATCATCTCATTCCAGCTGACCTCCCAAACGCTCCCATTTTTTCTTCCACAGAAGGGATGTCTTCCTTTATTTGAGCTTTTTTATTTAAACTTAATCCTTTTCTTGGCATTTATCTTGGGCAGTAATCTAAAATACTTCTTGTATGTGCGTTCATATGTGCAGGTCGTGTTGGATGTCCACATTACATGTCGCCGGAAGTTGTCTCAAGGCGAATCTATGGTAAAGGATGTGATGTCTGGGGCGCTGGAGTAATGTTGCATGTTCTTCTGTCAGGCAGATTGCCATTCCTAGGCTCAGGGAAGCGATTGCAGGACTCGGTTGCACGTGGAAGGATATCCGTAAGTTGTCAAAACGGCATGAACGCATTTGTATATGCATTTGCCTAGGTGTGAGTTATTTTTCAACAAATTGTAATCTTTCTATCTGGGCCTCGGTATCTCCATGCCTTTCAGTTTGAAGCACCCGAATGGAAATCAATTTCTTCAACAGCTAAGGACTTGGTTATGAAAATGCTTGCCGCAAACTCACATCATAGACCATCGATAACAGAAGTCCTCGATCACCCTTGGATGCGAGTAAGTAACAGTTGTATATGGCTACATTTAGTTTCTCTGATTTATTATAACATATAACATTTCGTAAACACACCCTTGTACTGAGCTGAGTAATGTTTTTTGTGCTTTCACTAAGGATCGAGACAAGCTGCAAAGACAACATCTGGCTGATACCGTTGAGGAGCTAAAAAGATACAATGCCCGAAGGAAATTGAAAGGAGCTGTACAAGCTATAGCTGGTGGTATTGCGATGGATCCTCTTTTTGGTACAGACACCGACTCGAGTAAGTAATACGAAATAAGTAAATAAGAAAAGTTTGTTATCATTTGTATACACCCTCAAGGTTTTTGATGAATTTTCATCGAGTGAGTAACAGGTGTAATTTTAATACTTTTAACATGTTCGACCATTACTGTTTTAAGTCAGTGATCCAGTGAAATTACATTTTATCAATGTCGTTATCACAGATTCTTTCGAAAAATCTATTGTTCATTCAGTTAGTTGAAAAAAGTTGCAAGCAGAGAAAAAATCAAAAGAATTCTAATGGATGTTAATGGATGAAGAATAATAAATTATTTCAAATTTATAAAACGCATCGTTTCAATACAATTCCAACACATCTGCCTGTATTGAATAGTCTAGTCAGTCACCAGCAGAACAAAAAATAAAATAAAATTGTCTCCCAAAACACTTTAGCTCAGTCTGAACATCAGCGTTCTAGGAAGCCCAGATTTTTTCAGCAGTCCTAGTTTTGGTTTTTATTTATAAATTTTACTGGTCGAGATGTACACTTGTGAACAAAACTCGAATAAAGTATGTTGGAAATTTTTATTTTTCATTTTCCATTTCCGCATGCCTTTATTTGTGACGCATGTAAATACTGGGAATATAAAATATATTTATCAACACAAGGACCCAAAGAGAATCTGATAGAGCACATGGGCTCAAGAAAACATGATGCATGATATCAAAATTAAAAATTTTTCATTTGTATATGCGAAACTGAACCTTATTCTACATTTCAGTGCCTATTGGGACAGCATCGGAAACCCTTAACGAATGGGCGGATGAAGAAGCCGGTCTTGAAGCTGTTCAAAGAGTTATCGACTCCCTTGATGATATCTATGCACTACAAGACACCTTTGTGGATCCAGAAGTTTTAAGGGAGATGTTGCGGGACAACAAACTCCATCAATTGCTTCAGGTATGGCAAATGTTTTATCTTAAATCACAGCAGATTTAGCTAAAAAAAAATTAATTTACTACGACGAAAGTTTCCGAAAATAAAACTTAAACCGTAATTCACTAGCATGAAGTGAAGCTGTACATTTAAATTTGCAATGGATGATAGTTGGAACTATTGACTCTATGATTTAATACTAAAGTCAATGAAATAAGTTTTTGCATAACATTTACGTTTCAGCTTTACGACCGGATTAGTTGCACTGTGATGTCACCATCTCGGGCTCCACCTGGAGATGCTGTGGTGCGAAGTCGTGACGTAATTGATGCCATTTCTTCTTCATCGGGACACAAGTTTGCGAGGGAAAAATCGGAGCTCTTGCAGCTTCTTGTATCTCCACACTTACAGGTGAGTCCAAGTACCAAATCTCCCACTCCATCTACTAAAAGTTGAATTTGAAGCGAAGCATCGCAAATAATCAGTTATGATACCCCACCCAATAAATAACTGACTCCTGGGCGGTAATAGAATAAAAAGCAATTTGTAAAAAGAAAATGTTTCATATCATCATAGGGGATGAAGTAGTAAAGTGTATGATTTACGACTTTCTGAGTTCAAATTATATTATTCTCATGAGTGTTCACTTTATTCGAATATGTGTCGGCAATATTTGCCTACATAAATATTGTTGAATGTCTACTATTATGTCATTAACATTCTTAAGGGCCGTTATATTTCATTTCTACCACCACAATGTGACAATATGCATTTACACTCCCCTGTTATAGGTAAACACTGTACCGGTTAAGAATAAACGGGTAGAAGACATTAGATTTATTTCAGTTACATTCTATGAGTTTTTATTCTACTTAAGTTTAGGGTATTGTAATAGAAAATACGATAGAAGATCGTATGGGCTGCCCCTGAAGTCAAGTTAGACCTTGTATTGTATTGATATGTCTTTATCCAGAAGGGAAGAGTAATTTTATAGGGTTGTGCACACAGACATATCTGTGTACAAACTACGTGCGGATATGCCCATTCTTCGAGTGACTTATTGTAGGATCGTAAGAAATGTTGTAATTGTGGGACATGGGGTTCAGCACAAACAGTCAGGTAGCCGTGAATAATGTTTTTAATGTAACCAGGAATGAAGCTATGGTGACTTAATGCATCGTATTGATTTCGCTTTCGCAAATCGATCTGGTTGGATTCTATTGTAAGCACTATTCCAAAATGGTGTTATGTTGCTTTAATCAATCACCACTATGTTTCTGGATTCCACTGACAGAAATGTACATCTACCATGCCATGTTCGTATTCGGTGGATACATAGGTATTTATTTTTTTAATTGGTTTAAACAAACTAACTCAATATAATATGGATAAGTAGTCTTGCTGTCAACAACTTTACACTGTTTTGGCGTGCTTGTAGATGTTGTGAAAAACGAAACCGTCTAGCTTATACCACTTCTTTTGCTACCCACAATAGAGAGTTGAGTCACTGACGACAAGCAGTTCATTTTGACATATGGAGTAGCAATAAGATGGAAATTTGTCTGAAATTGTTAGTGCCTATATCTGCTCTAAACCGCCCTACATCTTTCGAATGGTCGAATAGTATGCCTGTCCGGAAAAAGCTTCTGAAACTTCACCATTTCGAATCGGCATACAACTCGTGATAAAACAATAGAACGCACATCACGAGTAAGTGCTGTAGCAGCAGGCTCAGGTCCACCCCAGTCTGTAGCGCCACCTGTTTTTTTTAATTCATTTTTATTTCAAATTCATATTCATAACAGACTTACATACTAGACAAAAATGCTTAAAACTAGTTGGACGAACAGTGTTACTATTTCTAACTTACTGGCCCCAAGCGGGCACTTCAGCTAAACTTAATCTTATCATATATCTTTCGACTTAAAGTAATATTATATTTGTATGTGAACAAAAACGAGCTCAATACTGAACAACTAAATATTAAAAAAAAAAATTGTTTATAAAAACTTAATGCCTGTACTGTTTTCTTAAAACTTATAACTACCTTACAAACTAACTTAAAATAACCTAAACTAACTTAAGCTAAACAACATACATATATACATATGTATATACGAGTATATAGATTTATGTATATATTTTTGTACTTACTATGTACAGTGTGTATACACGGGTACACCCTTATGTACGTTTGTGTATACAATTTTTTATTTATTTATTAATTTATTTTCTTTTTTAAGATTTTTTTTGATTTTTTTTTTAATATTTATATGTACAACTTAAAATTACCTTAAAACGACCCTAAGCTACGTAAGTCGCCCGTAGGTTACAGCTGATGGATATGCACCAATCCACCGCAAGACAGGACCGACTAGTCCCCAGGGGGGAGTGGGTGATCTGTACTACCCTTTTTCCCCGGGTCTAAAAAGTTCGACTAGGGAGTTCCCTCGCTCCCCAGCCACCAGAATTTTCGATGTTGCATTGCAACATCCCGAACATCTCTCCTTGATACCGCCGTACTGAACCGGAGGAGACCCTCCTCAGCTCGTTGTGCGACGGAACGGTCGTGGTTGAGTCGCCCATCCACAGTTGATCTGGCGATGTGGAATATGAGCGGTACCGCATTTATATTTTGTAACAGTCCGTTCTTGTCTAAATGGAGAAAGGCTTCTGGGGGGACGAAGTCATTGTGCCGTACCCTTTCATGGTATTGTGAATTGGGATAGTAAGGCCCCGAGATCAAGTTATCGACCGAGTTCATCGCTCTAGCAGTATGACCTCGAATCAACTTCAATAGAAAATTGTCCACTCTTATCAGGTTTGCCCTGTTGTATAGAACTTCATTGGAGTAAAATTTTCTGTACTGGGACTCTGGAGTTCGATAAAGACGAAGGCAAGCCTTAAGACAAGCCCTCTCGAACAACCGAATCTTTTCCATTAAACTTGCACTCACGTTGAACCACACGGGACAGCCATGGGTGAGCATTGGCCGGATGAGGGCCATATAGCAGATATCCTTCACCCTCGCATCGAGTTGGCTGTTGTAAAACAGTCTTTTTGTAAGCGCCTCGGGCCCTGGCCAGAGCAGCATAAAATATAGATACTGATCTAGCCAGATCCCCAGGTATCTGACTACAGTCTTTTGCGCCAGTGGTTCTCCGTGTCTTCCAACGATTGAGAACTTTCGCCAATTCTTTTTCGTATCCGCCGAGGCCTTTTACAAGGGCGTCCTGAACAGAATGGTTTCCGACTTCCGGAAGTTGATACTCAACTTCCAGTCATCGCAACTTCTCATGAATGAATCGAAGTCACCCTGCGTGAGAGTAGTGATTTCCTCGATCTTTTTGCCTGATCTGTACACGATCAAGTCATCGGCATGAACAGGATCGGCGAATTAACGGCACCCTGTTGGAGACCATTTTTTACCTCAAATATACCTGTCGAGGTCACGTTGCCATTCTTGACTACGAACCGTCTACCGGTAAGCATGTTACACGGTAGGTACAGCAGTGGTTCGCTAATGCCTAGCCGGTTGAGCTTGTAGAAAAGTCCTTCTAACCATACGGTGTCAAAGGCCTTCTTCAGGTCTCCTCCGCTTCGAGCGGTCCGGAGATCTTTAATAATTTGGACTGGAGTTTTTCTCCTTTAGGCGTGAAAGAGAAGTACTCCATCGTCGAACGCTTTAGACACTTTTTGATTTTATTATATTTCTCTACTGTCTGGCAGTAGATTGCATATTTCTCAAAACCTTTCGATTTTTTAATTAAAAAATAACCACTACCTACGGCCGTCTTACATACCTTTGCAGTTTGGATGACGTCCGGCTTGTAGAGGTTGATTGGTTGCACTTTGTCCTTCTTTTTGGGCTGCTGCTGTTGCTGGTGACATGCTGGATGCTGTTGTTGCGCTGATGTATGTTGCTGCTGCTTTGCTGCAGTGTTGTTAGTCGTTGTTTTTGATGAGTTGCTGCATCTTGCTGCTCTTTCGGCTGATATGTTGCTGCTTTCTATGATTGTCTCGCGCTTTTTCTTCCGCTGTAGTGTTGCTTGCTAATTTTGTAGCTGAGCTGCTTGTGTTTTTTCAGCTTGCTGATGTTGTTGCTGCCTCTGCTTGCTCGGTTCGTTATTGCTGCGCAACTGTTGTTGTAGTTGCCCGAGCCGCAGAAGCCTTTCTTCCTCCTCCTTTCTTCTCCTTTCGAGAGTACTTCTTCGTAGTTCCTTGATCTCGTGAAGTAGTTTTTTCATCTCCTCTTTCAAAAAACAACCTTCTTGCCGCAGCAAAGGCTTTTTTGGCTTTCGTCAGAGCAATATCTATATGTTTATCAAAATACAGATATTGATCCAGCCAAATGCCTAGATATCTAACTACACTTTTTACAGCTAACGGCCGACCATGCGGGTCAACTATGCCGAACATACGCCTGTTTTGGCGCGTATCCCGCGTTGCCCTGTCCAACGGGGTCCGGAAAAGACTAGTTTCGCACTTCTGGAAGTTGATAAGCAACTTCCAGTCGTCGCAAAATCGCTGGATTTTCTCGAAGTCACGCTGCAACAAGATGTTTACTACCTCGACCTTCAGACCTGATCTGTACGCAACTAGGTCGTCGGCGTACGCAATTAAGTGCGGCATGGAACCTATAAGATCTGCAGTGAATATAGAAAACAAGATCGGGGAACCGATGGCCCCCTGTTGCAGACCGTTTTTAATGTTAAAGACCGTAGTGGAAGTTACGTCACCATTTTTCACAACGAAATTTCAACCTGTTATCATGTCATATACCATGTATAGCAATGGTTTACTTATGCCAAGCCTGACCAGCTTGAGGAAGAGGCCCTCCAACCAAACGGTGTCGAACGCCTTCTGATTTTTGTTTTTATTCCATTGTATGTCGGACACCAGTTTTGACGCAGCATTAGTGGTATCATGCCTCGCTCGGAATCCGAACTGGTTGTCCGGTATGATTTTCTTTTCATCAGCCCATTGCTTCAGAACTCGAATGACTATCTTTTCAAAAAGCTTGCTTATGCAAGGAAGAAGACTGATGGACCGACGATTTGTCGGAATGGAATTATCTTTGTCCCGTTAAGGGATCGGTTGAACAACAGCTGTTTTCCAGTGCGTGGTCCACCCCAGTCTGTAGCGCCACCTGTTTTTTTTAATTCATTTTTATTTCAAATTCATATTCATAACAGACTTACATACTAGACAAAAATGCTTAAAACTAGTTGGACGAACAGTGTTACTATTTCTAACTTACTGGCCCCAAGCGGGCACTTCAGCTAAACTTAATCTTATCATATATCTTTCGACTTAAAGTAATATTATATTTGTATGTGAACAAAAACGAGCTCAATACTGAACAACTAAATATTAAAAAAAAAAATTGTTTATAAAAACTTAATGCCTGTACTGTTTTCTTAAAACTTATAACTACCTTACAAACTAACTTAAAATAACCTAAACTAACTTAAGCTAAACAACATACATATATACATATGTATATACGAGTATATAGATTTATGTATATATTTTTGTACTTACTATGTACAGTGTGTATACACGGGTACACCCTTATGTACGTTTGTGTATACAATTTTTTATTTATTTATTAATTTATTTTCTTTTTTAAGATTTTTTTTGATTTTTTTTTTAATATTTATATGTACAACTTAAAATTACCTTAAAACGACCCTAAGCTACGTAAGTCGCCCGTAGGTTACAGCTGATGGATATGCACCAATCCACCGCAAGACAGGACCGACTAGTCCCCAGGGGGGAGTGGGTGATCTGTACTACCCTTTTTCCCCGGGTCTAAAAAGTTCGACTAGGGAGTTCCCTCGCTCCCCAGCCACCAGAATTTTCGATGTTGCATTGCAACATCCCGAACATCTCTCCTTGATACCGCCGTACTGAACCGGAGGAGACCCTCCTCAGCTCGTTGTGCGACGGAACGGTCGTGGTTGAGTCGCCCATCCACAGTTGATCTGGCGATGTGGAATATGAGCGGTACCGCATTTATATTTTGTAACAGTCCGTTCTTGTCTAAATGGAGAAAGGCTTCTGGGGGGACGAAGTCATTGTGCCGTACCCTTTCATGGTATTGTGAATTGGGATAGTAAGGCCCCGAGATCAAGTTATCGACCGAGTTCATCGCTCTAGCAGTATGACCTCGAATCAACTTCAATAGAAAATTGTCCACTCTTATCAGGTTTGCCCTGTTGTATAGAACTTCATTGGAGTAAAATTTTCTGTACTGGGACTCTGGAGTTCGATAAAGACGAAGGCAAGCCTTAAGACAAGCCCTCTCGAACAACCGAATCTTTTCCATTAAACTTGCACTCACGTTGAACCACACGGGACAGCCATGGGTGAGCATTGGCCGGATGAGGGCCATATAGCAGATATCCTTCACCCTCGCATCGAGTTGGCTGTTGTAAAACAGTCTTTTTGTAAGCGCCTCGGGCCCTGGCCAGAGCAGCATAAAATATAGATACTGATCTAGCCAGATCCCCAGGTATCTGACTACAGTCTTTTGCGCCAGTGGTTCTCCGTGTCTTCCAACGATTGAGAACTTTCGCCAATTCTTTTTCGTATCCGCCGAGGCCTTTTACAAGGGCGTCCTGAACAGAATGGTTTCCGACTTCCGGAAGTTGATACTCAACTTCCAGTCATCGCAACTTCTCATGAATGAATCGAAGTCACCCTGCGTGAGAGTAGTGATTTCCTCGATCTTTTTGCCTGATCTGTACACGATCAAGTCATCGGCATGAACAGGATCGGCGAATTAACGGCACCCTGTTGGAGACCATTTTTTACCTCAAATATACCTGTCGAGGTCACGTTGCCATTCTTGACTACGAACCGTCTACCGGTAAGCATGTTACACGGTAGGTACAGCAGTGGTTCGCTAATGCCTAGCCGGTTGAGCTTGTAGAAAAGTCCTTCTAACCATACGGTGTCAAAGGCCTTCTTCAGGTCTCCTCCGCTTCGAGCGGTCCGGAGATCTTTAATAATTTGGACTGGAGTTTTTCTCCTTTAGGCGTGAAAGAGAAGTACTCCATCGTCGAACGCTTTAGACACTTTTTGATTTTATTATATTTCTCTACTGTCTGGCAGTAGATTGCATATTTCTCAAAACCTTTCGATTTTTTAATTAAAAAATAACCACTACCTACGGCCGTCTTACATACCTTTGCAGTTTGGATGACGTCCGGCTTGTAGAGGTTGATTGGTTGCACTTTGTCCTTCTTTTTGGGCTGCTGCTGTTGCTGGTGACATGCTGGATGCTGTTGTTGCGCTGATGTATGTTGCTGCTGCTTTGCTGCAGTGTTGTTAGTCGTTGTTTTTGATGAGTTGCTGCATCTTGCTGCTCTTTCGGCTGATATGTTGCTGCTTTCTATGATTGTCTCGCGCTTTTTCTTCCGCTGTAGTGTTGCTTGCTAATTTTGTAGCTGAGCTGCTTGTGTTTTTTCAGCTTGCTGATGTTGTTGCTGCCTCTGCTTGCTCGGTTCGTTATTGCTGCGCAACTGTTGTTGTAGTTGCCCGAGCCGCAGAAGCCTTTCTTCCTCCTCCTTTCTTCTCCTTTCGAGAGTACTTCTTCGTAGTTCCTTGATCTCGTGAAGTAGTTTTTTCATCTCCTCTTTCAAAAAACAACCTTCTTGCCGCAGCAAAGGCTTTTTTGGCTTTCGTCAGAGCAATATCTATATGTTTATCAAAATACAGATATTGATCCAGCCAAATGCCTAGATATCTAACTACACTTTTTACAGCTAACGGCCGACCATGCGGGTCAACTATGCCGAACATACGCCTGTTTTGGCGCGTATCCCGCGTTGCCCTGTCCAACGGGGTCCGGAAAAGACTAGTTTCGCACTTCTGGAAGTTGATAAGCAACTTCCAGTCGTCGCAAAATCGCTGGATTTTCTCGAAGTCACGCTGCAACAAGATGTTTACTACCTCGACCTTCAGACCTGATCTGTACGCAACTAGGTCGTCGGCGTACGCAATTAAGTGCGGCATGGAACCTATAAGATCTGCAGTGAATATAGAAAACAAGATCGGGGAACCGATGGCCCCCTGTTGCAGACCGTTTTTAATGTTAAAGACCGTAGTGGAAGTTACGTCACCATTTTTCACAACGAAATTTCAACCTGTTATCATGTCATATACCATGTATAGCAATGGTTTACTTATGCCAAGCCTGACCAGCTTGAGGAAGAGGCCCTCCAACCAAACGGTGTCGAACGCCTTCTGATTTTTGTTTTTATTCCATTGTATGTCGGACACCAGTTTTGACGCAGCATTAGTGGTATCATGCCTCGCTCGGAATCCGAACTGGTTGTCCGGTATGATTTTCTTTTCATCAGCCCATTGCTTCAGAACTCGAATGACTATCTTTTCAAAAAGCTTGCTTATGCAAGGAAGAAGACTGATGGACCGACGATTTGTCGGAATGGAATTATCTTTGTCCCGTTAAGGGATCGGTTGAACAACAGCTGTTTTCCAGTGCGTGGGGTAATGTGCATTACTCAGCGCATTGTTGAACAAGGTTGTGTAAATTTGGACCGCTTCGGGGGGAAGATGGCGAAGCATAATGTTCGGTATTCCATCGATTCCCACTGACTTTTTCTTCTTCAGCGAATTGGAAGATACCCTGCAGATCTTCTTGAGAAATCAAGATGTGATTCCCATCATTGGCGACGGCACTATGTGCCATGTTCTCGTCATTGAATCTGGTGAAACCTAGATTCTCTGATCGCCATTGACTTATCTCATTGCGGAGATAGAAGTGGTTTAGCAGGGCTCTGTTCTCCAGATCGTGATTCGGCCTAACCTCGTTGACCGTATACACTCTCTGGAACACTGCACCAATAGCTGTAACCTTCTCCTGGGGTTCTTCCACCGCAAAGAAGTCATTGTCTAGCACTGCCTCATCTGGATCGATGCCAACTGAAGTCAGTAAGTGTTCGTTGTCTGTCGTATTGGGAAGTCTTACGATTTGAATGTCGTTTTGATCTTTCCTCCGAAATATTTTATTTATTTGCGGGAACATACCCGGGTTGTTGGATCGCACAGCCCGGATTTTTTTGCCCCAGTGCAAGCTTATAGCCAAGGTATAGTTTATACGTATTAACTGTTGGAGGTTCTTGATCTCCAATTTCAATGTTTTGACTTCCGCGTTTTGCGGATCTGTAAACCGCCTGTGCAAGAGTTTTTTGCCTTGACAGCAGCCTACTTTTGTGCACGTGAAGTGCATCGATGGTAGCATTTCGATAAACATCGCTGTTGTCGATTTGAACTACCTTCGGAATTGTTTTGTCCATCGTACGTTTGACTACGTCGTCCATTTGTATGAGGTACCTGTCAACCTCTTCGTTCGCCAGGTTTCTGTTTGTCGGCGGATTGATCCCACTCAAACGTAGTTCTGTGGATAAAGTCCTGGAGAATCGTGGCCAGCGGGCCTTATTATAATTATAAGGGTGCCTCTGGACATACTCCTCCAGTCCTTCCACCTCGTTCGGAAGCTGAATAACTGCGAAGAGCCCGCAGTGATCACTCTCGTACTCAACAGCAGTTAAACAGTTCCGTGTACGTCTTTCCACGTCTAGTATAGTCAGTCGTTTGTCTATCAGCATCAGATTCAGATAGGACCCGCTTCTAGGATACGATGGCCTTTCGGTTGCAAGCAAATCTAGCTTGAACTCAACATTGTGGTCTACCAACCAGTTATACAATGAGGTCCCCCTGGTGTTATGCACCACGTTGCCCCACTCTATATGCCTCGAGTTCAAGTCCCCCGAGCTCAGTCGAAGGCTAGTGAAAAGACTAACGCGCTCTGAAATGAAATATTGGTTGATGCGTGACTTGTCTATCGCATAGATAGCGATCACATATAGCCGCTTACCACCCCGAAGGGGGATGCGTGCGATACACGTTCCTATGGCCTGGAATCTCCGCACTTCACCGCTATACACGACCTAATGACACAGGCCTTTTTTAATTAAGAGTGCGACTCCACCAGCTATGTAGCTTCGATCTCTTCTAATGATATTGTAATTTTTGTACCTGAGTGGGTGCGTCTGGCTTAGCTTAGTTTCGCAAACCATCAACACATCAGGATTATGGGTCTGCAACAAGTTACCGAAATTTAATTGATGTTCAGGGCGGATCAGTGAATTCACATTCACTGCTAGAATTTTAAGGTTGCTGGCTGTCTGCGCAGCCATTATACCGATGTTGCTTTTGGCTCTCCAAACAGCGTCGAATAGATGAGGTCTATTCGCGCTGCTTGTTCTTGTAACCGGTTCTGAAATTGGGTTTGGAGTTGAGCGATCTGCCTCTGGATAGAGAGCAGGATCGTCTGCACATCCAAATTTGCTTCTGGTTGCCTGGCCACAGGGACCTGGGTAACTTTCGGCACTGTCTTTTGAACCGGTCGCCCAGCCGATGGCACTTGGGCATAGGAGACTGCCGGTGTAACAGTGGCAGCTGGAGCACGAAGCACTGGCCTCGCTTCTACCATTTTTCCCGTACGTTTGGCCTGTATAATTTTTCTCATTTTTTGGACCTTAGGACATCCCCGATAGTAAGCAGGGTGCCCGCTGGTCTTACAGAGCACGCACGTCAGCTAACTTTATCCGTCCCTAAAGGAGCCCACTGGAGTGTGTTCTTAGTCTTTTTTAATGCATCCCAGAGATAGACAGAGAGCCTAAATTGATTATTTTCTTTAGGCTCTCAATTCCCAGGTGACCTGACTGTACTGTGTACTGTGTGTACTGTTCTCCCTTCTCGATACCGCAGTGATGAAGGGCTTAACCCCTACGACCTGGACATCGTCGCTCTGCGCTTGGTGCAGCATGCCATTGATAAGCAATGGACAGAGACACGTAGTGGACCCGTATACTTAATAAAGTAAGAATTTCTTGTGACTAACTTACATAGTATGTCAACGTCCTTCTTCTCCAGTCCGAAGACGTTGATTGGAGGGCATCTCTCCTTGTTGGTTGGTTGCTGCTTCTGCTGTGTTGTCTTCTGCTGATGTTGTTGTTGTTGCTGCT
Source organism: Eristalis intricaria (assembly GCA_964034865.1). Taxonomy (NCBI): domain Eukaryota; kingdom Metazoa; phylum Arthropoda; class Insecta; order Diptera; family Syrphidae; genus Eristalis; species Eristalis intricaria. The sequence continues at coordinate 166,206,850 of OZ035873.1, read as the reverse complement.
TTTCTAGTTGGGCAGCTGCCCGACGCTGTCCCTTTGGCGGCTGTTGGAACGTCCCTGGCTGTTTCGGTTGCTGCTGCGGTTGCTTCCCCTTGGTCTGCATCTGAAGCTGTTGTTGCTGCTGCTGTGTTTGTAGCTGTTGCTGTTGTTGTGCAGCCTCTTTGGCTGCTCTTCTGGCCCTTTATTTGATTTGGACGGCTTGGATGTGGGCATCCAGCTCCACCCTCTCTCGTTGGCTCTTCTCCAGCTGCTCCCGGTCCTCTTCCTCTTCGTCCTCCGATTCAGAGGACGTTAGATTATGGAAGGGGTTCTCTCTCCCACTGTAGGAGAATCTCCCCTCCCCTTCTGTCGACTCGTACTCAACGTCGTCGACTATTCTTTGTTGCCTTCTGGCTGCTGCTGCTGTAGCTGTGGCTACTGTGGTTGTTGTTGTGATTGCGGCTTTTGGCGCAATTTTCGCGTCGCCTGATCCTATACTGGAGCGGCGCTTCACCAGATTTGGTTGTGGCTGGAGCTTCTTTCTCCTCCCCTCTTGGTTTGTTGCCTGGTGGTCTGATGTCCCAGCCACCGGTACATCACCCGATTTTTTGAGCTCGGGTCGCTCAACTGGCTCCATTTCACTTATTTTTTCATAATGTCTTTGCTTGATTTAATTTTAAAAGAAAAAATATCCATATACACCGGCGAGCACTCATTAACTTTTTAACTTTAAAATTCATTTTTATTTTTTAAATTCATGATTCTTAAAACTAGAAAAAAATGATTAAATCTATCTTAATATCTAAACAATTCATGTTCTTAAAATGTGTCTTACTTACCCTTCGCAGGTGCTCTAAAATAACCTAAACTTACTTATCTATATTGTTTTTTTGCAGTCCATATGGACAATGTTTATTGTTTTTGCTTACTGGCCAAGAAAACTTAGGAAAAACTTGGCGCTCTAAACATTTTTTTTAAATTTTTTTAATACTAACTAGTCCTAATTCTAATTAACTTAAACTATGTCCGTGACGTTGCGGACGTATGTACAAGGGCGTGTACGTTATTTATATGCTGGATATATATAATCTACACGCCTTTGTTTGTTTTTTGTTGTGTACCGGCGAGCACTCTACTCCGAAACTACCGATTCTTGTTGGATTCTGGTAATACTTTCTGCACTTGACACTTTACTATTTTCGTACTAAGTCGAGACACGTCTGCGCTGCATGGGGGTCTGTGAACGACGGCCGTAAGCTCTACGCACTCGGCCGCGCCGTTGTTACAACTCTCACTGTCCTTTGCACTAGTATACTTTCTTATAACTTTTTTATTGTCTGTAACGAAGTCGAAACACTTGTGAACTGTTCAGCTGTCTGTGAACGACTCGCCACCTGTATTATTACTATTATTCCCATGAGAGCTCAACAAGGTAATCAAATGTATTCCTCTCTTTCATGAATTCACTCCCAATATTACTCCCCCCAGTAATCATGAATTTACACTTAAACCTGAATTCGGATCCATACATAAGTTCAAACCCCCCAACCTTATTGTACCACAATCAATTTCGCTGATATCGATTTTTTCGTACATGCCGTTATTTTTCGAATATTTAAGTTCACTTCTCAGCTGACTTGTTCACAATAGACGCTGAATTGAAAATCCAATTTCGCTTCTAGAAGTTCATCTATTTTCCACTACTGGCAAGAAATGGCGCTAGCAGCATGGCATTACCACAACCACTGCCTAGAACCAAATGCACCACCACCCCAGTCCCTCGTGTGTGGGTGGCTCAAGAATGACTGAAGTGCTATGTACCCTATGCAAACTATAGCCATGTGCTGATGTTGTGTATTTATGATGACGCTGATGATGCAACACTTGCGTTGCTATATTCCAATGCTGCAGTTGATGACACACTATTCGTCCTAACTTCTCCCAAATGCATCTGTAAATGTGCAGTGCTTCCAGAAATAAATTGTCAAGTTGGTTGCACATCCGCAAGAGGCCCATTTTGATTAAACGTTTGGCATTTGATATCGTGCGGGGTGGAGAACTTACCTCCAAACACCAGCTGTTGGTGAGGCAGCGGACATCCGCCGTCCTTGTCGGCCATAGCTGTGCAGAAGAAAGAGAAAACTATGTGAATTTAAAAGAATCACGTGCTCGATTTTAATGGAAAGTGTTTTGCGAGCTATTCGCGCGGTATTATACTCTTAATAAAGATTTCAGAAGTTGTCCCTGTCTAGCATTAAGAACACTATCTCGGATTGAGCGTTGCAAAGCGTAAAACAAACTCCAATGGATTAAAGGTCGACAAGAGTGAAAGGAAACTGCTTTCGAAGTAGCCTCTTTATTCGGATTAAAACGATGACCTAGTTTGTGTTGTTTAGATCTGAGTTCCCTTTAATTTTCAGTCTATCCTGTGGTTGTAATGTAGTCCTGGTGGTTATCAGATATGAGAAGGGGAAGTGTGTTTTGAAGTGTTTACAAGTTGTTTTTCAAAGTGCTGGAAGAGTATACATATATATTCGACAGCACACGGAGATAGTGCGCGCCAATTCGTATTGTTTGTAAAAAGTAAAGAGGCCGCGGTTCGTTGTGTATGGTTTGCGGGAGGACAGCATCTTCTCGCGTGGGACGGGATGAATGTGTCACTGTCAATCGGGTGCCCATTGACCATAGCGCCAAGTGGGTATCGGATGGAAGAATCCCTCTGGGACTCATCTTCGCCAACAGAACAGTGGATTGGCTCGGAGACCGCCCAGTTTATTCCGCCATATATCATACGTTATTACAATAACTTGCATCAAAAGGTAAAAGCTTAAACGATGCACTCTTGTGTGGCCTTCCCTCCGGCACTGCCACAGCTGACATCATTACGCGCAAAAAATAATCACTTTATATGTATACAATTCACCCCATTCACATGCCTTTCAGAATATTCATTTCCTATGCCCGTCCTTGACCCATGCCAGCAGCTGATTGCATTGTTGATGGTACACTACTGACTTCTTTTCCAGAGGGAGGCAACCGTTGAGAAGGGTATTGCGTCGGATGAGCATTTCCATATAAGTTTCTATTAAAATCTCGGTCGGTTTGTTTTGGCCACATTGTATTTGTGATGTGATGACCTGTTTAGCATTAACACAAATCGCAAATACCGACCTGTGTGTGTTTTTAGAAGTGATTTTTCACTTTTCATATGTCCTCATACTCTCTCAACCATCTATTCATTTTGTTCAAAAATGGTGACCAAATGTGTTGACAATCAGACTAATGGATGCTGGGCGCATTGAGTAAAGAACTTTTGCAGCCAGTAAAAATGAGCCTTACCGTACACCACAATAAGTGCTGATTACCAATGGTGTAATTGTGTAATTGCGATTCGTAATCTTCGTAATCTGAATGGAATTTGAGAATATAATACATTATGACAAAGGAATATAATACATTCCAATCAAGGTTTCTTAATTAAAACAAGAAAGAGGCATTTGATTGAATTTTATTTCTCAATGTCATTCAGACGTCGAGAGAAACGTTCGTTTCATTGTGAATTCATTGCTTGTTAAAAGTCTCCGAGTATACCGCGATAACCTTGGACTACTTTCCTCATGTTTGCACCCTTGTGGTTATTCACTGCGGCGTTTTTAGGTTGCATCAATACAGTTTCTGTTCCAATTCATACGAATATGTTATTCCTTTTTTTCGAAAGTTTTAATATATAATATAAATAATATATGATTGAACTGAACTTCCGACCGAGCACTGTGTTTGTTGTATTATTCGGTTGCTTTTTGTGTACCTTGTTTGCATATGTATGAATGCACCTTATAGTGAGATAAGTTTACGTGAATCTAGGTATATCATAACGGCACGTAGCGCACTCAAACAAATCTATACTTTTTTAATATAAAATCAGAATTGATTTAATGTCGGTGCAGGGATAAATGTACATGTGCCAACTGCCGTCATATCAATAGCTGTCAGCGTATGGTTTGAGTATTCAAAATACTGTCTGCTATCGGAAGCGGCACATGTTTCTCAGGATATCTTCAATAAAACAAACATGAATTCGTACTTTCAATCTCGCATATCCATCAAAACACATCGTTGTTCCATTCTAGCTTAAGGCACGGCATCCGCAAATTCTACAACAATGACTTCACCGGTAACAATTTATTGAATTGCAATTATTAGTTTCAACATCCACACACTCATATGTACATCATTTTGATGAATGATATAAATGTGAATTGTTTTGACTCAATAGTCAGAACTAGTTGAGTGATGGTTATTTGGCCATTTATGCATTGCAAGTGGATGTTTTTTGGAGACAGATTGTTTTTTGCCTTTGCATTCAGGTTCCTCTCATTAATGGATACCGAAACACTGATGAAAATTAATACCAGTATTATCCGTACCATGTTCGTACATAGATAGTAATTACAGAATGAGGGTGTAAACCAGACCACCAAGGTTATGCCATGTATAATTCAGTCGAATTAATTAATGCACTGCCTGACCAACATTATTTTAGATTCGGACGGGTCTGCAAATACATTACGAGCTTCACAACTCTGGTAAATTAAAACATAATATTTGCAAAATCAATTCTCTTCGAATTTCCCAAAGAAATTTTTGCTACTTTAATTCGAAAGTAATTGTATGCCGATGCTTTTTTGTATTCGGTGTCCACCTGTGTAATGCGGGACACCAATGGAATTTGAAATTAAATATAAATTATAATATAAACATAAATTTATCACAGGCGTCTGAATTGTGTTCAATTCAGCTCGTATATGCATATTATTTCTTTATTACAGGTTGACCGAATTTTGCAAATCGGCTGTGGATGTTGAGACATTCGATTTATCATTAAAGAGATGTTATTATTATAGCACAAACTAATTTACCAAATCGAATGTTGATAATTCTAGAGCACGAATCTTAGGGTCACTTTATTGTGTTTATATATATATATATAGACTCAAATCTGGGACATCATTCACAAACTTTCAATTCACTGTGTATTTTTTGTACATTTTATTGTAAAACGTAGTGTTTACCAAAAGAATCGACCGGTGTGCGGGAAATGCATCCGATATTGACATCTATCAGATTGTCATCCACAAGTTATTTCCCAACAACCCTTTTTTCTATTTTATATACTCTTCCTTACTGTTGAATCGCTTTATTAATTTATTCCTCAAATTATTGATCTATTTACAGGTATGACTTCAAAGAATTTTTCGTTTTACAGCAGCTGCATCGTGCTAAAAGTGCTAAAAGTGTCTGCATTTATAAGGTACAAGTTTTTACTCATTAAATACATGCAAGAATGATTTTTAAGCCCATTAAGGTGTGGCTTTTTGTTGTGCCAACTGAAATAATTTACCTATAGTATTGTATGTTCAGTTGAGGTGTGTTTCAATGCACAATGTCTTTTCGACGCAAATCGGGTAATAATTGTGCCATAAATTACTGAATATTCCAATAAGCTCCAATACTTTGTATATGAACGATAAGAATTACATATATATATATTATATTATATTTTACACGCCAGCAGTGGTTACCTACCGCAGAATCAATATATTTGAAATAAGTTTTCATAATATTCATATCGTAAAGTTGCAAACCCCAAACTACACCATGGGATGAAACTTCAGTTTGATGATTGGAACATGGATGTCGAATTCGTGGACCAATTGGATTCATGAAAAGGTGGACCATGAAATGAAATGAAATATGCTACCTTAATTGAAGAAATTACTCGTAATATTAAGTGACAGTTATAGTGTATCATACTCAAAGGTGCGATATATATGAATATCTACTATCTTGAATTGATTTGTCTGCAATACTGTTCGGGCGACTCCCAGTTTTCAAAGAAATCATTTGCGCATACTGGACTGCCGGCGGTTTGTCATAATAATAGATAGCTTTCTCACACATATTTCATAAGTGTGCTCAAATTGTTGCTTTAACATACACATTTTTCACCTGAATTGAAATTGAAAAATTTGTGTAATTGTTTATTAATTCTGTGAAGTTTGTAGTTAAGTCAAACGATTAGCTATAGGCACTTATAAAATATTCAGTTTAAATTATCTCAACATGAATTGTAAGAGATTTAAGATGTATCCAATAGTAATTTTGCCTCTGAAAAGTACATACTGCTGGAGCAGGATATTGAAAAGTCATGATGCTTCCCCACATTTATTTAACCAATTCTATAATATTTAACTCGCTATGAACTAAGAAATTTCAAACTGAGCTGAATTTAAATTTTGATAAAACTGACCGGAAAACTAAAGGGTTGACCTAGAAAACAAGTATGTAGTTTGTTAGTGCTATTATGTGGTTCTCTTACTATGAATATACTGGAGATATTTAAGAACGTGTATTTTGTAACTATTTTTCACGAAAATAACAAAAAAACGAACCGCGAATTATTGAGTATATTTAACGGTAGTGAATGTTGGTACTTTACATGACACCGTTAAAATCGTACATCCTTTGAATATTTAAACTTCTATTCGATTTCATACGAATGAGTGATTTGGATTGGACCATTTAATTCTGTATAGCAGGTGGTGCAAACTTAATTTTAATTTTATGAACTGTGTGGTAATATGGTAACATGTGCTAACTTACATTTCATTTATCTCAATGCAAAGGAATGTTAACTTGTTGCAACATTGTGATAAGGCCTTGCTAATATAAACAATACTGAACCTAATCTGTCGATTTGTTTGTATAATGCAATATTATGTGAATCGTAACAAATCTTAAATAATTGAGAAACATTTCGCTTGGAAATAATATAAATAATTTGCGTTCCTTCATGTAGAACAGGATATATAAAAACAAACAAAAAAAGTGTTCACGAAAGAAGCACATTAATTACATACGTATATCGAACTGGATAAATGTTATAAATCCATATATACGTACATATATATAATATAAATGCAACAAATTTTATGGTTTCATTAATTACTGTAATGTCCTCCAATGTCAAGGGATGTACACATTTGGACTCGAATATGCCACAATAATGTTTAGGCTTATATGTACGCACGTACACAAATACACATAATAGATAAAAGCTTATTGAAATAATCCACGCAAGTAAGACAAAAGCAGGTGGTTTATAAATTCAACTTCGTTCATTTTGCGGATCCTTCTTCCATTCCCTCCTTCAAGGCTATAATGTGAAACAGATTCGGTAAAAGTTACACGCATCAGTAATAATACTTGAATTTGCCGTACAATGGGAAGTTATATATAATTAAAAAGCTATGCTTCCCGGCCGTTAATATTTTAGTTTATACTACAAACAATACTGAACCTAACCTGTCTATAGCTACTACCGCTGTTTGAAAACAGTGCCAGCAAAACTTTTGCTCAACAATTATTGAAACAACGAAAAAGTTGGTTTTACTTAGTTTCGGTTTCTAAATTAATTTCGTCAACCTGTGAGTGGGTGGCATCGATTGAAAACTTTTAACGCTCATGATGTATTTTCCAAGAACAATTACTTTTTAATCGCTTAAGTATTAGATCAAATGTGTTCCTAAAATGATTGAATATTTTATACTGTGAAATGGATGATGAATGTGTAATATAACAATAATACAATTGCCATTGAACACAAAAAGTTATTTTACAGATACCAAATCCGGCGGATACACCAATTCTTTATTGATACTTAGATAATGCATTTCTATTTTTGAAAGAAATTTAAAATAGATTTATTGATTTGGTTGTCATATTACCCATGTTGTATTGAGCGCCATTCGAATTCTGTTCATTATTAAAAACACATCATGTCCCTTAAAGATATTTCTATAACGAAGAAAGAAAAGCACAGCCATACATACAGTGTGCAGTAGTATATACATGTGCGCCACTTTGTGGTACAACAAAAACTGTTATACGTTCATTGGAAGCTTAGGTTCCACCAAGTGGACAGCATCCACAATGTAACCACCATCAACTACATTAAATCATCACGTTGGAACCAAGAACAATCTGCTTTCCATAATTTATCGGAAGTCATCTCACCAACGTCTAGTGCGCATGTTATTCCTTGTTTAAGAGTGAGAGGTTATTCGAACGAAGGTAGCATCCCATTTCTAGCAGGTTCCCGTGTGGCGTATTGCCATCTCGTTTGCACTGATAAATGAACACCTTCGTTCAACGGTTACCATAGAAATGTGAGCTTTATCCGCACATCTACACCCACGACAACCCAGATGTATCCTTCACTGCAGCCCATGGCTAGTATCATAATTTCCCCAGCTTCCGTTCCATTTCGCATCTCAACTGGCCTTGCACAATCTCAGTGCGGGTAATCAGATCCAGCAACACAAGCTCATGCTAGTCGTTGTGTGTGTACATCACCGCCTAGCTTTTCGCCATAATTCAAAAAATATATGGACCAAATCCTGCCAGTACATCGCGAGCCCTTGACTTGAAAGGGTACACCCCAGAACATCACAAGGATTATCAAGCAGAGAGAAAGCACAGTCTACATACAGCACAAAAGTAAATCTTAAAGAGTACTCTAAAAATCGGGGCACCATATTACAATGTAGTGGAAAGCAACAAATCTTTGTCCTCGTTTAAACGGGAAGTCATCGCCGGCCAAACAGCATACGAAATCTTTGCCATTAAATTTTATAAATGCCGCAGTTTAGTTCAATATTTCGCATTAGAATTTATTCTTTTCAACAAATCCTTAATTTCCGATAAAATTAATACATGTAACATACTAAAACATGAAATTTACAGTGTCTTGTGTTAACAATAATTTCCTGAACGCGACAGCATACTCCAGATGAAAAACATTTTTTCTGTTCGCAACGCGTTTGTTATACACACGCGATTTACACGTATCTATCCTACGGTAGCTCCAGCTAAGAATCACCTCAATCCACAGTAACAAACATATTTTCATTTATTTTCCTGAAATTATTTCGTCGCCTTCAACATTACATATACGAATATATAATTTTTCACCACTCATAGGAGAGTGGGATACCAGCAGACTACGTCCTTTTTTTCGCAACAATAAAAAATACGTGAAAATACAGAAAATATACACGTACATTACCGTCATCATTATTGCTGTCTTCGTACGAAAGAACTTTGTGTTTGTGTTTAAAACCTAATTCGTTTTTCGTTGCTCACGAGTGTTTATTGTACGAACGGAGCATCCAAATAGAAATAAAAAATCGTGAAGTTTGGAGAAATTTCGCTGTAAGTGTATTGTGACATTTTTCATTGCAATCATTAATTGTCTTGTTCGTGAATCCATCTGTAAGAGCCAACAATTTTATCTCTGCATAAGCATCTGCATTAATATGATTTTTACTTCTTTGTCGCACATTCATATTCTTCGTTATTGGCTTTTTTTATTTGATTCTGTCTCCCTCTAGTCGCTGGATAAAAACCGTCACTTGCGTGATAACTCGGTCAGTTTTGTAGTATTAAATAGTAATGATGCGTTCCTGGTGAATTTATTATGTCCAACCGCTTTGATCGGTATTAATTGTTTAACTTAATTTTATAGAATGTTTAATGCTTATCATTACTTATTTATTCGAAAGGATTATGGGACTAGTTTATTATGGGCTGAAATTCAGATTTCAATTTTCATGCAAGAAAAAAGAAACGATGATATTTTTTTGTTTTAAATTGTAATCCGCCCGTTAACGGCGGATGATGGTTCAATGCATCTTGCGAGAATTTATTTGTATTATGTGTGCTTATATTTGATAATGAAAATAATTCATACATAGTTCCTTCTTGTCCTTAACTGATATGGCCGCGGATGATTTTAGTTCAATATGTCTGAATAGTTATAGTTTACAAACTGCCTTCTAAAATAATTATTATTTTAAATGGTTAATTTTCAATCATCCAAAAGAAGTGAAAAAACAAATTCGAAACTGCTGCCAAATTTATTCGGTAAAATTAACTGCATGGAAAATACTTTAATTAATTATATAACCGGACCGCATTGACCTAGTTTTTTCCTGCCAGAAACCCCTTACATTTTACTTAATTAAATCGGTTCAATTCTGCTGCCAAAAAATGTACACTGATCAAATTTATATCCGCCATGAAAGTATAACTCTTTATGTTATTTAGTGGTAGCTGATACAATTTAATGACGGTTTCACGAACAAGTTTTACTTTCTTGAGGAGTCCCACAAGTGAATCGTTTAACTTAAAATCCTTTATCCCTGGCAGAAACCCTACCATATTACTAAATCTATTCTTTTGCCAAAAACCTGACAGTGATCAAATTTATATCTGGCATGAAAATATAAATCTTCATGTTGTTTAGTGATAGCAGATAAAACTTAATGGTGGCCTTACGAAAAGTTTTTCTTTTTGATGAAACTAACATATTAATCATTTAACTGTGAATGAGTTTAAGTAGTCTTCTAAAATAATGATCTATAGAACTTAATTTGAAGTTTTACTTGCGATTTTGTTTTTAGATTGTTACGCAGGCCTTTGCTTTTGAATTCTTTGAGTACAATTTTATCGTATACATTTTCAGATATGAGATGAACATGATTTGTTTTAGAATTAGTCAATTTTGAAAAACTGAATTATTTACTTTATGATTTTTATGTTTGATACATTAAGGACGCAATCTTCAAAGGGTTTTTGTTTTGTTGCAAACTATCGTGCAGTTTATTGTATTCTATTAATGATTCAGAATACCCATGACCCCATTTCTAACTTTTTACATCATGGGAATTCTGACCTTGTTTTCAAACAAGCTTTGGTTTAGTTTTGATGGAAATACTTTCTATACAACTTTATACCTTTATACCAAACTATACCGAAGAGTAAAATCAGTTATTGTTTTATTTGTATATTAACTTCCTAAATGTAGGCTAATGGGAGTAAGCGTGTTTGTCAAATTTTGTCAAACTTGATAATATTTATAAATTCGGAAATTATTACAAATAAAAATAATAGAATTTATTTTTTCAAGTTATCGAATCTATTCAATGCTCATAAAATATATTCTATAAAATATAATAGTTTTTAATGCGGCCACATTCGTGAGAAAGGAATAATTCACAAACGGTTAACTGATTTTTATCTGATATTGGAATTATTTACTCTTTGTGAATTTAACTCTCGTTAGTTGATGTAACATAGTCGTTTTTGGACAAATATTCAATTTTATAGGAGTACAGTGTTGGGTTGAAACTTTCTCTGGCATTTTAGGACGTTTTCATTCTGCGCAGTTTTCGCATAGCTGCGAGTAAAATATAAATTTTTATGAAAATTAATATTTCAATGAATTAAAATGTAGCTCTTCACGTTCTTCTAGTATACCGCATTGGAAAACGTACTTTAATAAAATGATGACCAAAGGTGACTGACTTATTTATTTGATCATTTAAATGGGTGCAACAATTATTAATATATATTTATTAATTTAATAAAATAACAAATGGAATCATATGATACAAAATATGTGAATTTTTCAATTTGTTTACTATAAAATGATTAAATTATATTTTATTAACAACATGTATAGAATTTGAACAATCTTTTAAAGTTACAAACACTAGGGACGTGTGTGCTTGAACATAGAAATAACCTCCAACCTATTGAACTTGTCCTCCATTATACATTTTTACTATTTTCTGATACAGCACCTGAACATATGGCAGTAGGTGGTATAAAAGATGACAATATACCTCCTTTTTAATGTATTGCCAATAGTAGAAAACGTATTCGTGTAGCCCAAACGAAATATAAATGTGAATTTTATTGTCGACAGCGTTATTTTTACTACTGTACATATTACTTTGTTGATTTCAGAAAAAAATCTGTCGTAAAAAATGTATATTGCCTGTGAAGATACGTTGGTGACAGAACATGCATATGTATCACTGAATCAGTTCCGCCATTTCCTTCCGATCTCAAAATAATTCTGTTTAGACATACATTCAGATACATATGTACACATCTGTTATGGCTTATCTGTTGCTCTCAAAGCACCAATACAGATGTTAGATTAATTTGAATTTATTCGTTGTAGGTAGTAGAATGAATTATTGCAATTTTCCACCAATTTTGTAGACGGAAAACTAAAACAGATATGAATGGAATATGAATGCATATCGATTTTTTTTAAGAGGACACTTGTAAGTTAATTCTTTTAAAAACAACTGAATGTTATATTTAAATATGTTAATTAAAAAAAAATACATACATATGGTTTTATCATTCAATTTATATTTTATAATATCCGCCTTAATGGCTCTTTGTGTTTACATAACTTGTAATTTTAAATTGCTAAAAACCCAATCCCAAGTGATAAATTAATTCTGCACTCCGGGAACTTATGATTTTAAGTTACCAGAGTACTTAATCTTCTAGGTTGACATTAATTTATTCTTGCGCCCAATATAAAATTATCAACGAACAGGCATAATCCACCACCTTTTTTGGAAGTTTGGTAGAGAAAAATAAAATAGGCCTGGCAAACAAATACTTGTTGAAATTGGATGATGAAAGAAATTAACTAATCAATCCCACTCGCACTGCAGATATTTATTTATGGAAGAAGCTGTTCTCATTGTTGCATTACGTTTAAATACCCTGGAAGAGGTTGGCTGCTGACTGTTCATTCGTCAGCCCAAATTAGCCCTGGTATTATAAAATCTCAATAAATCATCTACTGAATGTAAATGTTTGTGAAATGTTCTTCGATATTGATATCGAAATGAGGTGAAAGAAAAAATTTAGAAATAAAAAAGCAGAGCAGAAAAACAGAAACAAATAAAAAAAAAATGCAAATGGCAGTTAATCAGAGGAAAGCCATAATATTTTATGTGACATCGAATGTGTTTTGTTCCTGCGAAGTTGGTGGTAATTTTTGTCGTCACCTTTGTCACAAGGGCTCATAAAACCTTCAATCTCTTTAAAATTCCTGATTTAGCCTCATCCACACCAATGAAAGAAAATTCATGACTCTGCTGTTGCTGTTGGTTCTCCTCGCTGCATCATTTATAGCAGACACCCTCTAAGCACTTGTCGCAGATTTGTTTTGTTATTTTTTAGATTCCTGAACACTAGCCTTTGTAGCTAGGGGACTCTGCGCCCTTCTAATGACACACTTTATGGTGTTGTTTATTACATCTTTGCCAAAGTCAGAGACTGTACAAGGACGATAATGGTATATATTCTTGAAGGTTTTCCTCATAGATCTGCTTGGTTGCAAGACCTAAATTATGAAATAATGTGGACTTTGTCCGAAATTTTCCGCAATAAACCGTGGGATGATCCGAACACAGCCAAAAATTATATTTTTATAATGAGGGGTCGAACAGGGATAACAAGTTAGGTCAGTGGGATTAAAAAAAAGGCGACTACTAGGGAGGACTTTCAGCATTCATCAGGATGAGGATAGAGTGTTTTTTTAACCATTGAAATGTTTTTGCGACGATTGTAGAGAGGTGTATCCTGGTAAATGACAGGGAAATCCTTTTCCCACTTGGAATTAAATAGGAAAATATGGGCTCGACATTTCAATTATGTAAATTTGGAGATTTTGTAAATTCGGAAAAATTAATTTAATTATGTACTAAGAGTGTAGGTAACCATAATATAGGCGATCAACGAGCTAAGGTCTTTTCTCTTTTTTTCCCCACAGCATTCTTAAAGTATGTTTCGGATAAATGTGTGCGGGGTGTGATGTCTTTTATTCCTCTTTTCCGCTTCAAAATCCTTTTTTTTTGGTTTGTGTACTTATTAAAAAGTGTTTATTCCGCTAAACGCTATCTGCGTCAAGTCAAGTGATGATTGTAAATGGAAATATTTGTGAAATTCTTAGTTGAATAGGCAGGCATCCAGACAATTTAATACATTTTGGTTACCAGTTATCAGTTCAGTGGCATTTACTGTTATAGCTGTCGAAAGAAATAATAAGTATAGTCGGTATATAGGAAAATGTCATTTAGTTGATATTTTTTTTTCTTGGCTTTAGAAGGTAACCCATGTCGGTTCGCCTCGGGTATTCTTATGTAGAACTTTTTTATTGTCAACCAGGCGAGAGGTTTTTTACTTTAATGCATTTATCAGCATTCGGTTGGTTTTATATGAAAATAATCCTATTTCCATGTCAAATTATATTTTCGGTACCATTATGCGATATGTTTATATCATTCGTCTTAAAATATACACTTCTCCAACAGAGATATGAAATAAACTGCCTTCCTACTACGCAGAGAACCTAAACATTCAATTAAAGCCTTAGGCCTGTCCGGATCAAATTTTATGATACGTCAAACATAAATACGATTAAAGCCATATGCTCCGGAACTAGATTTTTCTATTTGTTGAGAAACAGCAACATTTTTTAACACCGAAGGCGGTGTCCTAAAAAGCATTTATGCTTATATTTATTATATTAAGCTTTAACGATATCATGGATGGAATAATACAATTAATCTCAGTATCCTACGTAGTTCGATGTAGGAAGCGTGACTCAAAGTGTATATGAAGAAACGAGTACCATGTGCATACATTCGTCAGCACTCATTTAAATTTTACACTAATAAATTTAAATCATCTATACTGACAGGACCGCATATTCCACATTCCTTACATGAGGTGAGCTTGAGTTGAAGTTCCTTCTTTTTATGAAAACACACTTTTGTCGTGATGCATTGTTGTTGGTACTCTGGAGAGGCTCCTGGTCTCTTGCTGCGTGTCTCCCCATGTTCAACAGAAAGATTTGTAATATCAATAGAATCATGTATATATAGATGTATATGTTTATGTCCTCTGTTCGAGTGGCTCTACTCAGTAAGAAGAGAGTATCCTTGAAACTTATTGTCTACGGCCGTCTTGTATTCCAAAATGTATACTTTCATAAGCATGACACATAACGGAAATAGGATAGTATGCAGTGATATCGGAGTAGGAAATAGCGAAGTCCGTACAACATAACCACACCGCTCTGTGTTCGTGGTGGAAATTGCAAATTTCATACAATTTGTGCCTTTGAATTGCTAAGAATGTTTTTTGCTCAAGCGAAAGTCTATTGCGGATGTTAAGAAAAACTCGTGAAACACAAACAACTTTCGGTAAGTTTCTCAGTAATCGCTTTAGATTTGAACTCAAAGCTGTCTTTTGGTTATTCAAAGAGGATTAGTTTTGAACAGCGCAATTTCAACACTCTGTAATTCTGGTTATGAAAATAAGTTTTGATAAACTCACGTGATGGTTTTTTTAAATGAAAATAATTAAAAAATCAAACTGTAGTAATGTGACAATCATCATTTGTATATAATTGTTCACGCGGGGTGGGTAAAAGCTAAGTGAACAGTTTAGAAATTCTCGAACTCCATTTAAAGCTACTTATACATGCATATATGAAAATATTTCAAAATTAAACATTTTGGAAAAAACTAAAATCCTAAGCCTAGCACCTAAGCTGCACCGAGAGGTCAGATAAATGTTAGCCATTTCCTTCATCCTTTGAAGGAAATCGCACATTTTGTTACGTTGATTTACGTTGTAACGACCATAACATTCTATGTAAATTAAATGGTTAATAAAATGTTTATTGTATGCTGGATCACATTTATGTACATGCATTACCACGTATATACTTCAGTACTTCAGTAAGTACATATAATGTACGTAAATATTATTTTTTATGAAAATTAAATCTTTGAATACGAATGTGTTTACGGGCACATTGTTCAAGAAAAGAGAGTGAAATTTCAACTTTTGATGATTTGATTTAGGATGAGGAAGAGGAAAGGCATTATTTCTTTCACTATATTGTGAACGCTCCGATCACTCATAAGACAGACATATTTCGCTTATTGTTTGAAGTTAGAAATGTTTATGTATATTATAAAAATAGATATTATTAATAATATTTAATGCAATGTGTTAAAAAAATGTGATGTTATTCGTTTGAAGGTCGACTGCGTGAAACATTACGTTAAATAGGATAAGGCAAAAATAAAAGAGTTGCTATTTCGATGGTTTCTTTCAGGTCTCGATACGTGTAATTGAGTTTAAAAATAAAACACTGGGCTTGTCTGCGGCTTTTTAAAAATGATATCTACAACTGCACAAATCTTCAGACCTCCTCATGTCCCTCAATTCAATTCACGGGAATCTTTTGTCAATGTTTCTAATCATGATTGAGGAGTTCTGTTAAAAGGGTACCAACTAGCTCTGCAGTATTCGGGTATTGGTACTATCAATGCAACGAAAACTGGTTTCCGAATATAAACCTCCTTTACTGCAACGATAGAAATCTTAGCAAAATATTAGATTTGGGCATTATGTAATCCAAATTTACTAAGATACTTGTTATTAAATATAACACCAATATCAAATGAAGGTCTTGGAATCACTGCAAAGTACTCAAAATATTACACTTGGAGATATTTAATTTCTGTTGGTTATAGGTACACATCTAATAAAATGATTTTGTCCTTTTGGAAATGCACATAATATTTACGATTGGAAAATGCTTAAAGGGTACAAGCAGACACATTTTCCATTTTTGTAAGTGCCCTGCCAAAAGCTCGTACAAAGTCTGTATATACTACATCGACTTGCAACCTGTTGTCTAATAAAGAAAAAGTAAGAACTGAGCAAGTGGCAGCGTTTTTTTAAGTTATTTATTTTATTTTTTGCTAGCTTCCTGCTACTCAGTTCAACGGACCTACCCATTCCAAAATTAGAAATTTATAATTAGAAATAAAAATTAGATTACTTATACCTTAAACTTATACAACCAATTATCTTATCTTATCGCTATCTTACGTGGGTGCTTGTAAATGTACAAAATGCATACGATAGAAAATCTAGAAATCCTTGTCAATGGTCCTAATGCACATGTGTTCACTTGCTTTAAATTACCTTTGTCGGAAGTAATCCTTGTAACGTTCTCACCCGTAAAATCCAACCACCAGTATAAGTAATTGGAGCAATGTTTCTATGTTAAATATAAACTAAAATAATAAATATAAAATAAAATATAAAATTTCAATTTGTATATAAGCGTAATTTGAAACCCTGCTTTTGCTGTGCGTAAGTGATTGGAAGGGGCATGTGAATGAACATCATAAAAGACATAGTAGTGCTTTTCGGGAAAGTAAGAACATGCATGTTTGCATTATCTTTTGGTTCATTAATCATCATCTCTAAAATACTGATTTGATAATAATTGGTATTAGTAGGAAGGAACAAACGAAATATGCTTTCGAACTTATGCGAATGAATTTTGCCATGAAGTATGGAGAGTGAAAGTATCTCCAAATTTGTTTTTCCATAAAGGAGTCTGCTTCTATTTTATTACTTTTACGAATGGTGTTAGCATACCTGATATAATTTTGTAAATACTTGGATATTTTGTTCTACAACTTTCGTCATTTTAATGGCCGTTTAGGCTTCTAGGCACTAGTACCAAAAGGCATTTGTTTTTACATATGACGTGCTAAGCTAACAGAAAAGCGAATTCAGCAAGCATCTGGGATTATGCCTTTTCGGAACTGCACCCAAAACAAAATACGAATTTTATTATCTTGAAGAGCTCTGCGTTCAGTTCCGGTATAGGATTCAATGTTATACTATGTGCCCCTTGCACTTTTATTTATTTTTTCAACTCAGAAAGTGAACGGCGCCTATATTTACAGCCAGTGTAAAACTAGGCTTCCCCGCAAAGTGTACAGAAATCTTCCGCACATACGGACCATCCGTTCGTCGTCATCGGCCACACGAAAGCACCACAGCAGAGAGAGCACTAAAATAAGGCCAGAAGAGGCAAAAAGACTGTAATCTACAAACAGTGAAGCACACTTTGTCGTTAGTATAATGTAGAGTGGGTAAGGTAAGGAAAAAGGGATACGAACGTGGTTTTAGTCGGAGAAAGATACGGAGAAAATGCCAACTAAATGAACTTTTCGGTCATGTATTGCTCCAAGGGATACATGTGTATATACCAGCAATGTGACCATTTTTGCATGAAGAAGATAAAACGACCACTATATCCCGCAAACATTGAGTTTCGTCGGCTGTATTTATCTTGCCCTTTGGAAGTAAGTTTGAGTTTCCTTTCCAAACAGCATGTGTTACACCCGTTCAGTTGATATCCTTTCAGTGTCCATTAGGCAAACAGGCCAAAGTACAAGACAAGTCGTTCCTTACAAAGCTGTCATGTGACAACGCCTCAGTCCTTGAACTCCACTCTTCAGTTTTATCTGCAATTTGTTGGAGATAAACATTCCAAGATGTCATAGACTCACTTGCTCCTGCTGGCGGGAACCCAACGTAGAGAGTGTGAAGCTGTTGCGATGCCGCTGGTGGTGATGGTGGTTTCATTTGTAAATAGAAATAAATTAAAACCATAATACGACCCGCGAGTGACAAGTAATGCAATGTAATAACCTGCACTCGAGCATCCATCGTGCATTCAGGTCGTGGCACTTGTGCGGTGTTAAGGATACAATTACACGTCCTCGGCTTCACCGTTGACTCCCCTAGTCAGCATCAGCGAGTTATGTATTCTTTGCGAGTGACGGCTCTCGTTGATCTACATTATTTCATAATGTGCTTGGATTCTTAAGAGAACGCTGAGAGAAGGCTTAAGGAAATTTTAAGGAAGTCCTTGATTATATCTTCTAAGCAGCAGTTACCTAAAGGTACCTACGGACAAACAATTACACTCTCGACCTTGGCCTTGCATTTTATTTTAAGAAGACGATTTGAGTCTAATTTGTATTTTTATGAATCGGGTGTTCCAGAATTTTATTTTGCTAGGAATATACACATAACTTTGTGGTACGGTCTCAATGAAATATGGGAAGATTTTGTACTTTAAAGCACTCCAAATTATTAATGCACCATACCCGGGCGAACGCTTAAAGCGATCTGTCTATTTGAGCCGTCAACTTGAGTCGAAAGCAACATTTCTTGGAGTCTGTGTGGCTAAGGACCTGCTTCATTGAAGCGGTGCAACGTTCGCACAAGTGTTGTTCTTTTACCACAACTTTTAGTGTAGGAATCTACCCACATGCATAATAGGGGAGCCTTACCACTGACGACGGGATGCCATGTCAAAGGATGTTTTCATAGCTATTTGTTGGGGTGTGTGTATGTATGTATCTACGTGGGTCATATGGTATCGTTTTAATGGCCCAATTTATGTCGTTTTAACGTTGAGCCTTGGTGGCATGATGAGTAAACTCGTATGCAGATCGCACAAAAACACACATTTATACATATGTGTACGTCAGCCAGTACCATACGCCTGCATACACGCCAATGTGTAAATACATGCTTTGTGTTATGAGAACCAACATATGTGTTGTAATTTGATTGCAATACCTACCTGCGTACATTAATATTTGTATACTTGATTGAATATACAACATATAACTACATAGTATGAATGTTTTCTGATAGAATTTGGAATTGAAATCTCAAACGAGTGATTTCAAATTTGGAGATTGCTGTCACGATTGGTAACGATAGAGAAATAAATAGATTTTAAATTATTTCAAAAGTTTCCAATGAGTGGAGAGGCCCAATGCCGACTCGGTGAACTCAAAATGTTTCCAGACAGATATTCTCTCCCGAAACGAAACGGAGTTATATTCTCAGTGTATTTTGAAGTCACTTTGATTGGGACTTTATGATAGACACCCATAGTAAGAGTCAGCGTACACGCCCCTAGTATCTACGCCACTGTGTAGAGTCCTAGTCCTTCCTAATCTTAAACAAAAATATTACGTACACCACGAGTTATTGTCATAATCAATATATTATTTCATTAAGATTCCATTGAGCTGCCACCATCTTGTATTCTTTCTTACAACAAGAATATATTGAGTACGACGGAATCTAAAAATTGTAGTACTACATTCCCTTTTCCGTTCGATGCAAGGTGCTTATATAATCCTCTGCTTTCAGTTTACATTCAGTGAAGCCTTACAACATTCATACATAATGCGTCTAATCCTAGATCTGATTAAAAGTGGAATAAAAACTGCACAAACTGCCCAAGCGAGCGAACACCATTTCAACGGTCACTCTGCTTCGTTCACACATCTCTTCATCTATGTAAATAGTAATATACACTAACCAAATTGACTCTTTATCTTCTTAAAAATCATCCAGTAATCAGTTTTTGCTCATTCATTTTTCCAGAAGCCATAAATCAACTTTTCAAATGGAATTATAATATTTCAACAGATAACTCACATGTCTGGCCAAACATTTATTTTATACCAAGGCAACTGACTACCAACATTGCATTATAATATGGTTAAGCTGTCAAAACGAAATGATAGGCGTCTTTTGAGTGAAAATAATCTGAGCAAAGATGCTGCAATTCTGTTACAATGCAGATGCAAAAAATATGAGCGTTTGGCCTGCGTATGTGGGCTACACCGTCTCCCATCCAGATCCATTACTCTGAGCTCTGTTGCACTCGTAATTGTATGTAAAATGTTCACATTCTCAAACCGTTCCCCTATTTACGAAGGACTGTTGGGATGTGTTGGTCTTTTCATATTTTTTGACGAACAAAAAATCAGTTCTGTTCTCTGAACGGCATATTTTATTCTGCCACCAGTTACTTGGGCGTGGCTCACTGACATGAGTGCAATGTATTTGGAATTATTATTCGCATAAAGAGGATGACATTCATTACAAGTCGTGCTTATGTGTGCTTTGGACACTGTGAAACGATTAAACTGACGATAGAAGCCAGCAGGAATGACAAAGACCTTGAAGTGTGCGAGTGCTCGCGGTCGTTAATTGAGGATGTGCCTTTAGTGTTGGCTTTGATTACCGACACACCCAAATCCTTGAATTCGGAAGGACACTTGCCGTACCGTGAAAGCACCGAGGTTTTATGAATGAAGAGTAATGTCAGAAAGTATTTTGTAAAGTCAGTGTCTGCATGTGTATGACCTGGCGATATTTTGTTTTGTCCTACTGCTTAGATTTTTTTTTATTTATTTATTTACTCTTTCTATTGTCATTGATAAACTTTGTAGTTTTCTCATGTTAATTCTAGAATCTTAATTCTCATTCTTGATGGGAAGTAATTACTCCTACTTTTTACACATAAAAATATCCCGACATTATTTTAGATCCTTCTTCAATCCATTCAAATAAAAATATCCATTTTTTCTCAAAACTCGCCATTAATCCCTCTATGAACTTGAAAAATGGCGCTCTCGATCCTCGAGTTTAGTGACTTCAGAAATACATTAATTTGATTACTCTCCTTAATACTACGGTGCTCTCGCATTTTTATGCTATGCTTTTATTTAATAAGAAGTTATTCGACCAAGGGTTATAGATCTCTTACTAGTTTCCACAAAAAGACGGCCAATAGAAAGTCAGCGTGAACCATGCAAACAGTCAACAGAAGATACTGAATATATTATATTCTGTCGATGTTGTTACCGCCAGCAGTTCCAGCATAAATGTGAATATTTGTACTGGCGCAAATCTGGCCCTTAGGTCTTCCGGGTGTATACAGAATAATTTGCATTTAGAGATGACATCAGCTTAAGCTCTGTATGATTTTAAAGTTAACTTTTGTCATATTTGTACCATCGTCTGCGACATATTTTGCTATCGTATTCTTCTGAAAAATAAGTATTTATTTAAATAAGTCCTTTAAATGTCGTCAGATGAAAATAAACAGCACAATGATTGGGGCTCACTGTCCAAAATGTGGTGGGGTAAAAAACAGCTTGATGTGTGTGCTTGTCGCTGGGGCAGAAGAGCCAGCTTGATGGAGTGCTAAGGGTTGTTTCAAACGTGTTACGCGGAACTGAATTGGATAAGAGATAAGAGAGTGTGTGAGTGGTATCGCAGTTTGCTTAGTCGACTGAGGACAATAACAATAATTACCGCGTGATATGTAAATAACTAAGTATAACGTTTCTCAAGCACTAGTGAATTTGTGAAATGGTTAATGCTGTCTTAGTTGTATTTGACAGTCCTATGGACAGGATTTGTCGGATAATGGTTTTTAGGGGGATGTAGAAATAAGTAAATAGATTCGGATGGGTCTAGAACAGAAGGTGCATAGGTATAGACGATCACGAGCAGCGTTAATTTTATTGTTCCAGCAAAATTATTTAAAAGGAGTTTGAATTTTGGATTGCCTACGGATTCAAAATTACTGTGATAATATTAAATCACAAATTTACAAACAAAATATGATATTCGTATATAACGATTGAATACGTTCGTCATTGATTTAATATGAACATTCTACTATAAATATATTATTTTGATACATAAACATTAAAGCAATTGCGAACAAAACACGGGAATTGAGCTTAAGGAAGCAAACATCACTGATTAGCTGTGTAATTTATTTTTATTTTCGTAATTGGACCTATGCAGAGATAAATGTTGGCCAAGTGTTGTTGGTATTTTAGTTCCAGTTAATAATATTTCGTTAATTTTCTTACATTTTTCAGATCTACTTCTCCTACTAAACTCTCTTCCTTGGATTAAGAAAATATAATAAAATAAACACAAATTGACTATTTAAACTAAAGAAGAAATTTAAAACAATAATATAAACACATGTTAACCTAAACGAAAAGAAAAACGTATTTTTAAATGAAATTCCATGTGAATACAATATGAACCAACACTTAAACAATTTATAACAACAAATATATTTAAAATATAAAATAACTTAAACAAAAATACTAAAACATAAATGTATATGTATATATATACATATATATATATATATATTATTAAATGGAAGTTTTGCTGTTATTGCTAGAATAGTCTTCGTTGTTGTTGTTGTAATATAAGTGTTATTTTTTATAATTACCAGAGGTACTATATTTATGTAAATAGAAGAAAAAAGGATACACATCCTAAAATGCAATAACATATGTACTTAGCGCAACTATAATTTTATTATTTTTGAAATTTTGGTGTTACATTCTGTGATCAAAAACTCCAATTCATGTTAAATAGATGCCTAGAGTAATTAAAGCCGATATAAATACTTGAAAGTCAATAGACACGTAACTGTATCTTAACCACATCGCGACTACAGGAAAGCTATTTATATATATAAAATATATATATAGGAGAACATGTGTTTTTTCGAAGTTAACAACGATAAATTCGTATGCTGTCACAACGTACTTGATAAATCATCTAAATAGTAGGAACAATACGTCGTCGTCAGATATATTACATTGTCAAAAGCAAGAGAGAAAGAGAATTTGAAAATCAGGAAACGAAAGAGTAACCAGATAAATAACTAAGTGCGAAAAGTCGAAATCCATTTAACACCATCATAGTTCCGCTACGGAGATAACTACTTAAGCTAAAAAAATTTATTCAAGACAATCATCTCCGCCACCACCTCACAGATTGCAATGCTCTGGTAGCCAAGACAGCTTTGCCGTGGACCATTACTGCGGCGGTGGAGGACAGTTAAACAGCATCGGCGGGAGTGGGGTTCAATGGTCGGGTATACCGAATTGCGGAGGACCAATGTGTCATCATGGGCAGGGTCCAGGCGGTCCACCGGCAGTTCCGCCACCACCCCCGCCACAGTCCATGCTAGCAAGTGGTGTTGGTGGTGGCGGTCATTTAGGTTCACATATTGGCATTGGTGGCGGTGGTATTGGTCATTGTGGCGTAGGCGGCGCCGGTCCACCTCCACCGCCTTCAGTGCCACCACCTCCACCCTTATGTAACCCGTGTAGTTCAAATAGTTTTAATTCAGTGCCAATGCCAGGACCGTCATCATCTCGATGGGGTCCAAGGACGTCGTGCCCTGTTCATAGCCCTTTTCGAGTACGAGTGCCTAATGGTTCGATTTGTTCAGGACATCAGGTAAATATTTAAACGCATAACCTTTACTATATAAATTCCTTATTCATCCTCTTTCTTTGAAAATAAGCATAGACAGATAAGTACGGCTTTGACCTGACTGCTATCAACCGTATGTGTTTTGTGGCATGAATGTTGTAATCAGCTCAAAACATAGTTCATGACGAATGTGTGCTCCTCCTAAGAGAAGTATAGAGGGGGATAAAAAGGTTTCGAAACATTTGGAATACTACACTTTAGGGAGTTATGAAGTTTTCTTTATTCTCATTGTTATGGATTGGGATCTGCATAATGGCTTCCCAAGGTCTACATTTAATTCGTTTACCTAAATCAAATTTGATTATCCTTACCCTTGTAGATCACTTTGGATCCTTGTTTTCCCATAAACAGTTTGCTTCTTTTAAGTTAAGACTGTCGCTTATTTCTCCTCGAAATTATTTATTCTCTCTGACCGTTTTAGAATGCACTCTTTCTGTCGTATGCTAGCGTCGTATGTATGCAAACGTATAAGAAGAGATAACTAATGATTGTAAAAATACATATTCACAATGAAACTTTGTGAATGCCACTAATAACCGATTGTTGAAGTTACTCAACTATATGTTGATATAATAATATAATAATATTGGACCTGGGCCTAGCTTCTCAGCAACCAATCGTGTTGTGCGTGCTAATGTTCTTTCACGAGTGGAAGCGACCTACAGTTTTATGCCGACTCCGAGCGGCATAGTTGAGAAGCTTTTTCTAGACAGGAATACTCTTTGAGCATTGTCGGTGACTCGAAAGAGGTGGAAGTCGTGAATTATAAATGTTGGTAGATTGGGGATTCGAACCTGGAACCCTCTGCGTAGGAGTCGACGCACTAACCCACTACGCCACGGCGACTCACTATATGTTGATATTTACACTTAAATTTCACTTCTTATTGGTTTGCACGGTTCCTTAAGATCTGGAAAGAAAATTGAATTATGGTTTACAAAATTAATTTTTTCTTATTTTTTTTTTTCGTGGAAAGGAGTATCCCATTAATGAACCCAAATATTCACAAAGCTTATGCAGATACATAATAAATATATGTATATTTTAAATTCTCGTTAATAAATGTATACATTTAGTTGAACACATAATATTGTAATTAAAAATAATACAGCATTCTTCCAATTGTTATGCAAGTGATAAGCCATACCATTTGTTTGTAATCCAGCCCAAAAACAAAATCGAATTGTCCACTATGTTCATTATAAACTTGGGTAGAGACCGAATTAAATTTGATTGCTATATATTATCAGAAACCATTTGGGATCCAAGCGGTCTACTGGGCTTATAGTGTTGCGGTTGATACTCTTCCAACTTAATCCGCTTTCATTATTGTCTACCAAAGGGGCGCTAAAAGATGCCATCATCGGACAACGTAAAAAAATCAACAGATGGGTTGATATATCATCCGGAGGAAGTCGTGACTAGAAAGCAAAACAGAAGTGTGCGGAGAGGTTAACTAACCTTTTGCTGGCCCCTCATTCCCGCATTCGGACTATAGTATGCAAAATATTTGAATCTTCGACATAACTAAATGGGCAGCAACATCAATAGTTTCTTGGGGATTGTAAATTTTGCGATACACATTTTGATTACATTAAGACCGATTGATTGGATGAATGGCTTGGACATTTTTTATTTAGGATGTAATTGTGGTAGGATCAGCTCCGCCACGGATTGTCGCGCCGCACATATTATTATACTTAAAGGACAATTACAGGGCATGTTTTCAAACTTCTTTTGGCTTGGATGGATATTGAATAGTATGCGAACAATCGATTTGCTTATTAAATTCATTATTTTCAAAAATTAAAAGTTTCATTGTACTGATCGATCTATTACTTCTGATTCATTTCGAATTTATTGATGTAATTTTTTATAGAATTGGCAATCTGCCTGATGAGTATGTGATAATCGGATACAATGGGCAGAGAAAAAGTGTTCAATAAGTGACTTATTAAATAGTCAACACTGCAAAATATACCGTCTAGGTCATACAAAAATCTTAATATTGGAAACGGGTCAAATCATAAACTTAAAAACAAAAAAAAAAAGTAAAATGCAACAAAAATAATACATTCCATGTACAAAGTTCGTTTTCGTCTTCTTAATTATCTGAAGACACCTGATCTTCGTTCCAATCATTCAAAACGGAAGATTATTCACTTCTACCGTGGCCACTATGTTAGCATTAGACGCAAAATAATTGCGAATAATACTGACAGGTAAGTTTCACTCTCAAAAAACTTTTTCAAACCAAACAACGTTTTTCCAGCATTTCGCATTGACTGAAGCAGTATGTTTCAAGCTGTATGCAATACAATGAATAGAACAAACGGTAAATTTGGCCGATTGTATGGACACTGGCGACTGCATAAAACTAATGAGTTTTAATTTTTTTGTATTCTAAAAGGTTCAAACAAAATAAAAAAAAAACAGGTTCACTGTAGCGAGATAAAATTCTGTGTGTTCACTATACTGGGTTGTTAACGATATCGAGCGTTGTATTCTCAAAGAATAACAAAAATCAATAAGTGAATCTGTGTGATGTATAAATATGTATAATAATATAAATAAGGAAAACAACATTTAAATCTATTATATGAACATTAATGAGAAGTTGAAATTGGAGTGGGTAGGTCTCTTCAATTTTAAATGTCAGGGGCTAAGAAAACGCGACTGAAAAATAATTTCTTATTCTGTTTCTAGTCTGCTTGTTTATAAATTATATTTATTTTAAAGATAACTTGAGGTACAGTGTGGATGAGTTTATATTAAAAAGAAGCAGGATGGGAATATCGATTCGAAAGTATGAGGGTGTCTTCTGAAAATGGTGTAAAATCAGCTGTATATAAGCGAATGTATTCTCACAAGCATGTGTAACAATGAAAATAAGCCTTGCATAAAAAAAGAACACGATTCACTCTTTCTGGAAAAGCAGTAATTTGAAAGAAACAAAATTTTTTAACGAGAGAGTCGCTTATAATTTTTTCACAGCAATTATTATTTTTTTTTACAATTTGACCCAAATCGGAATGATTTTGTGCTCCATCAATAACTGGTGTCTGTTGAGATTTTTATTTTAACAGCCTGGTAAGTTGTAATTGGCATGTTTATTCACCTTTTTCGTGCATCGCGTTTGTCCCCCTTTGGTAGATCGAAGGTAATTGCTTTCCATTGCAGAAATTTATTACCTGGAAAATAGATGATGATATCCTTAAACTCGTGTCAAATTAAATTCTTTAATCATTATTGATTTAATGCGCTGGGAATTTCTTTTTTGTCGAACTTTATTACACAATATAATAAAAAGCGATGAAATGGTATAAATTGTTTTTTACCTCTAAAGCTGAAGTGTCGGAAATGACTTCATATAAGCGCGGGTAACGACGGAGAAAATTGTTTCGACTTCCATTGTCGACATTTACTTTTTAAATTCACTATACTTACGAAGAGTATTATATTGTAAAGAAAATGAGAAATGAATGTTTTACTTTAAATAGGTAATTTCTACATTTCACAAATGAGACTACCTACATATGTACAAATATAAAAATTCTTTGCAACAGATTGTTATATTTTTTCTTCTATATAAATGGTAAACACAAATCAGGAAATGAAACATAAAAAATATAATCATATACCTATTTGTATTTGCGAATATTCTTTTCGTGGTCATGAATAAGTACATACATACATCCATTCATTGGGTACATAAAATCGAATGCGACATCAAATAATTCAGTCCAGTAACCAATGTTACTTGTCGTTATCATAATTGTTCACGCAAAAGGCCACCTACCCGTTAGACTAACAAATTATTCGTCTCTACATACACTTCTAACTTAATGTCACACTTGAACGTACCTTAATTAATATCTGAATGGCGAATAAACAAGGAATCCAAATCAAAGTTATAAGAAAATATACAACGGTGAACGATGAAGGACACCTTTATAGTCTGACATACGTGTCTTTTCCCATTTGTAGTAGATATCATACACACGTGTGTACTAGGTTCTTCTAAACTGACTTGTCATTAATTGTTCGTATCTGCACAAAACCAGCAATATCTACGTTCCATGACACCACGTCAGCTATGACATATCACCGGCTTCGTACAATAATGACTTCAGGCACTTTCGGTGAAAAATGAATTATAAAAGAAAAATCTGTTAAGCCACTGCTTGAGCATAAAGAATTGAAAAATTAAATGTATTGCCATGTCGGCATTGTTACATACGAGACATAGTTCAAATTGTGTACAAACATATATGTATTTGTTATATATGGGTACTTTTGTGTGTTGTATGCACAAAGAAGTAACATCAATATCGCTGGTTACCCACTTCTGTGCGGTATGTTATTTCTTTTTAACAAAGTCTCGTTCCCACAAGATAGTATCTTCCCTATTCTTGCCGGTCCCATTTACTTCTCCCATCAATCAAATGGATATACATAGGCATCGATGTATGTAGCCATACTCAAAACTTTCCGATGTGGGAAATAAAGACGTTATCCATGAAGCACCCACCCGTATCACACTCTAATTTGTCACCCAACCACCCGCTCGGCGATTGGTTAAAACGTCGATCTTGAACTGGAAAGGATTGTCTGGGAGTAGAACCCATGCCTTAATCCTCAACAACAGTGTCTTAAAGATTCACCCACGCGAATAGAATTTGTGAAATTTTCAAGCAGATAATTAGTTTGGCAATTGAGGCAGCAATTTTCAAAGAAAGAGAACAGCGTGCCGAGCATCCTAATGAGATAACGTTATTCGAGTGAAGATCCGTCAAAAGTGCACATAATTATGTACAGAGAATGCCATCAACAGCAGCAATACAATCACATCTCAAGAAGGCAAACTAGATTAAAAATGAATTAGACTGAAGCTGTGTGTGTTCTTGGCGTTGACTGTTGGTGTTAGTACAGGAAAACGATGACAGGCGCATGGTGGTGCCCTTGTGTCGCCGTCGTACGCAGAATGTGCCGGGTTCTACGACATGTGTCCTCTTTCTTGCAAACAAATTGACAATAGAGTAGAAAATCAAGATGTCACTTCAGCTTGTCCTTGCTTCATGAATACACATACACAGTTTACAAGTAAATTTTAGACGTTTGTAGAATTTCAATGAATAGTCGTAGTATTGAATGGCCGGAAGCATTTTCAACTAGATGTGGGAACATTTTGGTTTGTAATATCAGACATTGTCGTACCATTCTGCAAATAGATTCTCACATGATTAGATTGATTAATTGATTCATTATTGTAGTTTATTGTATTTTATCTTAAAACTACAATGCACAATTTACAGAGATACGGTATACACTACCTTAGTACTGAAAACTTATTATAAAGTGCAAGAAAATGTTTTAATAAATTATTTAGGATTTTAGAAGGAAAAGCCACCGAAAAACCTTCGTGAAAAAAAAAAACAAAATAATATATGTCCTAGAAAGACGGAAGGGGAGGCGATGGCCGACTTTCTGAACTTATATTTTATTTCCATTACAATTTAGTAACAAACTTGATATAGATAACAAACATATTAAATATAATAAATAATAAATATGTTCTGTTCTGAGCAGTAGTGCAATTTTTAGCTCCGGGTCTTTAAAACAATTATTCCGTTTGTAGCCACATGTAAATTCGAAATAGTAATCGAAGTTGTTCATGAAATAATCGGTTTTTTTTCTGTGTAACATTGCTGAACTCGTTGCGCCAACAACATACAATAATTTGTCACATAATACTTTCTAGTACTAGTGCAAAAACCGCTCATAATGCACTCTTGATTAATACTCCATCAAGAGGGAACAACATAGATGCTACAGAACTGTGGTCCCGTATTGATAAACGTTAAGTCGCTTTTACTGAGGAGATCAACACAAAACTCTCTCATTTAACTGCCATGGAGGAACACATTCTAACCAAGATAAATGAGATTGAGTCAGACTTAGTTCAAGTGACCATACTACAAAGTCGATGCAATGAACTGCAATGCCGTGTTGACTCTCTGGAGAGATCCCAACTAAACTCCGATGCTGTGTTAGGCGGTGTCCCAGCTAACGATGATGAAGACCTCGGCGAAATTTTCAATAAATTGTGCTCCGCAATCAACATTCCTCCACCACCGATGAATAAAATATTCCGAGCGAAACCAAGAAACGTAGGAGGAAAACCATCGCAGTATGACGGCACAATAATTTTAAAATTCGCCGATTCCTCCGACAGAAATAATGTTCTACGTCACTGTTTCTCCAAATATAAACAAACCAAAAAAGGTCTCTCTCTTCGCGACATAGGAATATCATCCGAGAGAAGAATTTATGTCAATGAGAGTCTAACGAAGAGCAACTACTTGCTGCAACGGAGAGCGTTAAAGCTGAAAGCAGAAAAGAAAATCTCTTCCGTGCGAACTCACAATGGATGTGCGAAAGATAAGTGGCGAATCCCTTCTCATAGCCAGCGATGAAGACTTTAAGCGAGGTAATCCCACGAAAACAAAAATGCTATTAAATATTGCTGCCAATTACAGAAAAGGACTGCGTATTTGTCACTTCAATGCGCAAAGTTTTGTAAAAAAAAAAACCGATGAAATGCGAAATTTATTTGATAATCACGGCCTTGACAAAATATGCATTCCTGAAACTTGGGCAATAGCTGTAAGTCATGGAACACTTCTAATAGGGTGTATGTATATGGCGCAAATGTGGCACATTTAACACATTTAACACATTTTAGAGTCATATTGGAAGAATTAGGGCCTCTCTATTCTGAAATAGTTTTATGTGGAGACTTAAATATGAATATTCTAGGGAAC
The DNA here is from genome assembly GCA_964034865.1 of Eristalis intricaria. Lineage (NCBI taxonomy): Eukaryota > Metazoa > Arthropoda > Insecta > Diptera > Syrphidae > Eristalis > Eristalis intricaria. Next base: position 166,176,092 of record OZ035873.1, on the reverse strand, counting down.
CAGAACAGAGGTTTTGTTGAAATGGTCAATTCGTTTTAATTGCATTTCGCAAATTCAACTAACCCCACTCATTTTTTCCCTAATAAAACTCCGTCCCTTATAGATGTGTGTCTTTTGTGCAGAAAAATAATATTAGTCATTATGACCAAATACCAAATCCTGGCTTTTCGCATCATGATTTATTCGTTGTAACTCTTAATATTATATCGTCCATGACTACAAGAAGAACTTTTGAATTCCGTGACTTTCCAAAAACAAATCTTGCAGCCCTATTTTCAGAATGTAATACTCTTGACTGGTCACCAATTTATTCAACTGTTGATGTTAATAATCAAGTCAATGTTTTAGAAAACTACATGCATCTTTATGCACCATTGCGACCCGGGATCTTCTTTTCCACAGATGGAGAAGATACAGGTGCCCATTTATCTTTAAGCAGTATCAAATGTATGTGTTATACGCAAAATTAAAAGAATATACTATGAAAACAAATTCAAAGCGAATAAATCAAGCAAAGAATTTTGGAAGGCCATAAAAGAAGTTGGGATTTGTTCTGAAAAATCTGACATCCCAGAGGATGTAGATTTAGATGAACTAAATAAAAAATTTACCGGCAGCGCATCCCCGAAAACGCATAAAACTGATTTCAATTTCTTCCCTTGCAACACTACTTCACCCGCTTCCTTTTTCTCTTTACAATGTGTCGTAAAGAGACGCGGTAGGACTTGATGGTATAAGCCCCAAATTTATAAAAATAATGTTGCCTGTCATATGTAAGCACATTACACACATTTTCAATACAATAATAACAACAGGTGTGTTTTCTCTTAAATGGAAAGTTGCTAAAATTCTCCCTCTTCCCAAGTCGAATAGCACGGACCTTAGACCGATTGCAATCCTCCCATTCTTAAGTAAAGTTCTCGAAAAACTAATAAGTATCCAAATAAAAGCATACTTGGAGAAAGAGAAATTGGTGACGAAGTTACAATCAGGATTTCGCAGTAAGCACAACTGCATTTCTGCGCTTCTAAAAGTATCCGACGATATACGATCTGGACTCGATAGTGATATGATGTCTGTGATTGTCTTTCTGGACTTTTCAAAAGCTTTTGACTCTGTTAATTATTCTATTTTATTACACAAGTTGAAATCACAATTTTTCTTTGCGGAATCCGTTTGTAGACTCGTGGCGTCATATCTTGATGGAAGAACTCAGATGGTAGTTAATGGTAATAAGTATTCAAAAAGCTTACCCGTGCTCACAGGCCTACCGCAAGGATCTGTTTTAGGCCCACTCCTGTTTGATTTATTCATAAACGATAAGTTTATGCTTGAAAATTATGAATTTATTATCAATACTAAGCTTTGATTTGCGATTTATAAACGGATAGAGAATCTTAATTTTAGCATTTAACTTACGTATTGTTTGTTGGATATGTAAGCCAAATGTTAATGTTTTATCCAGGTGTACACCAAGATACTTGGCACTGTCTTTCCACTCCGTCTGAGTACCGTTAATTTGAAGTTTGTTGCTTGGTAAGAAACGGGCTATTCTTTTTCTAGAAACAGCCTGAGTCTTTGAAGCATTTATTTTAATCTTATTGTTACTGAGATACGTTAGTACAACATCCAAAGCAGATTGCAGTTTGGTTACAATATTTGAACCAAAGGCAACTGATGAGAGAATGCCGGTATCATCAGCAAACATAGCAGATTGACAATTATTAAGTTCTGGGAACTCAGAAATATAAATAGCACAGATCCTTGAGGGACACCTGCAACGATTGAGTTCTCGCTTAAATATTCGTTATTAACGGACACCTTAAAAGAACGCTCAGATAAAAATGAATCTATGATCTTGACAAGGTAAATAGGAAAATTAAAAGACACAATATTGCGCAGCAAACCTTTATGCCAAACTGTGTCAAACGCTTTCTCAACATGAAGTAATACCATACCTGTACTTGTACCTTCAATTAAGTTTCTTTTGATGTGATTCGAGATACGGTGAAGCTGTTGTTGTGTTATGGTGTGCCCTAAATCCAAATTGCTCAGGAGGCAAAATATTGTGTGAATTCTCAACGTCACTAATTTATTTTTATTTACTTTCGTTTCGGTCTATACCTCTCAGGCAAGCTAGAATTTTTACCCGGTTTCAAGATTGGGATTTCCAATCTACGGGGAAATAACTGAGCTTGAAACAGCTATTAAACAGACCTTGCAGAAATTGAACACATTTTTTAGGGAGATGTTTCAGATATAAATTCTTCAACTCATCAAAACTAGATGATTTATTTGTTTTTAAACAAGAAATGCTATTCACTTCGGCAAAAGACACAAAGTTGGGACTACCATCAAAAGAAGTTGCGTTTAGCAGTTGCATGAAGTGCTCAACTGCAGAAGAAATATTGTTATTAGTAATTATATTATGAGTCATGCCATGGTTATCGAAAAATCATTAGCTAAGGCGTTTGCTTTATCGAGATTTGATAGCATTACAGAGTTTCCTACTTTAAATGCAGGTATGTGAAAATTTTTCCTTTTGATGACCTTAACCGTGTTCCAGAAGGGCTTGCTACCTTTCGCTAAATCTTGTAGCTTACAATTCCAGGATCGGTTTCTGAAATCTGAAATTAACAACTTAATGGTTGCATTGAGTTTTTTCATTTGAGAGAGATAAAAACGATTTTTAGTAGCAATCCAGTCAGATCTTAAGATATTCCTGATCTTTATTAGCTGTTTTATGTGAAACGGCAGCGCGTTATCGCTGTCACAACGTTAAACTTTTTAGGGAACAGATTGCTGAATACTCTCCAGTACTGCACTAGTAAATGAACCTACGGCCTGATCAATCATAAATTGATTTTTAGCACTGGTATAAGACGCTTGAATTTGTTCCAGTTGGCGTGTTTAAAGTTAAAGACTAAATTACAAGCTTGGACAGGAATTGATATAACTTTGCACAACACTGGCAAATGATCTGAACTAAGATCATTTATAAGCATAGGTTGCGTGAAAAGTTTTGTAGTGTTTGTCAAAAAAGGTCCAAAGTTGATGGATTTGATCGAGAACATGTTGGTATATATATTGTTTTGTGACTAAACTAATATCTACATTAAATTTACTTAGAAAAGCAAAAAATTCTAACACTTTAGCTCGAATGCTTTTAGTATTCCAACAGATTATGTTCAGGCTACAATTCATTATTTACCTTGATATAGATACTTAACAGCTAATTGTGCAATGGTATTGAACTGCTCTGCTTTTGTGTTACATCTACCAAGCAGCGTAATCATCTCAGCTATGAGCGCATTGATCTCTTCCATGGTAAAAAGTACATTGACTCCAGTAGGTTCACCACTGCTGATGTTGTTGTTGATGTTTGTCCAAGCATTTGGAAGTTTATTACAGCTGACTGCTGAATTTTACAGTGCACTACTCTTACGTTGAGTATTGAGAGCAGGAAATTCATCGATGTTCGTTGTAAATGCTGAATGCTGGTGAATCCCTCTCTTTGGTGGGTGAGGATTGTTTCTCGCTGCAAGCCTCTCTCGCATTTCAAGAAAGCTTTTCGGGATAATGCACGACTGATCGGTAGATTTGTGCGTGCCCTTGCAGTTCGCGCATTTAATGTTGTTGGAATCACACGTTTTGGTGTCATGGTTCTCAGAGCAAATTTCACAGTGCGTTTTGATGTGACAATTTTTTTCACCATGGCCATACATTTGGCAATTATAGCATTGTGTTAATTTATTATTCTGCCTCCGAGCAAAGTCCCATTTAATTTGTGTTTTGAAAATAGATCGAACATTTTTTTTAAGCTCGTTGAGTCGAATCGAACCCATCTCGAGAAAAACAATATAGAACACATCAGTAAAATTCTCATACTTCTTTTTAATATTCTTAATGTTTTGTCACTTTAGTCTGTGCTCAACTAGTTCTTTTTTCAACACATCAATAGGAACTTCGTCCAGACCATACAGAATGACCTTGAATGACCGTGCTGATGGCAAATCGTGGGAGAAGAATTGCCAGTTCCTTGTTGTTAACACTGAACGTGCACTATTAAAATCATTTATGTCATCGCACATGATTTTAATTCCAATAGTAATTTTTTTAATGCAGTAATTTATAATGTTAACTTCGCGAAGCAAGTTATGCACATTATCACTCGTTTGGAGAACACAAATTGAGGGAATTTTTGATTTTTTGTTCGAAATTGGTGGGGTAACAACCTCATCACACTCAATTCCACTATCAGCGTCCATTAGACATTGTAATGGCTTATAGAAATTAGAGTTATTAACTTCAGAACTCAATTTCGATGTCTTTTTTTACTTTGAAGACATGTTGTCTTCAATATTAAGGGATCGAGCTCTTTTTGAAATTTTGTTGCTTTGAAAAACTGCACAGGATGAAACGCGTCACACAGGTTAGAGACCTAAACAGCGACTGACATGATTAAATGAATGTACAAAAGAAGGAAAACCTTTAAGTGCATGAGTTATGTGATCAATGGCAAGCCTGGACTGATTAAGATATGTATAAACTCTACTACTAACTAAATGAAGGCAGTTGAATGTAACCCGTGAATGGCATTGTTTTTATCTTGGTTTATTCTAAATGTGAGGCATGTTGTTATTTTGCCCATCCTTCCCGGTGATACATTTTCAAATTCAAATTTGGCGTCATTATTCTGTGAAGTATGTATGTCAATAAAAAATATGTGCGCCCTCATGTTATAATTTTCAATAAAATATTCAATACCCAAGGCAGTTAATTCTATAAAAAAAAAAAAACAAATTTCCTCAAAATCTTTGCCTAAACTCTTACTTTGCCAAAAATATACACAACAACGCAATCAGAGTAACGGTTAGGAGAAGGCGAAGGGAGCCCAATAACCAAATAACCACAATAGGTTCTTTAACACAGGCGAGCACATATCCATAAATCTTCAACTAAGATGGCAGAGGCCAAACAAAGGATGCCATTATAAAGGATAATCGACGTAATTCAATCCGAATAACCAATGCGTTCGTCCATTACCAAAAAGAAAATTCGAGGGCGGCTAAAGTTGAATACGTTGTTACTCTTTATCTATCTGCCTTGCTCAAGTTGGGCCGAACAAAAAACGGAACGGAGCACTCATACTCACACAGCAAACAGCACCCAACCCTACGGAAAGGAGAGAGTGCCACGGCCGCTATTTTATTTTGTTTTTTTGTGTCGGCTTGTTGAATGATGAATGGGAGTCCTGTGTTCTCCGCATACGCTTACATTAAAGATTAATGGATCGCATTTTATAAGCTTTAGTTAAAAATTCAACAACAATTTACCAGCCAGTGTGGTGGGCTTTTGCTGTGGTGTGTGGGCTTGGTTGCACCTTTTTGGAGACACTAACTGGAACCCATAAAACAGGGAGAAGGCACTTGGCCATAAACAAATTACAGTTAGATGGTAATATTTCCGTAAGCACCTGAAGTCACCTCGATGTGTCCTGAAATTCGCGGATTATGAATGGAAGACCTTCGTTCATCCTAAGGAAATGCCTATTTTATATTTAATTCGCGTATAAGAATATAAATGTCTGCCCTAATAGGAGGAATATACTAGTAATAAATTGCAGTTGTGGCATTATGGGCATTTTGTGGGGGAATAATTAAAAAGGCAAAATAAGATTAGCAAGTTTTTGTTTGTTTGACTTGTTCCTAATCAGGGCCACAAACACAAGGATAAACACAAAAAGTTATTTTTCTCTTCACATTAGTCAGATATTGTTAGAGGCTTTTTCTCTGTGTTCTAATTAATTAAATTCCCTCCAGCATCTAGGAAAAGCGAAGTGGTTGAAGCTACGGTATGACTGATTCTTTACTCAACTTCAGCTGTTGTGCCTCAGGCGTTTGCTCGTTGGGTATGGGGAAGAAGATACATCAATAAATCGATAACTGTGTGCCAATGTTACTAAGGGTGCGTTTAAATCTGTTCCTGAATGAAGATTTATACTTAGTGCTGGGAAAAATTGACAGTACTAACCCCATATTGTTTGTAGTTTATATTTCCTTTGTCCTAATAAATTAGAGGCTTAAATCAAAGTGATTACTGGTGGAAATCATCAGACAAGCATAAAAGTCATTTCGCGTTTCCTTGGTATCAAATAAGGAACAACTGTTGAGTCGTTTTTCAGAGTTCAATCTCGAAACGACCGACGAAATTGACGGCTCGGCCTATTGACTTGGTTGTCTAGAAAAAGTTGCTCACTACATTTTAGCATTACCAATATTATTATTAGAATTATTATACCAAAATTATGCATATAAACTTTGCTTGAAAAAAAAATCAACACCTTACATTTCTTTTTACGTTTTCTTTTCGATGAGTATTTAAGAAATGTTAATAACGATTCATTTGATTCATTAAAAATTAAATCACGATACACTCGCTTCTATGAACCCATATTAAAGCTACCAAATGTTTCTCCTTAGTCTCAACTCATCTCGAATTCCTGAAAATTATTCCTGGATTACTCCCCCATGAGACTCGTATAGACAGTATAAGGTGTATAGAAAGAATCCATTATTTTCTCAAGAGATGGTTGTAGTAATTTGTATCTCGCCTATCGTCCTTCACAAAGGTGAGATTTCGTACTTAATTTCTCTGAGGCAATTTTACATTTCATTTGTCTACTCAGAAATCGATGCTCCCCAAAGAGGAGATTTTTGAAGCTATTGGCGATTTTTATTTTGCATCCAAATCATAAAATTACCTTGATTGAACTAGACATTCATTGCAGTGGTAGCTTCTGATTGTAATCGATTTTTTTTAATGTGAAGACATACCATTTGTCAAACTGAAGATCTATTTTTGTCTTTATATTTACATAGTCATATTTGATAATATTTAAGTTTTTTTTCGTTACTCCCTTATTGTTATCAATGTGCTATATATTTATATTTCGATGGTGTAAACATTTTTCTACTACTATTATTTATTTTTGACTTTATTATCATTTTATTAAATTGTTAATACCAGCAATGGTTGAAGTTCCTTTTGTGAATTAATATTACTGAGTTTTTTTTAATAAAATGTTTTTTGTTTATTTATTTTTTCTAAATTTGGTATTTTCTTAAAAATTTCTTTAAAATTTCTGATAAGCCTGTATCCTGTCCAGATCGTTGAGTTTGATGATGTAAGAACTCTACATTGTTTAGGAATATTGCATTTAGGGACAGGGCTTATATGAAAGTGGCGTAATGGAATTGTCTTCAAAATGAAACAAATTCCCTTACCTAAGTCGGATCATATATACGCATTTTTATTGTGTCAGAATATTATGTATGTATGATTCTACTGCTATTTAGACTTTCTCCTGAATTTCTATCTTGATCGGAAAATGACTGCAAAATGTGTAAAATATTCATGCATCCTCCATTACATAATGAAAGCCGGAATTAATTTTCTCCAGTTTTCATGAAGCTTTTATCAGATGGAAAATGTTCATTTCTCTCATTCGTAGCCGAATCCTGCAACAGTAGTGTATCCACCAAGGGGTGCTTGTAGTATTGTACCACTATGATTGTTTTAAACGGAATCACATTATTAAATTATTTTAACGACACTACCCTACATCTGATATGGGTATATGCCAATGCTGCAACAAAATAACGTTTTGTCGTAATGACACATTAATTGTGCATTAAGCTTCACAAGAGGGGACTTGACGAAAAGAACCTTCAGGGAGTAATTTTTATGAATTCTGAAAAATTAAAACCTGCCAGCAGTTTTTATTAAATCATTATGACAGCACATGATGCTGCCAACGAGTCGTGCTTATTTCATCCGGTAAAGAGATCTTAAATACCCTTCTGCTTCTGGATCTTTGCAACCTTAATGAATTATTTAATTTATTATACTTTTCACATTCATTTATGGGCAAACAAATAATTCATCCAATAATTGTTAAGAGAGCTGTTTTAAATATCACATGTAATTGTATTTTTGTTTGTATTGTAACTTTTCCAATTAAGTAATAGGTTGATGTATGGACAAATATATCAACTACGAGGATATATTTTAAAATAATCCTCTCAAATATATTTATATTCCTCCTTTGAATTGCAGTGTCTGTAACAATACATCATCGCCGTAATGTATGTCACAGCTTAGTATTAATTTGCACATCCACCCGCAATAATATTTAAAGTATACCTATATTTTGCTGCGGTGGACAACTATGAATTATATTAATTAACTTGGCGTTCTTTCACCAATCCTCTCAAGCAGTTCTTATTTATAATTATAATTACAACCTTGAGTCTAGTAACAATAGCATCTTTTCGATGAGACGTAATTATGTTACGTTCTCCATAGTTATTCAATTACAACACCATTGTATGGTGTTGATAGCATGGGATTATATTGTTTTAGGCTTAGACTGTCTGACAAGACTCTGAATACAGGCCAAATTAGCCCTGTTACTAAGGATGATTAAACTGTTTTCCTAAGCATATGCATACATCAACTCAGATGAAAAGCTGTGCCGCGTAATAACCTTAATGCAGGATGCAATGCAATTACAAAAAAAATTCTAGGAATAGCGCTGAAAACTTTTGCAAAATCCAGAGCTGCACACATCCCCAGAACTACAAACAAATGATAAGCAACGCCCTCCTTACGTTTCTGGAGCTTATTTTTGTTTTCTCAATTTATCCTTCAACGTGACACAAACATATATTGTCACCCTTAGAATTTCTATGGATTACCTAACGAGTCTTCCTCGTTCTCCCCTTTAATGTGTGCGTATAGATTTTTGTTCTCGCCCACACAATGAATGAAAGTAAGCATTTAAAGTTCCTTTAACAGCAGCAACAATGAGCAATGGGAAAAGAACTCTAATGCATTTCCAAATGTATACTTTAATTCTACACTACACACATACACCCATGCATTTCAGAATATATACGTTTGTGACTACATTTTGGCAGCGGTGCCATTAAGGTTATTAGCTGCATGTCAGAATTTCCCATCGAATTTCTCCCACGCATATGAGAAATGCTTGTTTTCTTCCTAGTATTCCGCAACAATTTTTTTTCCAAATTCCCGATAGTTGGAAGGAAGAGAATAGAATCTGTGGGTACGCACTCATTCAACGGTTGTGCTGGGGAAGTCAGCGGCTTAGTTGACATCGAAAATAAATTAGGAAAAGCAAAGGTTTTTGTGTGACCGCAATTTAGTTTGTTTTCTAAAAAAAGCTTCCTTAGGTATGTAAGAGTTTGAGAACCACAACCGAATCGAATATAGTATCCTCTTTGTGGGGTTTAACAGTCTATGTTGTGTGTATCGTATGCTACTAAATAATCAATCGAGAGTATAACCTTTTCATTTTGATAAGCACACCGATATTCCAACAAGAAAAAAAAAAATTTAGGAAAGGTTGATTTTTCCATAATTTCTGGTGCACATTAGTGCATCCAGGCTTAATCATCATTGTCTCACAGTGAAGATAACCAGTGAGCGAGAGTCCGACACAATGTCGCACATTTTGTTTACCATTACTTAAATTGCGAGGTCGCAAGTCAATGTTCTTTGATCACCTAAATGTTTGGCTATTTTGACTCATGCATCAACGTCTCTAACTTATTGATGACATGGCATTTTAGCAAACAAGAAAAAGCTTTCAAGCGTCTCAAGTATCCACAGTCATAGTACATTCAATTTACATCTTGCTAGAATTGACATCCTTTCTACTTCAACGTTAAAAATTCCCTTTATTTTTTGTCTACTCTTTGAAACACTTTCATGAGATGCTCGTAATAATAATTGTTTAGCGAATTGTTTATCATTGAGAGTACTTGCAAAAACAAAAAAGTAACTTTTCGTCTTCGTTGAATTCATGGAGCTGTATAATATAATCGACAGTTTCCATTGTGGGTACACTTTATATGCTGGAAAATTAATTGATATTCTGACTGCAGCAGAAAACACTTGTCTCTGGTTTGTATATTGAAAATACTGTTACTATGCATATAAAAAGTATGCTTAAATATATAAACATGTTTTTAAAGTTTTGTTTACAACTACAACTTAAATTTGTAAACATCAAAATATTGTATGAGCCGTGAAGATGTTGTTAGCAGATACTAGTTTTAAAGGAGAGAAAAACAAAATTGTTGCAATCAACATTTCCTTTAATTACTGTTATTCATTGTCCTTACTGTTAGGCGACGTAAGTGCATTGACAGTTGCACACACGCAAATAACTCAGTAATTGAAATTAACATCTAATATTGTACACTGATTATCGTTATATTCTCATTCCAATATACATATTTTCAAAAAAGAAATACTTAATATAAATACTTAAATTTTGAACGCTTATTTCATGCATTTTGTAATATTAATATCGACTGCACTCCTTAAAAGTCATAAATGTTATAAGGTCCAGTTTCACGTATAATTATTTGGAATAAAACACAAAAATGAAATAAAGTATTAAAAAATAACAAAAATGAAGTGCTTCTTATTGAAATTAAAAAAAGAAAATAATATGGAGGCACCAAAAATAAATCAATATCAATGCCCTGTTCTGTGGGAGACAAAACAATTATTGTTTTTCTCGCATCTGAAATTCTGTTGAACCGCCATTCCCTGTACATCGTGCACTGCTTTAAGGCTTTGGATTTATTTGATTTAATGTCAAACAATATAACGAAGCATATAATTACACACGGGCGTTTGAACCTTTTTGTCTTGTCGTTTCGGCCTCAGTCCACACTCGACAAAACAATCCCAACGAAGTATATACCATTAAGCAGATTGTTATTGAACAAAGGTATACCTACTGTCACAAGCACACATAACAAAGAGATTCTTTAAGAGGTTGTCATCTTTTTCAAATAAATGTCAATGGAATATTACGTGACGTGTGTCTTCCACCGCCTCATCACTTCAAACTTTAAGGATGGCTTGGATCCAGATATTCTAAACACATTTCATTTTATGTCGAGCACCATCCTTTCCTTTGAGGCTTGTTGATTGACGAGTGATGTCAATCATCACGTGACTTTTATCTATCAATCAACTCGACAAGACTCAGTCTTATGTCAACTGGTTGCGTATGATGATCATTTTTATTATAGATTCACCTATACCACGATTATTACATCAACCGTCATCTTCTATTATCATTCCTGTTTTTTAAGTAACTATAAAAATATCAAAAATTTCAATACTACTTTATCATTCAAATTACCAGTAGAACATAGGGGTGCTAATTGGTAGTTATAAGTTCACCAGTGTGACTCACGATGCCTTGGATTGAGGAGGACAGAAAAATAGCTAATTTCTTAATATTCCGCTATTCAATACGTACCGTGATGATTCCTCAACCCACGCACTTCGGAAACTAATTAATTTAGCTTTCCAATCGATTAATGACTAGTTGTTCACCATTGTGGCTGTTATATTAATTGCCACTTCCGAATGGAAACACCTGGGATTGATTGAACTGATGTTGCAAGACAGAAAGTTATCGAAGTAGAGAGTTGATTAGTGGTAGGGGTGGTGCCTTCCAAACGATTAGTATTTTCGTTTCAATAATCATCAACATTGAGTGATTCATCTCAGTTGTGAAATGGATCGTCCTTGATTACAAACGTGTTTCCATTAGACATGTCAGAGTCATTCGTATCCATCTAACGACGGACTCAACATTTGCATAGTGTTATTAATATATAAGAAACGTTTACATTTCTTTTACCTCCTCCGAATGCGGATGTGTAAATAATTCGATGGAGTGGATTTTTCCAGCAATATTTATGTAAATGGTAATGATGTTCCCATTAGAGAAATGATCTCCAGAGTTATTCGTCTGATTAGGTTTTCTTAATAAAATGTGAGTATAAATTGAATTCCGTAAATTGGTATACAATTCAGGGACAAATAAACGATGTAAACTTAACAGGTAACAGAAATGTTCTACAATATATACAGCGACACAAGAAAGTATACACATATACTCATCGAAAATTGTATAAGACAAGGGATTTTGAAGAAAGCAAATTATGTTGAAAAATAATAAAAAGCTATTTAGAGTTAAATCCTTAAAAAAATGTGTTCCAGAATTAAAGGCGGAATGTTTTTAGAAGATGATATGTTAAGTTCCATATCCTTGAATTGTGTAAAAATACATAAAACTAATGATTCATGCAAAAAAATACTACTATGAGAGTCTACTAGTCTCTCTGTTGAAGTTGAAGTTGAATTAGTCAGTTGTACCTTGTCACTATCACTTCTTTCTGTAGAGTCAACAATCATTAAGTCAGCTTCTATTATTTTGCCCTCACTCACAACTTTCTCATCTATCAGTTCGTCAACATCATCAAATGCTCTCTGCCAAAGTGATTATAGAGAAATACTCGTTCGTATTTTCAGGCACACCATTTTTAGTTTTAACTTTTTTAATCGTTGTAAATGGAATGAAAGTGTTTAAAAACGGAATATAGAATAAAATATATAGAATTGGGTGTACATTATTTTCATGTTTTCAGAGACAAGTTTCCTTGTTAACACCAAACAAAAAATTGGGTAATGATACACACACAAGAATTTCGTCGTAACTTAGATTCTTTAGCTCCTAATTATATTTAAGATGCCATAATTCGCAGACAAATGAGAAAGCATTAGTCCGTATTTATGAAAGATTGCTAAGCTGAAAGATGTTCATTCCGTGCAAAGAAGCTTCATTTGAACTAATTGAAGTAATTAAGAAAGCTAAATACCATTATTACTGACCCTTTTGGCTTCTTTTGCACGAAGCTTTTGATTAGGACCGTTTGGATATCAATGAGGTCTTTTACATTGCACGTGCTGATGTTTATGCTAATGTCAAGCATATTATCGGCATAGCAGATCATCTGACTTTATACACGTTAAACTATAATAATAATAAAACAACTGAATATGTTCGTTTAATTTATGACTCTCTAATTTCCTTCTTCTATATTTTCAGGTAAGACGATTTAAGAGACCAAATGCACAGACATCACGTAAGTCATATTATATTAAGCTTCATCCAATTCAACTAAACAACCCACGAACATGGTTAATATAGGTACCCATTTTTAATTGAATTTAGGTCCCAAATTCCAAGGATACAAGCAATATTTTCATTTCGTGCCTCGTTAGTTCATGTGCTAACAAAATCATGGATTCAATCAATTGATTAAGTAAACCATGATGATGTGCTCTTCCACCACTCAAAACAGCACCGTCTTAATTTACACCACATGTACATATGTACATTAGATGGATGGGGTTCTCTCCTCCTTTTGCTCATTTGGTAATGTAATCGTGATTCTTTGAATAGAGAACTGGTTGAAACTGCCTACGGAAATAGTTTTCCTTCACAAAACAACCGCAATTTGACTTCACCAAAGAGGTTATTCCATGCGAAACGAAGTCCGATGTAGCTAAGAGCACATGAAAGCACATGAATGGTATTGCAAGCAAAAGGAAAAGAAAATAAAAATAGTAATACAAGAAACAACCGGAAGGATAATTATGTAGCACTTCTTTTAGACGAAGTTCGCATACTCTTTATTATGAGTGCTTTTCATTGGAATTCTCGCCCAGAGACAGTAACGTTAAGTGAAAATGAGTTTTTCGGCAAAATATTGTTTGTATGAACAAGTAGCGGTACGAAATGAGAATGGTACAACTTCGTACCGAAAGGTGTGTCCATATTGCAAAGTTAAAGATCTTCAATTGACTCTCCTTACAAAGTTGGTTGATTGCTTGTGAGGATATTTAATCACATAAGTAATTCGGAAACATGGAACAAAAAGGGAAAATACAGAACACGTTTATGTGAGATATTAAGGAGTGTGGGGTAATATTACAATACATACTTCCCACTTATCTCCTTTTCACATCTAAGGAGGGTTCAGATACAGGATGATATGTACATGTGTATGCTGTGTGCATTATCTACCCCTATTATCGTGTTCGCTCGTCCCATGGCAAAGGAATTTAGAAACGAAAACCGAAGGGATAATATTGTATAAACGAGAGATTGTGTCAGTTGATTAAATTTCTCTTTTGGGGCGAAAAATTCTGGCCGCTGTCTTTGCTCCATTTCCATTGTGACTCAATCTTTGTATACACATGTACGAACGTGTTTAGATATCCAATTTTTTATTCATTTGCCGAACAAGGCCCACAAGAAACGCCAGCGCCAAACCATCAACACATTTTGTACGATTTGGTGTCCGCACAAAACTGACAAAGAGACGTAATGGGAAATCAATCCATATTGGGAGTCAGTCAAGCGAGAAAAAGCTATAATTCGTGATGATTTGGAAAAACATGTATTCTAACAAGTTTTATGCTGTTGCATATGGCCAAGTTTACTGTGGTTTTCCTCTGCCGCTGCGGTTAATTTCTATCATATTGTAAAGTATTGTTAGGCCTATTTTTTGTATATTAGCTTTAGTTTGTTCATTTAGGTGGGTTACACTATAAAGGCATATGAGCATTGTATTGAATATAGTATCCTGGATTCCCATCTATTTACATATATTCCAATATTTAGAGACATACCTACAATATTAACATGAAGATAAAACATCTTCCCACACGAATTCAATTGGGGTATTTTCCAAATATGCTGATAACACACTGAAATTTTTTTCCAATTTGCAACCTCAGCTGGAATCTAAAGAGAATCATGTTTAAAAGGTGTTGATAGAAAAAATGTGTTGAATGTGAAGCTGCTTTTCTCATATGACACAAAAAAAGAAATTCTGGCATAAAATGCATTAAGCTGCCATTTGTGACTAATGGAGGCGTGTCCAAAGTTTAGCGAGTGATTGATGATGAGTCCTTATGGAGTGACATTACTGATAGCAGTCAAGATTAATGCATCGGATTCCGTGGAAATGCATAAATGTAACATTCGAAACATATACATATACGTACGTTCTTGTGTGCATACTTTCTTCACGTGTGCTTAAACCGATTTGGAACTCATCTACACAGTTTTTTACATATGCTCATACTAAGAATCAGTGATTGAGATAATGTGTACGTAATAGAATGTGTTTTATAGCATTGATTCATTAGAAAAATCACTCCACCGTAAGATTGAGCAGAAACCCTGACACAACGATGTGCGAAATTAGCCTTGTTGTTTTCTTCGTCGTTGGCTTATAATACCGACGTTCAGTCGGAAGGAAAAAAGATGTCCCGTTGATTGATCCCTTTTTGATTGCGATGTGTTACATATGCATGTGTGTATATCTTATCTGAACATAAACATTTGGCCTTTAATAGTAATTACCTTCAACAACTTAGAGTTTTCGCTTGGGATGATTGAGCATTAATGAAGAAATTCACTTTGAAGATTCATCTTTCATTTTTCTGGCTGAATATTAACGAATTTTAGTGGGATGTGCTGAAAGTTTTTGTTTAAATTGTTTAAATAAATAAATGCATTGGTAAATAGGCTCAAAGTGGGATCACCGTGGCGTAGTGGGTTGATGCGTCGAATCCTGTGCAGAGTGTGCCAGCCAGGTTTAACACCCGAATTTACCACCTCTCATTATTTACGGCTCCACCTCTTTCAAGTCACTGACAGTGCAAAAAGTGTATGCCTGTCTAGAAGAAGCTTCTTGAAGTCGCCATTAAACTGCAGGCCCAATCTAGTCGTGAAAGAACAATAGAACGCAAGACGCAAGTGGTTGGTGTAGCTAGTCGAAGGTTCGCCTCGGACTTTCTCGACAAACAGTATTTGATATACAGATTTTGCGAAATCTCCCATTGAATATATGTATGTTATTGAGATATTTTCCTTGGGCAAGAATTGAATTTTTGTTAATTCAAAGGCTGTGCAAACAATAGTAGATAACACATCCGTCTGAAGAAAAATGAATTCCCAATTAGTCTTTCATATGTGTTTTATTTATAACGCTTTCTTTTTAACGTCCTGACAATACGCACGTGAATTACTCAAAAGAGAGCTTATTTCTTCTGATAAGAATGGTGTGAGTTCATTTCTTCTTTTTGCCATTGTTAAAGGATTGCAAAAAAGAAAAACATTCTACAATAATGTAATCTGATATAATTATAGAACTCAAATAAGAATCTATTTCGGTATATTTCTTTCAGATTTGGCACTTATACCAATTTTAAAAAATCTGATCAACAAAATCCTCCTGTTCGTTATCTTTACTAAAACCAATTCTACTGCAATTACAAACCATAACTACTAACAGCTCAGTCTTTCATAACATTTGTACATCTATTGGAATCACGTGCTAAAACTTCAAGGATCATCATTTCCGAATACGTTCTCTGCTATCACTTGAGGATAGTTTTATGTTCAATCCGGTAAGAACAGTATATATAATATAACTCACACTGCGACAAGCGCTTGAAGTGTCCACATGTTCTTTACTAGATGTGTGTATGGTTATGCACTTTATTGACAAATACACGCCTTTAATGTTGAGCCCAGCCGTGAAGTTTGTCATACACCTAATAAAGACCAGTTCCCACTACAAATGCCATAAATGCCACATTAAGTAACTCTCACTACAATAGCGAATCGTATAACTACGCAATTATCACAACTTGCTCTCCCTGGACCACTAAGAATTTGGAAACTTGGTGTCGAAATAAGCCGCAGTGACATGAGGCGGAATAAATCTGCACAATTTCGAAATTTAATGATTTACTTATACTCTCTTTGGCAGACTCTTTATTTCGGCCCAGCCTTTTGTAGATTGATCGCCCTCTCGAATTGCTGTTCGCCTTTTATTTTATGTGTATTATGGAACTGTGCGTCAAATGTGACACAGGTTTATTTCCATAGCCATTCCAAGCACAAGGGAGAGCGAATAAAGAGAGAAAAAGCTTCGAGATGCCTACCACTTTGATATTGAATGTCTTTTACGCTATATATTTGCTACCCAGTCCGCTCGAAACGCTCGGACATGCGAATAACTTCTGTGTAACTTTGTATAAAAGATTTACTTTACACATGCGAGCAGATGATGAATATGGTACAGGATTGCGATTCCGATTCCGATTTGTATTCTGACTTAGAATCAAATTCAGTCCAGTGATTAACAATTCATGCGTAAGGGTACCAAAGAACGGGTACGGTTACTGGGTATGGGAGCAAATTTTAACGCACGAAAAAACGTACGTAGGCAAACATATGTATGTATACGTTGTATGTGCGCCACCAGATTTGAAAATAAAAAAGGAAAAGAAGGAAGAATGTATACACTCAAAAAATAATTTATATAAGTATACATACACATGAAGAAACGTGCATGCGCTGATTTGTTTTCTTTCCAACGCGTACAGTGCCTTAAAGTGACACTCCTTAACCATCCTTTAAATATGTAATGACAATAATATGACATATTGAACATAAAAAATAGGAACGAAAGAGTCAAGAAGACTCTTATCACGTTTATCAGTAAACCGATCTAAGCTATAAGGCCCATAATGTTTTTTGCATTTGAAACAACTACCGAAATGTATTGAAAGCTCCGCCACAATCGCCGGACCTACAGGTCGTAAAGCATTTACAAAAAGGCACAATTTAAAAGGGGCGGTTTTAGAATATCGAAGCAAGTTGATAAAAATATTTCCAAAAAATTGGTTGTATCTGCAAATAAGCATACAATGTGTTAGGTAAAAGTAAAAAATCGATTAAACTCTAATGTTCATTTAATATAGAACTTTTCTTTGTTTTCTTCTTATAATTTTTTTATCATCGAATTATTGTTTATTATTAATTAGCAAGAAGAGTATTCATATCTATTTATAAAAAAAACTTACTGCTATCACATTTGCAACGTGCTTTTTTCGTTGTATAAAGGAGGGTGTACGAGTTTAAAATTGATCCACTGTACTTTATTTGAGGTATTGCTGTAGGTGAGAAAAGACAGAATTGGACTGAAAAATGAGTTGATAACTCCCCATATTATTCAAAGTTGATGCACTCGTGTGACACCAAAACACATACAGGGTGGTTGTCGTAGAACCTAGGCCCGGCCCTCGGGATATAGAGTCACCCATTATTATATTATATTATTTTACAATATCTTACAAACATACTACGTAAATGTATATGCGAACTACTTATACGCGACTTGTAAGAGTTTAAAGAATATTTGGAAAAAAACTAATAATCTTATGTATCGCCACTAGATGACAGCATAATCTGATTTAGTGACTAAAAAACTCAGTGATTGATTTCAGCTTGGTTGAATGAGTCGAAAAAATCTCAATAGAATTATTGATAGTGTTCAGATCACATGAAGAGGAAGAGCTTATTGACAGAACTACAGTTTACAAAGTACGGATAATCCTTTGTATAAATAATTTGTATCAATAATAAATATTTCGTATATAAATACTTATCTCATAAGTAGGGTAAGATTCGAAGTTGTATCTCCGAGATTACTTGTGCTTGGTTGTGATGAAGAAGAGGAATTCTTTTTATGAGTTCCTATGGATAGTGGCTGCACTAGACTAGGGTAGGGAAGGGGGCTGCTAGTGAATTCACCAGCACACTTAGACCATGTTGATCTATTGTGATACCCACAGTCAGATTACTACCACTGATCAACCACTGCAGTGATTGTGCCGTTAATTTGATCCCAATGGCAAATAGACCAGATTTGAAAACCAGATACAAGCGTATTTACTCTGCTTTCACTGATGATGGTGATTTGAACCGGGACTCCACTAACCAAGGGCAGGCATTTAACCAACTGCAGTAGTGTTAGTTACACTAGCATTTAAGTCTCTTAAAATATGTTGTTATTTGTTCATTTAAAATATTTTTTATGCAAAAAAGTCATTCAAACTTCAGAGAGAGTTGTTAAGAGTAGGATCTTAGAACATCCGATACCGAACAAAATAAAAACGAATAAGCAAGTAGTTTCATAACTTTCCACATTGTCTAAAGTTCTTGACAAGCTTCTACGTAGTCAACTAGCTTAGTTTAGTTACACATCGTCAAGATAAAAGTCACTGGTCCGTTAGTTGGAGTAGTGCTTAATTTCCAGATGTAGATTTGATTTCGATTAGGAAAATCAACGTCAACTTCAAGGATGCGTCGGCGATTGGATTCTCCTACGAAAACAGAGGGGAAATTGCAATTTTCTCCAATTTCTCCTGACCCATTACTCCCTGGCGCTGAAGTTAATTTCATTTCGATTGCAGAACTCAGTGGCCCCCTCTGTGGTGTGTGGGTTAAATGCTTATTTACTTATATTTCACTGAAAGTTAAAACATCACTTCCCTTTCTCTCCACTTTACATCCATTACCTTTTTTCCTCTAGTTTTGGTTCATTTGCATTTTTCCATCGTACCGCTTCCTACGCTGTGCATTCTGTTTGTTCAAACTGATTTCAGAGAGAAAAGGAAATGTATGTAGTTTCTTTTTCTGGTACATAGGCAATTAAGCGGATATGGATATCTGCGTCTGTATTTACATCTGTTCATATATCGTGTTTTCTGTATACAAGCTGCAACAAGCAGGTACAGATAATGTGTCATATACTTGAACACCAAGCTCTGAAGTGATTTTAAGTCAGGGGGGTGTGACATAAATTCTAGAAAGAAACGTTTTGAACCAATGAATACGTGCCCTAACAACCTTTAACGATTTTTGCTCCCCATGATTCTCCATTTGCGTAACGGGTTCTTTTTCCTGAATTCTTTATAAGTCACCTAGATAGGTGTATGTAGTCGTTTGGAAAAATTTCCAGTGAGTGGCACCGCCGCGGGATATGGTCGCATGTACCTAGTCGTATCGAGCTTTCTTTTGTTTTTTTAAGAAACTTTTGCCATTGAATCAGTGATATTTATTGCAATTGTAATAAAAATCATTACACATACAATATAACAATAGTTAATAGAGTGCAAAACCAACCTTGTTGTGTTTGGAAGGTTTTTTTTAAAGGAATGATAGTGAGTACCTCATGTTGTTTTATACTAGCAGATATTTGAGTTTTTAGAAAGAATTTGGAGTATTCGGAGATCAAGCGAGAATTTTAATACGGACGATGTCTAAGGATTTATTGTAAGTAAAATTCCATAGTTCTGAGTTTTATCAATTTAGAGGGATATATCCTTACAAGGACTTAGACCAAATTTATGAACATCAGCAAACTGCGAACTTATCAAACTATGACACTTCATTCACATGGAATTTTCTCTATTCGCAGATAAGTGCGGGTAGAATTTGCAATTTTTTAGTCGTGAATTTGTTTATCAGTTTCACAATTCGTAGACAGTGTGATTGCTTCCCAGTGAAAAAGCTTAAAATCGTAAATAATTTTAAATTAATCGTTCCAAAATTACAAAGTAATATATTATTTTAAAGTATATACTGAAACATTAAAAATAATTTTATGAAAGGGAGTTGCACTTAATTGAAAGTATAAAAAGAGACCACTTTTAACACAAATTAATTCATTGATTTTGCTAATTGACATACAAAATAATAAAAGCCTATTCTCGCTTATTTACACATTTTCAATGCTTTATTGTAGGTAAAATAAAAAAAGAAAGATTCGAATTAATGTGTGATAGTGATCTAAAACGTTTCACTGAAGTATTATTCGCGATTCTATGCAAGTAACAGGAAGCTCGTTGAATATTTTATATCTCAATTGTTGGGTCTTAGTTTATATCAGCTATTCCGTTTACCATTTAATTGTCACTCGTAAATCGAACGCAAGGCCAATAAAATGATGCCCGCTACATACAGTCTTTATATACTTTTATCTCCTTCACTCACTATAAGCAGCAGATATTTGTTATGTGGTCACGATTTTAATTCCATATCCATCAGATGCTATCGACCTTTAATATAAGCCTAGCAGCAGTAGCCCTAGTATTAATAGAAATATTATTTACGACACGACAAAACGTCCGGGATCCAAACCTAATTTGAAGCATCGTGTTTCTCCGCCAGCTAAAAATATGCGTGCATTGTATACTGTTGAGCTCAGCAGGATAAGGAAGGAGCACTCTAGATTGAACTCATTAATCAAGTATACCGCAGTGAAATGAGAAACACTATTCGCAAATGTTGTTAAAAACTAAAGCTGTTGGCAAGAAAAATTGATGCGAAATGATAATTATTGGAATATAACCCAGTCCCAGTATGGAAATATAAATAAGTTCAACCCAGCTTTTCTAAGTTTATGGATCTATTATTGACTTATTGGATTAGCCAAGCTTTATATAAACGAGTTATTGCACATATCACTTTGCCACAAAAACTACCACCAAAAGACAAGAAAGAAACAAGTTCAACATCATGCCTTAAAGTGTTTTTTGAGTTGCGAAAGTAATTAGATCAATTATTGTTCTTCTTAGGAAAAGTGTTCAAAAGTTCATCGTCGAGCGAATAGATTTAAGCCAACCCGTGGTCGTAGTAGTTCGGTGCGTGCATGTCCACATATCGTGTGTGTACCCCGATGTATGAGTGTTTTACTACGGGAGAATATTTTCTAATTAATTCGAATCGTTTTTTGGGGGTGAAGTGGTACACGTTCGATTCTGCCTTTTCTCTGATGGAGCGAGGTGTTCAGGCGTAGAAAAACTGTGCGGATAAGAGGCCACAGAGTGTGGGCTGGGGCGGGGGCAGTCGAAATAAGGAGGATTACATACGTTTGGAATATGTATGTAATGCCTAGAAATGGCAGATGTGTTAAATTGTTTAGGCACGAACGTTTTGCGGTTTAACGCTGCTGTTGCTTGTACGGAAAACTCTTAAGCGAACGAGCAAGAACATGTTTTGGAAAATTGTGTTTTCTGAAATAATAAAAATGCAAATCGTAAGTACTGTATATATTTTACTTGTAACTTTAGACTTACAATGATAATTTTAAGTACACAAGTTTGTGTCCCAAGTGGGGGACTTTAGGGTGAGGCACAAGTGCGTGGGATAGAATTCCCAGGCCGAATGGGGGAAACACCAACATCAGGTTTTGGTCTCCTTGACTTTGGCTTTGTGATGACGCATTTGGTTAAAAAGAATGAAGAATATTTGAAATATGCATCCGTTGTTGGCAGCCATTCATTGAAGGAAAAATGTAAATTTTCAAAATGAAAGTGAACTTTTAGTCATGAGTTTCCATAATTTGGGTAGATGAGAACTGTGTGTGGATTAATCGGGGTCGACTTGTTAGACTTGGCCTAGGAAGAGCCCTAGGGATTTGATACACAGAGGAAATGTCCTGATTTCTGACCTTGTGTCATATTTGGGTTATGGAAATGTTTTAATGCTCTTGGTGGTTCCTTGAATTCCGTTACTGCTGTTGGGTTAATCTGATGTTTGGTTTTTTGTAGACCCTTGGGAAAGGCAAACCTTTTACGATTGAATGACATTAAGGAGTATTTTAGGTGATAATTCTCATTAAATTTTAAGCTTTAATAAGAGCGTTAACCGAATCCTTTTATGCTTGAAGACCATTGTAATCAAAATTGTTGGTGATTGGTGAACACAATTTGGAAGCTAGACTTTGAAGGAAAACAACAATAGATTCGATTTAAAGTGAAAGTGACTTGGGATTTTATAACTTCTTTCCACGCCGGAATTCAAATCATAAGTGACGGGAATCCCACTAGTTTTCATTATGTACGAAATTTCGACCAGTGAATTAATTTTATCTTTGAAAGTACATGCTACAAACGCCTTAGCTCCAGCTTATTAAAATGTACATCAGACACCAGATGTATACTTAAAATTCCAATTTATTAGGTTTAAAAATTCAAATACTTGCTTCAGCAATTCCATCTTATGTCACAGTAAATAACCGAAACTCATTTCTCACAACTGACTACCATTCATTCACAAGGTCTGATATCGTCGTCATCCATTCATTTAAAGTGGCAAATAAAACAAGAAAGAACAAGTTAAACAAGCAATGTTATTTGTGAAAGAAAGAAAAAAACAAACCACCCAACCATCAATTGCACCTGGTTTTGATTCAAAATGATCCCTCAGTGACCCTTGTTTCTTTGAAGAAAATCGTATTTATTCATAAAATGAGCAAAGTATTTCATATCCGGAATAAAGTGACAGTCAGATTGTCGGAGCAAAAAAAGGTAAAGTTGAGCTATGTAGTTGTGTGTATGTTGTGAATATCCTTTCCAATCCATTGTTCTTGAAAACATTCCTTGCCAATCAGATGTCACAGCAGACGAGAAAGAAAAAATGGATTTACGTGTAAAGAAATTTACAGTTTGACACCCAATGTGAAAACAAACGAAGTATTGAATCCAAATGGTTTTGTTTTTCAACTGTAATCAGATTTCAATAGTAGAAATCATTAATCAATGGTAAAGCTAGAACTAGGTATCTAAATACGTGTATATCGATTTAAGTTAAAATTAATGTAGAATGTCAACAGCGGGTCAGTGACAAATTACTCTCGTTAAGTTAGAACTGTGATGGACATAGCTTGTCCTGATTTGTCTTGAGAGATACTTTGGCTGTTATTTTCGTTTTTTTTTTGTTTATAGGTTCACTCAAGTGAGCATGGAATCGGAGCAATAGAAATTAAAACATTTGAAATCAAAATCACATTATGAAATTTCAATGACTCACACCGAACCAAGAAAAGCATCCTTATTATTTGTTTTTTTTTTTTGACAGTTGCTGCAATCCCCTTCGTTTGGATTCTCTTAAACTCATCAAGGCACATGAAATTCTGTATCAACCAGTAATGGTACTTTTAAAGCTTCCGTCAGCCATTACGAGAGCGACGCTTACAGAGATGGTGTTACTAGAAAATGCACAGTAGTATTAACAACGGCAGTCTCTTTGAAAACTATGACAAAATATATAATTCATTATTAATTTCTTGTGAAGCCTTTCTAAACGATCAGCTCCGCTATTATTAAGGGAAATGTGGCAGTTTCAATTAAGAAAAAAACCACAATATACACACATAAGTGTCGTCTATCACATTTTTCATCCAACAACTTACACTTTTCACATTTACACTAAATACCTAGTGTCTTCTTTACAAAAAAATATATGAACACGGTTGTTGCCTTACTGTCCCTTGTTTCTCCATATCTATATATTACTATATGTCCATACATAAAGATATACAAAAGATGCGATTTCTCTTCGCAACGTGACACGCAATGATTAGAAAATCTCATTTGTATTGACAAAGTCGTCCTTTCATTTCTGTATGAAACACGATACACTTATACACTCGCTGGTACATACCTCCGCATATCCTTGTACTCATGTGTTCATGTCCTTGATTACAAGTCGCATTTCGGTATGGAGGTAAGAGGTGGTTTTATCTTCTGAATTTTATGTCTCCGCATTTGTTCCACAGGAGGGTGCAGTTTAAGAAGAAAAGGAATATTAATCGGTTTAAAGCGGCGTTGTTAATGGATTATTATAACACGAACCCGGTGCTTATGTACATAAATGAACCATGGTTCTCGAGAGTAAGTCAACAATAGTCAAGTTGAGTTTATAACAGTGCGGCACAAGTCTACCTTAAAACTTTGACATATGAATGGGGCATATGTACAAGCAGATGGTAGGGATATATTATTGACTGCTACATGTTTACCATGAAATTTAAGAAAATAAAACAAAAATAATGAAGCGCTATCAAGAATTTTTGGTTTTATTTTATCTCCATGCTGGTTCTTTGATATTTACATGTTTTTTCCTTATCAGTAGCATTTTAGCTATAACCACTTGTAAAATGTCCTTATAAAAATGTTTAGGTTCTACTGCCTTTTCGTTCAATGTCACAACTTTTCCATACAACAGGAATCTTACGAAAGTTGCCTTAGGGTTCGCAATACCTTAAAGTAAATTAACTTTATTTTTGAGACAAAAAATGTCCAGTTCAAGATACTTCAACGTCACGTGTTTTTTTACCAATGTTAGGCAACTTGTGTATTTGAATGCCATTCACTATTGAATACAAGTGTTGAACGCCATTTGTGTTCGTAATTGGTTTCCCATTTCTTTCTACAGTACAGGACCTTCTTACTCTCAAAAGCAGAAATGTTTCCAGGTTCAATGTGTGTGGCATGTGACATTGGAGTATATATGTATGTATGTATATGTTTGCAATTACCCCACAAATAAGATACATATAACAACATTTTGTTATATGTACTCAGCCTGGAATACATACCAAGTAACCAACAAACCAAGTAACCACAACCTGTAAAACAACTCACTGCCTATCGCTACACATAATCGGCAGTGAAAACTTAGATTTTTTTCATATTTTTTGACAGCGATTCGAACATGTACATTGTGTTCTTCATATATTTTGACGCATAAAAAATCACAGCGAGTGCGGATCGTTTTTTGAAATCTCACTTCACTATATATAACGATGAAAAAAACACGGCTAGTTTTAGAAGGAAACCATATACATTAAACAAGGATCAATTTCCTTCTTAAATGCTGGAGTGCGTCTACTGTTTTATGCAAGCTTCGAACGGCCAAGTATGAGCAGGCGTTTTGTAGATAATTCTATTCTCAGAGCATTTCCACGAAAGAGTTAGCGCCGCACTGTGAAAATTGTTTTTCGTACCGATAATCCAAGCCAGTCCGTGACTACCCACATTTTTATACAAATCTTCTCATTGTATAACTTTGTATAAACACCACCCCACGAACTCTAAAAATCGTAATAATGCCCTTAAAAAAAGAGAGAAATAAAAAATCTCCTTAAAGCAGAACAAACGTTTTACGGGCATCATCTGCCATGAAATGAATTCCAATAAACCAATTAACCATTTTGCACGGAAAAAAAATCTCAAGAAAACCTATGTTGGTAGATTGTAAGACCAAAATCCAATAATGTACAAACCACTTCAATTATTTCCCAACCTGCTTTCCAAAGTGAAATTAACATGAAAGTGTCGAAGGCATGCACTTAACCTCAAAAATTGCTGTTCACATCGATCGAAGTCCAGGCATTTGTAATCTTTGCAAATACTATTCCCATCACATTTCCTTTTAAAATGTAGAAAAGTCCTCCTCCGTAATTTACTACCACACTTTGATTTTCCCTCAAATCCGCTTCGAAGAATGTCAGGTGAAATTTTAAGTGTTCGAAGGTAGTTCATTTTGATGCTTTAGGGCACATCTGGAAGAGGAGATTAAAATTCAAGGAACGTCGGTAGTAGATGCTTGGCAGGGTGGAAACTTAATGGAATGTCGAATATTCGATTTCTTAAGGACTGTGGGAAGTCAATTCTGGCATTAATAAACTGACCAGCATTTCAAAATATTACGCAAAAGTGAAATACGCGCTTACTTCAAGGCAGGAGGCAGGAACAACGAAAAGAGAATATAGAGGAAAATCAACAACTACCATAAGGAGTGATTGGTGAGTCGTGCCGAGGAAACATAATAAACAGTTCTTATTTTCAGTAGCTCAGTCCACAACATATTGCAAAAACAGCCTATGAACGTTGTCATCATGAGATTGGGAGAAATGATGTGGTGTGAGGGCATTTGAAAGATTCTTATCATGTATGAAGGTATAACTTTTGTATTTGACTTTAAAAGAAATTAATCTTGCAAATCAATCGCAAGGTACTCAAACAACTTGGTATTCGAAGTATGACAGGAGTCCAACAGGATTTCAGTTGCTTTGGTTTATAAGCTGTATTGTATTATGAAGTATTCACTTAATTCATTTTGTATTTATATATTTTATTCCTTAACGAAAAATTCGTCGCACCTAGGGGATATTTATAAATCTTTCTTTTTGCGTGCCCTTCATACTCGTATGAATCTCCTGTCGTAAATTTTGAAACGAACAAAGAATGTCAAGTTGACAATCCGCAAAATGAAGAGTTAGTTCAAGCTCTTGTGAATGCTTTTAACTGATTAACAGACTACTACGTTCGCATACAACCAATCTTGTTTGTTGATAAACAACAGGAAATTTTTTAGGGCGCATGATAAATGCTAATTCACGGATATAATTCGGGTAAATGGAAATTGTAAAAAGTAAATAACTCAAGCTGTGGTGGGTGATTTCTCATTACTCATCCGAGTAAAATCTGGGAGCAGTACACTTAATTATTTTATCTTAATTTGTGTCCCAGCTCGAAGTCTCGAGTACCTACCTAATAATTCACGACGCAGATTTCCTCATCAAGCATGGATTCTGACAACAATGGCATCGGCATCGGCGGCATAACCTAAATAAATTATCAAGTATACAACAGGATGATTTATAATAGCTATAATGTACGGAAATTAATGATTTTAGCGGAGTAGAAATAGCAGCAGCATCTTTTGGGAAATGATCCATCAACACCTTAATGCTTGTCAGTCTTCGGATGGGCCTGGTCTGATCAGTTGAAATTTCTCACTACAGGTGGGGAATTTTTTTTTTTTACATTTATAGATGTTTACTAACGGTTATTCCCGCTGTCCTATTATTGTGGCAACAACAATTAATCTCTTTCTGACTCCGCGGACAAAAGGAAAAGCATAGATGACTGAAGACGGTCGTTTCCATTAATTTGCTCGCTTCATTGGTCGACCAAGTATCCTTTTTGGTCTCCCTCTTTGAAAGAAAAGCAATTTCGAACAGGAACTGGGTTTGAGTAATTTCCTAAGTTAGTAAGCTCGTTAACAAAAGAGAACGTACAAGCAAACTAAAGGAGCACAAAAGGTGGGTGATTATTAAAATTACTAAGGAGCCCTTTGTGGTATGACTTTGTTTCGTAACGAAAGTCAAAATTAATTTCCACTGGCGGTAGTTGAGCGTAAGCTTCCCTTGATAAATATATCATCTTTAAGATTCAGCACTACTTCTTCCCGTTTGAATTACAACAAATCGTATTAATTTTCCTGCTCTTCAGACCATATCGGCTCTAGTACTCACGTTGTAATAAAATTAACTTAATAATTATAATCTACAATTTTATTTACTACTCACTTAAGATACGGCCAACATTTCAATAGTATTGTTTTGATACGAGCGACACCGATGAATTGTCTTATGCAGCAATTTTATTGATTCTCCTTTTCGGTTTCGTCAAGGACGAGTATTATTGCACAAGTTTGAAGGTCGCTTTTATTATTTATGCATTGGTATGGTGCCAGTTTAAGTTGGATGTTGAAAAGCTCTTGGTCTGGAAGTCCTTTGAATTGTCTATTTTTAAGTCACCTTTTTGGGGCATAAATAATGGCTAGACTGCGTTAATAAAACTGTAATTGAAAACTTTGTGGCGGACTCAGATAATATTTATTTCTTATGTTTCAAAAAAATTTACATTGCATTATCTTATAGGGAATCCTTATAGATTTGCTTACCGATGATAATTATATTCAAGTGTAAATAAAATAATGAATCAAAAAAATAATGAATGAAATAAGTTTGGCCGCCATTTGCCGAAGTCGTTCTGAAAATGTATGGTTTCTCAGAACAAGAGTTTTCAACAGATGAAAAAGTGGTGAGCGTATTATAATAATAATATGGGTGGCGCTACAGTCTGAGGCGGACCTGGGACTGGGCAACCACTCGTGTTGTATGTGCTATTGTTCTTTCACGCGTGGAAGGGACCTACAGTTTAATGCCGACTCCGAGCGGCGAAGGTGAGAAGCTTTTTCTAGACAGGAATACTCTTTGAGCATTGTCAGTGACTCGAAAGAGGTGGAGCCGTAAATTATGATAGGTGCTAATTTCGGGCATCGAACCTGGCACCCTCTGCGTAGGAGTCGACGCACTTACCCACTACGCCACGGCGACCCACGTGTAAGCGTATTATAGAAGTTTCATTTTTGGTTTGACGGTTTTTGGATCTGACCTATAAATCATAAAATTTAATACGAATAGGGAAGAAATACAGTGCTTCTGTTAACTTCGAATTTGAAAAGAGAATAAGAACATAAAGGTAGTCTTATGGAATCGTTTACATGTTGCAAAAGAAATCGGAATCGAATTTTTCACAACAAAAAAAGCCCAAAAAAATCGATATGCCTAGATGCTTTCTGATAGATGTTTAATAAGTGAGATCATTAATTACGTGCGAATTCCTTTCCTGTGTACCCGTGATACCGCCCACAAAGACTTGAATTGGGTTCAAAAGCTGTTTTGAGGTGACATATATTACCGAAAACCCTGTTATCCAGTACAGATAAATATACGCCAATTTAAATGACAGCAGGAATTGCAATAAAAACAATTATCTGCCTAAATGTGGTTTTGGGTCTGGTATGTTGGCATGTGCCGCAAAACCTAATTCATCCATCCCCAGGGGTGCCTTTGCTGTTCCGATACCTTTCTCGATCTCATGAAAGTAGGAGGCCAAACAATGTTGACGGGTGGTAAGGCTATGGGTGAAAATGGAATGATGGGTATGGGGTTAGCCTTAAGCCAGATTTATAAAATACATTCAATGGGTTGAATAAATATGTACAATGTTGGGTAGTTGTTTGAAAACCTAATAAACAGCGCATAAAGAAATAACTTGACTAATGGCGGAAATGTGGGTACTAATTGGCAAAGCAAAGTTATTGTGTGTACCGAAGGAGTTTACCAGAAAAGTATATGCATCTACACATGGCAAGAGCTTCAGTCATTATCCCTTTTCTACGTGTGGGGTATTTTGAGGGCATGTGGACATGAGAACAACCGCTGGCTTGTTGGTTATAAAACGTTCACCAGAATTAATTTTTGCAAATGGCAATTGTCGGATGGGAGTAGAATTGATTGATTGGCTACGTTTCCACTCAAAATGCTTGTGATTTCCGAAACAGAATCGTACCTTATTGTTTCTCCATGAAAGTAATGTGATATAAGGGTTGTATCCAACCTGAGATTATTTGCGTAAAAGTTTACATTTATTCGCATGATTTATGTTTACCGGGGGAGTGTATATTGAATTGTGGATAATTGATGTAAAAGTTTATCGATATAAAATGGTTTTTCGCTTCGCAGGAATGTCTTTCAATATTGGTAATGGTATCGACTTAAAAAAAACTATGTTCGATTAGAGACGCTGCAGATGGGAGTTATAGAATGTTGTTGGATACCCTCCATTATTTCGAAACAATTTTCAATTACGAAATTCCATTGATTATGCCGCAGCAAAAGGAAGTCATAACCAACACCACAACCAGTTTCTCCGATTATCCATGAAAGAGGGCATTTATTCTCTAGAGAATGCTGGTTAATAATTTGTGCACAACGTACAAAAAAATCGTATTTTCTCCAGCCAGCGTACTACATCCCAGTGCTAAATCTCCCTCACTGCCACAAGTTCAAGCACACGTGCATACATAGGTTCAGAGCGTGTTCACTTTCATTTTTACGATACAATTACGACATAAGAAACACACTTATAAAAATATCTAAATGTAGGCAGAAACAGGATATTTCTCATAATAATAGTCATAAAAATAATAAGTCCAATAATTCTGAAAAAAACACCTAACGTCTGCGAATGAAAAAAAAATATACTTAAATTTAATTTTAATACCATACCACATATCAGGACATGTCCTAATGAAATTCATGAACGACTTTAAAGAAAAAGGGAGAGAAGCCCTTCAGCACTGTACCGTATAAAGTGGCAACGGCCGACATAACGCATAAAAAGTATCTATCTGGTTTCATTTTGGTTGGGGTATCTGGTGTTTAACGACGGCATTATTAAGCGCCATGCCGTCATTTTTCTGTGCATCCTTAACAACGATGAGAGGGCAAAGGAAATAAATAAAATAAGTATTCTGACAGTCTCCTACAGAAGACCCTTCACCGAAACCTTGTACCAACAATGATGGTGAGAGGAGAACACAAGGATATGTAAGTAACAATTTGCATGATGCCTACTACACACCATCTGACACATCAGCAGTCATGGTATAACTAACCGATTTTAAATCGTATTCCTGTTTTGAAGGGTCCCAATGGAGACATATCCACATATCCAAAGCATATACACGCGATACATTTGCATTCATTGCGTACATAAATATTCACTTTGGCGAATTTCAGAGATAAGACTCACTCACCTTTGGTACTAATATCGTCCTCACTTGAATGTGCGACAAACACCGACAAATAGTAAAACTCTTGTAAATCTCATTCATTCGTTGTGTGCACTCAACACGACAAACGAAAGTTTGATAATTGATTGTGACAGCTTTTTCGTGCAGTAATTGCTTGACTCCAAACAGAATCTCATCTATCTTTGGCCGTGCGGTAGCATCCAAATCTGTAGGGCAAAGCAAACATTAAAGCTATAGCGATTCCGTCAGGTTGCATGTCAAAACTTTTCCGATTTCCTCCCGGGCAGATGGCGAATAAAAAGTAAAAGGTTTTCATACATCAATCGGCTCTGGACCTAGCAGAATACTTTCAAGCCAGCAGCTTGTACGAATTATATATAGGGCGAATGCACCTGACCGTTGATAGAGTAACATTAAGTGAAAACTTTAAAATTACTAGCCTCTCGAGAGATAAAAAGCCCTAGGTTTCTCAGCTTTCAACGGAGTGCCAAAACAAAGCGCACACGTTGGGTGCACCTGTTCTCATTAAAAGTTGAACGATACGGTTGTATCCATAAAAATAATCAAAACTTTTAAAAACTTCTCTCGTGACAATGTGGTCTTTCATATATATATATTTGTATGTGTGTATTATTTAAGAATACAGATGTAACATGCATATTTACGAGGTCATTCCTGGATTAACAAATACATTTCAGTTTAGGGTGGACCCTAGATTATATGAATTGGCAGTGTTTCCACAAGATAACAGATTTTGTGGGTCACTTAACACGAAATGTTGCATGCAATTTTCTGAAGCAATTTTATGAAAATTTCATGTTACACAAATCACCTAAAAAATTGAATCTACCCGCTTTCTAATCTGTCTGAAATCCTCCCTAACAAATGCACGTAATACCCGCCAGTACTTTATTCTATTTAAGGCATATTGCGACATCAAAGTGCTTTTAATATTTTCATATCTCCGAACTTGCAAACAACATCAAAATAAGGTTAAGCCACATGATACCGGTACTAAGTTCGAACCATCCACTCGAAATCGCTCTCAGACCAAATGAACTTTAAGGCCATTACTACAGAACAGAAATCTTAATTCGAATTATTTTCTACGTTGTCATCATGAAACCAAAATCCTCACACACTGCCTCAGATGTCACTTAATCGTTTTAAGCCTGACATCAACGTAGACGAAGCGATTCACATCTTTTAAATTGTCGTTTCTCAACGTGGTCCGCAATGATGAGCCTGCTATCATCAGTGCCGCAACCCCGCACTGTAGTAAGGAAAGAGGGCGATTGAGAAGGCCTGCACGATACTGATAGCGATCACTCACACAACGTAACAGCATTTGTGTTTACTCTGTTTTGACTTTACAGTAAACAAGGACCTAGGTCGAGGAAAATGCAAATCAGTGTTTGTCTTTAATTTAAATTTTGATGACGGAAGTGCATTTTGAGGGTTTACCACATTCACGCACATTAGCTATGACTGACGGGAAGCTTGAGTTATATCTACGACCACACCGTCTGCAAACAGCATAATTAATAAAATCAATCTTCAATAACGTTGAATTTGTCTAGGAAACAGAAAATAAAAAGAAAAAACAAGTGTAAGCAAACAACCGTGTGAATTGTGAGGCCTTGTCTGCTATGCCGCCCTATTTCAACATCAAACACAACCATTCCATAATAAATGCCTGTCGGAGTATTTTAATTTGCTTCTTGCAGAGCACTCGCAAGGACTTTGATATATTTTTAACTCGTGTATGCGTTGAGCGCAACGAGTTCACACTCCATCTATTTTGCCCATTTTCCTTTAATACAATGGGGTTTTTTTTATATTTCTCTTTTTTGGCACACGTTGAACCAAAAGTTGAAATTCGGTCGCCGTCCGAATGGTACACACTGAACTGATGAAATTGTAAACGTATTTAGCGGCAAGTTGTGGGGTTCTCGACTAACTTCATATCTTCCACATTTCCAACCATATCCTCGATGCCTGATGAACAAGGGCGTGGGCAAAGGAGGAAAAAGTTAAGGCTATTGCGAAAAGAGCACATGGCTGAAGTGCTGTGTGCAGTAATTGTTGGTGAAGCAGTTGTGGGAGTATGGAAAATCGATAATAAATTGGTTTAATCAACCGGTTTTACAAGAGATTGTACGGAAAATGTCAGCAATGAGTTATTCATGAGGAATCTCAAACAATGTCTAACCTCCATTGGTTTCGTTTCATTTGGGGAATTCTACCAAAATCACACAATGGAGACGGACCAGTTCAATTTCCTCCCGAATATATCGCCTTTTCAAAACACCCGTCCTCAGAGTAAGAGAACATATATGAACTAGCTTGGCTTAATGCTAGGCCATCTATTGCTGAACAGCGAATATTTATTAGAATTACTTATCGTATAGGAGATACACGTAACACCAGGGATGGAAGCAACG
Source organism: Eristalis intricaria (assembly GCA_964034865.1). NCBI lineage: Eukaryota > Metazoa > Arthropoda > Insecta > Diptera > Syrphidae > Eristalis > Eristalis intricaria. The sequence goes on along the minus strand of OZ035873.1, from coordinate 166,142,582 downwards.
TGATACGTTAATTTCTCTACAGCACCAGCGACTGCTATATGAAGGCGAACGTAACTACATTTCATCTCATAAGGGGAAGAACCTTAATTAAAACATACAACGACCTACACAAAGTGCCTAGTAACATGACATAATGACATTTAATGAGACAATGTCCCACGCATTGGGATGCTGCTTATGGATGGTATTTCGTAGAAAATGTCGTGAAGATCATCTAAATTTTATAAAAAAAAATATATTTTGGGTCCTTCTTTATAGCAGAAATTGCTTGACTAGGGCAAGCCTATCAGTTTCTTTTTTAATTAAATTATATGAAAATCATTTTATGTGAAGCCTGGCAGCAACCTATATGACGTGCGAAGAGGGCGAAAAATCACATTTGCGGGAGGCAAAAGCAGTTTGTGCACTGTTTTTGATCTTCTGAGAAAATAATTTTTTTAACACTGCGGGTAGTACTTCTGTTTGCGTCTGTAGAGAATTGAGAACACTATTTGCACCCCTGTGCTGAAGAAAACAAATCAGGAAACACCCTATTCAGAAGAACTTCATTCAATTCAAAAGGCGGCAGAAGAGTCATCGAAACAGGAATTCTTTTACGATTTTCTACACACGTTACCTTGAGCGTGTATACTGACAAGAGTTTTAATTGAAAGTTCTCTTTATGGATGAAATAATCAACGCCGTGCCTGCACATTCGTTCATTAAACTGTCTATATTTTATGGAACTGAGTATTTGATTTAATAATTGTTCGTAGGTCTAACTTGTTATCATTCTTTTGAGAAGTATTCTCTTTTATAAATAAATTAAATTTTTAAATTGCTAAATATTCTTAAGTCTATGTTTTTAAATGTGTCTTCTATACAATTAATAAACTTAGTTAATTCCACAGCTTGGAAATTAACTCTTCAGAAGAACAAAAATAAAAATTCACAGAATCATCACAAGCACAAAACATTTTTAAACTTACAGATATAACAAGTTATATTACCTTTTATAGGATTCCCTAATTAATCACCAACACACAATTATTAATCAAATTGAGGAAAACATTAAATTCTCTCGATGTTGCGCCCGAGTGAGGTTAACAATCTCAACTTTAATTAACCTAATGGAAGCAATTATGTCCAGACTCTAGTCTTCCACGCAAATCCCATGAAAACATCCATGTCTAAAGTCATGTATATACATAACAAGTCTGACAGACACAATTAGTATTCAAATGTAATTTCGTGGAAAACGTCTCCACCTCAACTTCCATCAACATCACGTCTCATATAAAGCGATCTAACAGAAAAAAAGAAAAAAAAAATGCTGTTCTTATGGAAACAAATTACATTCGTCTTTTCGCCCAAAAACATACCCATCGCCTATTCATGTGATTTCTAATTAGGATAATTGCTTCAGAGATTCGTCTGGATTCTTAATCATCCTTGTCAGAAGATTGAAAGAACGAGGAAAAACTAAATAATCGGCTTCAATCTCCGAAGAATAGACTGCAGACCAGATGAAGAAACCACTAGAAGACGAATATGTCAAAAGGTTCTGGATACTGGTTGATTCGAACCTCCTAATAGCTTGGGAGGAAGTTCATATCTTCCAAAAACGGTATATTAGAGCATAGATAGAAGTGGAGGTAGCCTTTGGTGCCGGTCGCATACAAATGAGAGGATTCCACTCGAATGGGGGCGAATGCGTACTATATTTCAAGGAACGCCAGGTGTGCTAGCAGTTCCTCGAGTGTGGTTAATAATACATTACGCTTGTTTACTTATGGGGGACGTCGCCAAAAGTATTTATTTCTATATATCTTATATTTCTGAACACGTAACATACATAATAATAATAATAATATAATAACATGGGTGGCGCTAAAGTCCGAGGCGGACCTGGGCCTAGCTTCTCAGCAACGAATTTGAGAAGCTTTTTCTAGACAGGAGTACCCTTTGAGCATCAGTGACTCGAAAGAGGTGGAGCCGTGAGTTATGATGTAAAGTGAAAATAATGATGTAAATAAATGCTAAATTCGGGTATCGAACCTGGCACCCTCTGCGTAGAAGTCGACGCACTTACCCACTACGCCACGACGACCCACATACGTAAGCCAACCCCAAATACCAGTTGTTTTTCTCTGATAGATGTTACTTCCTGATTGTTCACGTACATCGTACATAGTATGTACGTGAAATGTGGTATCTGCCCATTTCCGATGCAGTTGTAAAGGCAATGTATTGTCCTTCGTCATATAATTTTTCAACTGGTGCATGCTAAAATCGGTTTTTGTTTATTTATTTATGTATTAAAAAAGCTACAGTAAATATTACAGTTAGCTCTAAAGCCAGAGCGATGAAGCCTTAGGCTATGGTTTACTATTATTCACTATGAATGTTCGATGGATAAAAATTACAATCGATTAGATTTTTCAATTTTCGTCTCTAGTAAGTAAATTTATATCCTGGATGGTAATCGAATGAATGATGTTCATTACTGGGACATAGTCGTACAGAAAATGTTGTGTTTTGAATCAATGTTAACTGTAAGACTGTGTCTCAGTCTTGAGACAAATGCAGCGTTGGGATGTTAAAAATAGTAGAAAGCGTGAACTCGAATGATTTTTAACAATAAATGTTTTATTTAATATTATGCGATATAATAAAGTTAATAATAATAATTTAACGATAAATATATTTTATTAAAAGAAACTTCGCTATGGACGATCGCCCAATAATGCCGTCCTCTCATCTTCGTTAGTAACACTTTGAGAGACGTCTTTTCAGTGCTGCCACATTTTCCCGGATGTTGTTGTCAATAATAGTAATAGTATACAATACAAACCCGATTTGTTCAATTCCTAGATTTTCTAAACACTAATGTTATATCCAATTTCTTAAAAAAAGTTGTTTTCATTTCAAAAATATGTGTGTTTTATCACATTACCGTTTTCTCCATAGAAACAGAGCCATTTTAACTACCAATTCTTATTTTAAAAAATCCGATCCGGTAAGTGCAACGACCTCGGTTATTGCAACTGCTTTCATTTCTATTTATTTCGTAAATCGAGCTTTTTCTGTATAATAAATAACAAAAAATATTTTGTTCAACTTACATACAGATTTAAAAGTCATGAACTGTCACTGTTTATATTTTTGTAAAGAAGAGGAAGAGTTATCAAATTTGAACGAACAGGTTGAAGTTATAATATAAATATTGTAAAATAATATACATACAGTCAAAATCGGATTTACGAATCGAATAAAAATAAAAAGCCAAACTGTTTACCGCTTTAGAAAAAAAATGCAGTTGCGTCGATTTTAGACGTTGTAACCAATTGCTTTTCATTTCAAAAACAACGAAGCATCGGTCGTTGTGATCGATATGACCTTCTAAACGGTGTCAGTTTTACAGACTATGTTGCGGTCAATACTTTGTAAAAGAACATAATATTCTTAATGTACAGCGATAAATATCAGTAAATGAAATAAGTGCAATCCCACATACTTCCTTTCTTTCGGTGCGAAGTGCATCAATTTTCAAATGATTTTCTAAACTTTTATAAAGTTTTATTTAGTTTATAATGTTATTAGAAAATAATATATAATGTGTTTTTAAATTGACTAACAATCAAAATTTATTGTGCCCGCATTCTTGAATTCGCTCTAGTTGGAATGTTCTGATAGTATGTTCTTGTGAAGGTAATACTGGTCGTTATTTTATATATTGGTGATCTATGGTTTCCTTTTCTTGTCCAGAATGTTTACAGTTTTCTGCGCTGCTGCGCCTCATTTAGTGCAGGTGATAGTTACATAAAAAGTGGAGCACCACATAATGCCTTAGGTAAGACCAGTTGTTTAGTTGTTGCTAAAACCATGAATAGAGAAAATGACAATAAAAGGAGTTCCAGATCTCTTTTTTGCTTGGACGTTTTATTGTCCTCATGGTTTACATGTCCTGGAACCCAAATCAGTTTTAACCTGATTTTCTTTGCCAGCATGTTTTTCATAAAGTTTATTATATTTTAAACTAAAACTAAACACATTCAAACACAACTAGACATAAGCAGTCTCAGACATTTCATTGAGAATTATTGATTAATAAATAGTATTTCTTAAAATTTATTGGCACGCATTATTACTCTATTCTCTGTTATACGGGAACATAACATAGATTTAGTTTTTGAATAAATCAATCCAAATAGTAAAAGTATCAGGGACAGAAAAAAATTAGATGCACGTAAACAGAACTGTCATTCAATTCGGCTTCGTTTTCATTTCAAATAAATTGTTCTCAATTTTTCGATTATCTAAGGATAAACCATGAACGAAAAGGGGTTACAGATATTTGTTCCCAAACATTCATACACTGGGACCATTTTCGCTATATTTCAACATCAACACATGGCATGTTCGTAGTCCCTTTCACATCTCCATTTAATGTCTGAACTCATCATTCACCAGGCTTGGTGAAACTGACAATTCACGGAAAAGTGTTCAAACAAACTGTCAAATTTGTGTAAAACGAAGAACATTTAGACACATTTTCTTTCATTTATTCCTAATAAAATTCACCCTTAGCCCTTAGCATAAAATGAAATATTCTGTATGAGAAAGAGCCTGGGGATCTTAGTTGTAAAGAAATCAACACAGATTCGTCTCTCCGTAGTCATATTCATTGCCAAAACAGAGAATATGACCATTAACGAAAATGGAAGAGTATGACTCTCAAGAATATCACATTGCCTTGTGGTTAATCGCTTTTTCAGGCATCCCGTCATTTGCGAAATAAATGATAATGAATAATGGGATTGACTGACGAAACAAGACAGTATGTATCCCTTAAAAGTAATTGATCTAGGTGTTACCTTTATTGCTCTACACGCTACCAGGATGGCACATGAACATTTTTTTTATCTAATTTTGATAATGCTTCTTACAAAACAAGGGTGTGGTAATTTGGCAGAGAGAATAGTTCTTTGCTTCCTTGGCTGCAAATCATTTAAATATGCTGCAATAATTATAGGTTCAACTATTTCCTGCGAGTGGGTAACAAGATCATATTTTTGTTTGTCTTCATATTATGTACTCGGTAATCAAAGTTTGTTGGTTGGTTGCAGCTTTCTGATATCGGATCGGAATTGTCCTGCTAAAAGTAGATGGTCAGAGTTGTCTGTGCGCCCGGAAAGTTCGAAGCCAGCTAGGAATATTTGAGGCATAGGACCATAGTTCGACCGTCCGGAGATCGCCAAGTTGCTGTGTAAAATATGTTGCGAGGGAACTTCATGCTTCTAATAACTATATTATTTGTTCTCGGAAAGTCAGTGTATCGGAAGCCTCTTATTTGTTATGTCTTAAAGGTTGTGCAATCCGATAACTCCACCAAAGATGATCTCCTGACTTATTTAGAAGTACGATTTCAACAGTGTATTCTCAAAAGGCCCGTAGTAACCGTCCCAGAGGTCATATAGCTTCTTTGACAAAGTCTTCAGCCTCGTCGGTAGAAATGCGTGTACATATGATCCCGATGTTGTTGAATCTGTTATGGATACGTATCACATCCAGCCGATCACTTATCGATTTAAAGTCGGTCACATTTCTACTTTATCCGTTTTCGTACAACAAATCCCAATATGTGCAAACTTTTGTGACTTTTTTCTTTAATCATTGCCTGCTGTATGCAACGTATTTCCGAGATCGCACTAATATCTAGCTTGCACTGCTTGAAGTTTGTGTTCAGTTGGAGAGTGGCCGGGCTGTAGAGTACTCCTCTATTCCAAACGCATACTCGCAAATCGTAGTGCTTTCTCGTGTTGTGTCGTCGGTGTATGACCATCTGTTGTTCCCAGGCAGTTTGCTTCCCCATAACAATGGTTTTTTACGTGGGGGTGGAGTGGGTACGCGCAAAAGATATTCGCTTCATACCTGTGCAGCTCACAACGGGTGTTGTATGGGATATCCAGGGTGCACTGCGGGATGGCTGTATTTCAACTTGACCTGAGCATAATCAAATCTGTGTTGCTGGCATCCCGCCAGGTTGGAAGCAATCAACAACTTTGCACTGTGTGCCCAGCCTCGCTCACTCATTAATTATGTTTAGAAGACCTTTTTTCACTAGTAAAATATAAGTATATTAATCATATGATTAATATATAATAATATACTGGGCAAATAACTTAACAGTGCTAAAACAAAATGTAATTTGAAGGAAAATAATCACATATTGTATATGCTGTTTAAATACTCTTAAATCACCAATAAAAAGTGTTTGTTTTTAACCTTTAAATTGGTATAGTTTCATTCTAATGTACTCCAATAATGTAAAAACGTTAATAAATATATTATATATAATATACAGAAGTAAACTCATACACAAATGTATTTGTAAATTAACATTTGCCTCTTCAAAACCCCAAGACCATTGACGTTTTACATTATTACTTTTTACATAACCAGACCCACTTCAATTATTTGTCATTCAATATTTCAAACGTTATGGTTATCTGGCAAGTACTTAAAACGGAACACCATTTTCAAATCCACTTGTCTCATTTATTAATCGTCTTCGCCCACGTCCTTGAGTAAGAAGGCTTTCATTCTAAATGCCATTCTTTTGTTCGGCTTTTTAACATGGTATTTCACTTAATACAGCCCATAATGTAGCGGATAAAAAATTGATTTGAAAATTGGAAAATAATGGACACTGGACTAATTTCAATTAAAATTTGTCTCTTGCCACTAGTTGTCCCGAAATAAAAGCAAAACATTGCACGTATACCTATGTATATAATAGAAAATATTATATATATATATATATTTATATATATATATATATATATATATTTATATATATATATATATATATATACCTATATATATATATATATATATATTTATTCAAGTACTGACAAGGCTTTTAACGATTTAACAACGCCAAACAAATCGCTTTTGCCCACAGACGGTAATTTTATTAATTAAACTTACTTTAGATGGTTAAAAAAAATTTTCTTCTCAACCCTTCCTTTTCGTACGTAGCCTAGAGATCTGTCAGTGCACATGCAATGATAGGATTTCAAGTTCTATGAACAATAGCAAATATAAATAATGTCCCATTTTAATTTTAAAATCAGACGTTTTTCGAATTAAAAATAAAAATATGAGAAGTAATAAAAAGGAATTTATATATACATATATACTTTGAATCTTTCAATTTCTGCACGAACAGCTCCAAGGATGTGGCTTCTTTTTGATGTAATTTCGGGGATCGAGAGAGAGAGAGAAAAAAAAAGTTTTAATTTGAATTCCACGAGAGGGTTGATTTAAGCAATTCCCATTACCCTTAATACGACTTCGACGACCTCGGTGCATAAATTGATTTTAATACATTTTTCTTTTATGTGTCTGTTAGTAGAATTCTCAGGGCTGTTGAGATTAAAAATGTCTTATTAAACATTTCAAAGACTGTTCTATTTTTGAAAAAAGAAGAATGGTCGTGCGATTTTCATAGACTCTGTGATCCATTTGGCTTACTTGTGATCCTTAGTAGACATTGAAATACCTGAAGTGACGCAGACACTTACATTACATTGGCAGACATGTTTTGTAATCAGAGTGACATCAGTAAATAAATTGTCAGGTTAAGCACTTGTAATAAACGATAAAAGATTTAATAAAAGATGCAAAATTACCTTTTCTAATGACGAATAAAAAAGAAACAATTCTCTCCAAACCAAGGTGGTGCCTCCACTGAACCAAAAAACATGAATTAAGCAAAGCGAAGCAAAGAAAAACCTGAGGAAGAAGACAGAACGATTATTACTTCCATTATCAATGAAAAAAGGAATCCTTGACGCAGTAAAGACCAACGAGAAACAAAATCTGTGATAACGTGCTTAGAATAGAGGATAAGACAACGCTCCGAGTAAAGAGACAAAAACAAGTAAAAGACCCCAAACACTCACAGCAAACACACCCAAGAAAATTAAATTCATCCATTTGAGTTAAAATGGAAAAATAAATAAATAAATAAATATAAGAAAAAAAATGAACGAAGAGGAACATTCCTTTCAGTATCCTTAGCGCATTCGCACCCCACGTATATTGAAGTCCATTTATTACAAAACATCCCCGAGGAGTGCCAGCTGGCACTACCACCCACCACTGTGTGCCTAACATTAGAGCCGAGTTAGAAATGGAATACTCCCCCTGAGATATGGAAAATTAATTTTACCACTGTGTTCAGTACCTCTCTCCTGTACTTCGCTTTCCTCTTTCTTCATTCGATCTTATGCTTTTCACAGTTTATTCAGATTCTGTTCCATCGACCTGTTTCTTTCGCGAAGCTCCACTATAATAACACGGTTTGCATTGTACGCCAAGTACTCCAATGGGCCTTCATCTAATTTTGCTCTCTGTGGAGCAAATTGAAAGTTGTCAGCACTTTGCCTTGCTTCCATATAACATTTCTTAAATTTGCTGTTTACTTTAGAAGACGGTTATAAGTATAGATGCGTGCGTATGTATAACTGGCATCGGGGATATTCTAAGATAAACAAGTATCTAGTTTTTTAAAGCTTCCTGGATTTCCTTTTAGGAATTTTCGGTTTAGCTAATTAATCCGGAATTTAGTAAACATCCCTGAAACTTAATTTTTCAGTATTTTAGATAACTTTTTACCCTAATCAAAGCGTAATCTTGTATGATTTGATTTGCCGGATAGACAACCTGGTCTCAGGTAGTGTTGCGTCCTTGGTGTGGGAACTGGAACGTCGTAAACACAGAATTCAATTTTACCCAAAGTGTTATTTTATAGCTGATTAGCTAGTCCATAATTGAATTCGAAAACATTGTTATTAACATGTAAATATATGCCGATAGCTTTTAAACTTGACTCTCATGGCGAATTGTCAGTTCCCATGTCGTCAGTTCTCTATTTATGACAGCTCGCGTGTGATATGTTCACTGTCCTGTCATTTTATAATGGAATTACATTCATCGAACGACCTGCTACCGGCTCTAATTTTCGGTGAGTGTGACTAAGGAAAGCTGACCTCTTTGTTTTTTTATCGAAAAGAAACGAAGTTCATTTCTAATTGATTTGGTATCAGAATAAACAAAGTTCTTAGAAGACTTTTCTAATATTTTCTTGACAAAAGTGCTTAAAAAAGCACTCTTTACAAAGATGTAAAAGTGTGTATTTGTTTTTCTATTGCATAGTTATTAGTTACACGTATTTAGATACAGAATGAGATGAAATAAATTTCTATTACGGCTTATCTAAACTCTAAGCTCAATTAATGAATTTCACTGGACGTTATCAGGTATTTCCTTTTTCAACTTACAGCAATTCTTAATGCTTATCTGTATTCACTCTTAAGTTCCCCACTATCTGGATTAAATTGTGTACATCGTTCATGGGTACTTTAGATAATTTTATCGTAGAACATTGCTTCTTGCCGTCTTCGTAATTAGAAATCAGGAGTTGAATAACGCAAAGTTCTCATGAATACACACTGTATTTTGGTACACTCACAACGTAGATGACTTGATAAGTATAAGCTAGGCAATAATTATCCCTTTTCGTGTCACCTATAGACACATCTCAAGTTTAGAAACAACTGCGTAATTGAATGTACACCTGGCCGTAGAACCTTACCCTTAGAACACTCATCATGCAAATCGATAAATTATTATTGAATTCTCTTAATAATTCCCCTCACCAGAACGTTGAGTTCATAGGATTGTGAATGGAAATCAAACTGGGGAATATCGTCGGGTATTATTATATAAATGATTTGCAAACTTATTAGGCAGTTCCCTTCTTGCTTCTTTTTTTCTTTTAAGTCCCCACAGATTCTTGTCATTTCCGAACTTTACGTTGATCATTGTACTCCTCTTCCAAAATGGGTATCAAGGGTTATTTACCATATCTCTCCCCATGGAATGGGAGATATTGAATCCCCCGGTATATAAATATATGCACTCAAAGTTAAAGAAACGGAAAGATGAAGATGTACAAAAATTAATATCAAGAAGAAGAAATACAAAGCATACATCGTTTAAGAACTACTAATATTGTAGAGTGAATTAACTTTTTCAATGTCTTCGAAATTATATTTTATTGAGTGAATGGGAAAGAAACTGTGTGCGTATCCTCTTTTTTTATTCATGTTATTACTTCAATGCGCTATATTCACTTCAGAAAAATTAATATGTAGAGTTCTGTAAAACTGTACGAATGTCAATGTAGAATGTGAAAGATGCCTATTTAACACCTTGTCTTGCATATGAACGGTCTGTATTCATACATGTTCAAATATTTATATGGTAGTTCAGTTCAGCAAACTTCTGAAGAGAAAAATGTTGAAAAATAAAGTTGAACCTCCTTATATTCACAAACTAGTTAACAATGGTTTCGGAAGAAGAGGGAAAGAATTTTTATTGGTTACTACCACATAACTGCATGTGTTGTTTCAATGCTTCAGAGATTATTTTCAGATTAACCGAAATTTAGAACAACCTCATTAGCAGTTCTTAAAGTAAATAAGGGTCGGTTGGGTAAAAGTTTTCTTGTATATTTGCATCATAATTATGAGACAGATGGTTGCTCAAGCTAGAGGGCACCAGCCTCCGTAATGAAAAAAACATTAAAACACGATAATGTCAGCTTTAATTGCCCTGCCTATAAAAGTAAAGTGTACAACATAATGGGCGATTGAAGGAAAGTGGTTATTAATATACCTTTTCTCCGTCTAACATTTCTATTCACACGTTTTGTTGGAAAAAATAAAACAAGAAAGCGTACATTTAAGATGAAAAGATACGATGTTTGTCTTAGCAGCATAATCTCCTTCTTGCTCCTGTCTGAAAACGGAAATTATTTATTTTTCAACAAAATGTTGTGAAATGTTTTATATTATTTATATTTTATATTATTATTTATAACATTATCATCATTTTAAGGTAATTGTAGCTTATGTCAGTTATCACTTTATTTGACGGACATGTTACACACTAAAAAATGTATTAATTCCAAGAATAGTTGTATAATATTTTCTTATCCGCTACACCAGATTTTTGATACTCCATAAGTTGAATTGATTCTTAAGCCCTTTGAAAACACCGTTATAAATCGAACAATACCTATGTGCTGTTGTACACTCGATTCTTCGCAGTGATTGCTCAAGCGGGACTTAAAGTTATTTATATACCTAGATATAAATATAAAATAGTTGAATATAATAAAATTGACGATGCTTAGCTTAAGTTAACTCGAATGTTAATGAACATTAAACAACATACAAACATTGCTTGTATTTTCTCTAAGAGTATTTTCTTACGAAAAAGATTGATCATTGGACCAAATTCTTTTTGTATTTTACTTTTAATTTTTTGACTGGTTGTGATTTGTGGGAAATTATAGGGGTGTGCATTAGCTTAACAACCAAGGTAGATTTTCAGCAGTTTAAACTTCCTCCAAAATCTACATTTGCTCACCCGTCATCAGATCTGGAGAACAAACAAAATATTTATAAGCTCAGATCTGTTGCACATTTACTCAGTTCAAGTTATACAATCAGTTTATATACAAAATTTATGTCACCAAGCACTGAAGGTTCATTTTGAGTAGGTATTATTATTATACACTGTTCAGTGACAATATAAAGTGAATGAAATCACTGAAGCCACAAGTATAATGAGTGCCCTTGTTTATTTTAAAGAATGTTAGTTTCATATACAGCTTATGCTCTAGAAGCTTAGTGGACTATATCTGTCAAAACACAGCAACCACACTCACCAAACTAGATAATGATGGGACACACTGAGGGAAAAGATTTCAAAAAGCTTTTATCACAGCTCTTTGTTTGAGAGTACTCTACTTTTTTTCTGTACTCGTTCTCGTTTGAAATATTTTTCTGTAGATGAGTATTAAAAGGAAAATCACCTTTTTGTGTTTTTCCCGTTCTTATGTTTCTTAAACTAATTTAGAAGGTGCCTTGTATGCATCATCAACGTGAATCTCAGATGTTAGTGTGTCGCAAGAGTTCTAAAAATGTATCAGTTTTCGAATGAACTTACGGTTTTTTCTGTGTTCATCAGTGCTCTTATCAACTTTCGAGAGTGCCTTCGCACTTTTCCTTTCTTACAATTACATGGGATATGTGCCGGCATTTGATACTTAGAAATTTGACCGTGTACAGGGGCATTAACTATATAGAAAAAGCTTCTCAAACCAGATGGTTTATTGGTTCAGTAGTTCATAATCCATTGTTTTTAATTGACATCCGTGGAATTGTTCTAAGCATTATTTCTACGGTAATTGGTTTCCAGTCACGTACTTTTTTTGAATCAAGTTATTCTGAAATGAAAAAAAAAACTGAAATTCGGAAAGTATATAATATGCAGGGTGGACCAAACAAGTACTACCAATGTTTCAAGACTACAAGAGTAATACAAGCACAACACCTATTAATCTTGTAATATTCATTTGCTTTAATTATTTTCTTATATTTAATATACTCTTATGCACCATGTATAAAATATGACATCAGACAAATGTCCACCATTTTGCTCGATACAAAGATTGGTTGGTCATGTTGGCCATTTTCATTTTACCGTTAATTGAATAATAGTATATATACGGGAGGCGCGACAGTTCGAGGCGGACGTGAACATAGCTTCTTAAAGAGTGGATGGCACCTACAGTATAATGCCGACTCTGAAAGGCGAAGTTTAGCTTTCTCTAGACAGGAACACTCTTTGAGCATTGTCAGTGACTCAAAAGAAGCGGTGTCGTGAATTATGAAAAGTGGTATATTCGGGTATCGACAGACGAGACATGAGTCAACGAACTAAGCCACTACACTACAGCGACATACAGCTGTTTAAAAGTCTCTGGCTTATTAATAATACTTCGTGTTTTAATATACCCATAAAGCTTCGAGCTCGCTTACATAAATGAATAAGAAATATAAATATATTAATAATAATTAATTAAATAAGTATCGGTAATTTCAACACTAGTGTATACCGAATGTATTCATTGTTAATTTGAAAAAATTTATTCGTGTTTAACATTAATTGGGCTTATCTGACCCATCCTGTGTGTTTCGTTCTAAACAGGGGTGTAAGATTTTCAATATAATTTTATATATGCCTTTGAGCCATGTTTCTCTGTGATGCAAAACGCAATGTTATACCAGCTTAGAACAGTATTTTATTTTGCGAAAGAAGTCTTGGTGTGGCACGCATTAAAGGTACTTAAAGTGTAAACAAATTCAAGAAAAACAATTCCATTTGAAAGAAAAATGACAACTGGAAACAATTTCAAGGAATACGCTACCCCCTCAAAACACCACTGCCTGTCATCTAACAATAAAAAGATTTTTTTCAATTACTTTAAAAAGTTAAAAGTTTGCATAAGCAACACAAACAAAAATTCTTGCGTGGAAACATTCATAAATAAGTTATTTATTTTATCTTTTGCTTAACACGTATTATCGCACTGTTTGGCACGACTAGCGCTTCAGGTAATTCCAATCATTTTCACATATCCCGAAGATTTTTGCACAGAAATTATCTATACAGTGAAAATCCGTTTCAAATTTCCAGAAAGCTTTAAGTTATATCTTATTCATAAGCTCCATCTAGATGCCAATTTTCGAAGTCACGAATAATACAAGTTTACTGAGAATTTGTATTTTTCTCGTTTCAGGTATGTGACGATGCTTATTCAAACTTCAACTTTCAAGTAAGTACTAAAAAGCATCAAAGCTTTTCTTATGATGAAAATTCGCAAAGGAACTTGACTATTTAATAGTTAAGAGCTCAGTTTATAGCTGATAAAGTCAGTATCAGACCTCAAGTTCTTAAAAAAATAAAAAAAATATAGCAACTTTAGAACTAAGTTGGTGTATTCAAGGAAATGAAATATAGCAGCTTTAGAGCAATGTTGCTATATTTCTTTTTTTAGAACTTGATATTTTAGCCTAAAAGCTGAACTCCGCTCAACAAAATGTGCCTTTGGAAAAGATTTGTGTATATGATTTATGATTGATTGCATCAGAAGCTTAGAGCGAGAATATTGTACGTGTAGTAAAACCGATTTGGAACTGCGATAATTTCGTTATATGATGAATCGGTTATTTTGCGGTTTTACCACAGACAGAAACCATCCATCCGGATACAATTTTATCCGAACGTCTGCGCAGAATGGTATTCACGAAAATCCCTCTTACATTCGGTCTACATACCGCAACGGCACACTTTGTGTTTAGTCCCAATTGAAACACGCTCTGAGAAAGAGGCAATAAAACGAAAGGCCGTAACCGATGTAGCGCTTGTGGTAGGAATCATATTTCGGGATCTATTCAACCTTCCAAAAATAAAATTCGCGCTGGGAACGCGTTCGCGTAAGCATCCAAATCGCTCTTTTTTAAAGGGATTAATATTTTTTTGCCCGGTACGCTTTTAACGGGTATAAAAGCGCATTCTTTTTTAAAAGGTTTTCAATCAACAGCGAAGTGTAAATATTCTGGATATACATACATGCCATTTTTTTTAAAAGCCATGGGATACTGGATACTCTTATTAAAATAGAAGCGGTGAATTTAGAATTATGTGCACCACAAAGTTAGGGTATAATCTTGGACAGTGTACACACGTGTTATCAATGCCATCTCTCCATCCATTTGTTTTAATTGGGCGTATTAATTTTAAATTAGAAAAAGTGTTTGCTTTTTGTGCACACGGCTTTTCTTCGGAGTGGTTTAAGTTGTGAAGGCCGATACGAGACGTGTTTTCAAATTTATAAATGTTGGTCATACGACCGTATAGACTGTGCAGACTTGTCTCTTAGGCATCATCAAATTGCAATCAATACTGCAATGCCTTACATTAAATATGACCAGACCCACAATTGTTTCTGTTGTATAGTTTTTTCAAGCCTTAACATCAAGTCATTGAATGAGCCAGTTATTATTGTCCCATGAGATGAAGAGAGCCACCGAAAATCGTTTAATTATGGATACACGAAATTGGGTAGAGGACACACATCTGTAGAGTGTGTTGGGCATCATAACTATCAGCCTGTGTCCTCGGCATGAGACCATTTGTGATTCATTAGCGACCCAGGCTCATTCAAGACGAGCCATTATTTTTTTTTTTTTTTTGCAAGTACATACTTGTTAAACATAAATTGTTTTTAAAGAGGGTAAAGGTTCTGTTCTTTCCAATTACGGAAGCGACAATTTTCCTTTCGTCGTTACTGTCTCTCCAAAAATAAATAGTCTATTAATTCTAATTCTCCTTATTATATATTTGTGGATTGAGTGTAAAGACATAATAATTCAAGCACAACGATACAACAGTTATAACATGAAACCCCTTTGTAACTCTGAACCGATTTTTCGAACACGCTGTTTGCAAACAGTCTATTAGGCATGCTAACGCATATTTTACATGTTCGATAGAAGGATAAATATGCAAATAGTTACTCTGTTGTTTCGTAACAATTCATTACCTATATGTAGTGCATTGCACAGCTTTACATGGGTCCACTCCAGGATGAACTCACTTCGAAGGCACGTCTTCAAAATATTGATGTAAAGCACGTTCCGGGTGGATATAATTCAGCAAATGATGTGAGCGTCACCTCCTTTGTTTTCTGGTCTTGAAGCAAGACCTCTGCTGCAGATTTTTGACATTCTTAAGTAAAAACTTAGCAATGAATTGCTAATAATTCAACGAACTGTATTACACTTTACTGCTGAGACTAGGTTAGGTTAAGTAGTTGGACTGCTAGTGAATCCACCAGCACACTTAGACCATATTGGTCCATTGTAATACACAGTCACACTAGTACCACTGATTGACTACTCCAGTTATAGTGCCATTTATTTGATCCCAACGGAAAAACGGTTACAGGACCAGATTTGAAAACCAGATAAAAGCGTAATAACTTTGCTTTCACTGGGATTCGAACCGGGGACCACGCTAACCAGTCGTTTTACTACTGATATTAGCTATAATGTTCAGCAGATTCGATACAAGTCATCAAAACAGTATAAGTAATTTTGAGGTAACGTAATACCTGTGAATTATGGGGTTGTGTTTTTGTGTTTTTGATTTCTCCCGTTACGAACAACTATTTGATACCTACAATAATAAAGCTCTTACTGAATATTCAGTGTATTCAGATTATTCATTGCATATGTGCCTTGTTAGCTAGCGCTGCCTATTGAAATATATTCCACACTGTTCATGCTACGTATTTACTTTGTCTGATAATGTACCATGCATTTAAAAAGACGCCGGTTTATGGAGCTAAAAGCACCCCCGATATGGATATTTATTCAGCTGTCCATGTGCTTGAGCGCACATCCTTTATTCCACCTCCCCTTGTATCGATCGATTTTATAACGTACAAAGCTATGCAAATGGAGCGTCAACGTGGATAGTTAACATCATTAACATGAGGCAATAAAATAGTTCAGTTCGTTGTTAATAAATTAAAAAATATTTTCAATCCGGCATTCGTTTTTTTGGAAAGGAAAATTCCGCCATTGTTTTGTCGTATGACGTGCACAGCACTAGAAGTTTGGCTGTTTGAAATTTGACACCCTGTAGTAATTGTGGTTTTATCAAACTGTAAAGTTGACAATGTAAATATTTGTAAGGGAATCGAAGTCCTTTTTGCAAGAAGTTTTAAGATAAATCGTGGTATCTATAAGAAAAATCTTGAATCTGCTTGGAGTAAGTACATCGAGTAATACAGCTTAATTAATTTATTGTGTATTATAATAATAATATATACGTATGTGTGTACATCGCGTCAGGCAAGTATTTGTCAGTTAATTTCAAGCAGTTTACTTGTCATTTCATTCATAAACACTGTAACACACCCAGGAGAAGTATGTTTTGTTTCATTGTCTGAATGGCTGTATCTATGAACCTTCACGCCGGATATCAACCCTTCAGGAACCAAAAATTCCTATCAGTGCATCTAAACTGAAAGCATAGATCACTTTTCGTCAAAGTACATTTCCTAGCATTATCATGCCATTTGATAATATTTAAAGCAAAAAAAAAAACACAAACAAAGGTACAAATGTGGGACTAAAATAAAAAAAGAAATTACCAATTTTGGACCCTAATCAGATTTAAGGACTTTTATTCACATTTCTCGACTTCCACTCAATCTCGATGAGATACTGCCGAAGTATCCTATCTTAGTTGATAAGGAGAAAATAACCTTCGGCCAAGTTAAATTTTCTTTTAAATAACAAGCGTGTTTTGTTTTTTTTTGGGAAATTTACATTTAAAAGGAAAATGACCGAATTTCCCTGCGCGCATTAAAAGTGAATACTAAGTGGTACCAAGCTGCCGGCTAAAACATGTTTGTGTATGTACTGCTCCTATCTGTGAAAGTTAATCAAAACAATAACGAATTGAATTCCTTGCTTTGGGAAAACTGAAAATCACCGAACCATAGTCAAAATAGAGCCACAAGGATACAGTTGGCTACTATGCATCCCGGACACTGTTCTCCGTTCAATGAAAATCATCGAACTTTTGGATTAACCGTTGTTCATGTAGTACGTTCACATACTCCTGTGGCAAGTAGCAGCAACCAGAAAACGTGAGCAAAATAATGAAAATTTACAGACCACCACCGCTGGATAGTCCACACTCAACAGGGTGGAACGTATTTGTTGTTCATAACTGCAGAAAGTTGTCGACGGAATGATATATGTAAGTAAAATCCTAACTAAAACTAATTTATAACACTATGGTTTCTTTGAAAAATGTGTTCCAGAAAATAGCCATTTAACATAAAAGGAAATCGCTTAAGCCAACTCTGGGGTGTTGTTGTTTTTTTTTTTATTTTATCACATACTAGGTCACTTAAGTGGAATTAGTTCGGCAGTGTTTCTGTGAAGTTTGATTTGATCCCTGAACTATTTTTGACCAAAAAGTTACCAAGTTATAAGTTGTATGCATTTACTGATTCGCCTGTTCACGAAACTTTGTTTAAATGATGCCCTTTAAGGGTAATATTATAAAGCAGTTCAAACCACGACTAGATACCGCTTCACACTCGCTTACACACCCAACAGCAGATACTATTCGGCGAACTAATGTCATTAGAGTCATACACTGATGAATTTAACAATACTTATGGAAAAAAAATCTGCCATGGTTTAATAAAACATATCGAGATCAGTTGTGTGAAGATAGTTGTTTATGGGTTGTGGTAGCTGCGGTTGCCCTATTGGTAGCGCGGAATGCTGCATACAATTAAATTAGAGGACAAAATGTGAGGTGGAATACTTTTTGTTAAACCGAATAAAAGTTGCAACACAATTAGCTTTATAAAAATAACAAGTTTAAGTGAATTATACTTTGTGAGGATACTCGTGATTATTGTTAGCTTTTTTTATTTTCAAAATTTAATACAGCTGTCTTTAATACAGTCATCAAATGGAATCTGCGTAATCACTTTTAAATAGATTGTTGGTTATTTTTTAGTAATATATCGATGTTCTTCGAGATGGCATTATTTGAAATGCTTAAAAAAATATGGTGTGGCTATCGGGATTTGATTTAAGCTATTTAATGGCACCTGACATTAGTCACTTAAATTGAAATTAGCATTTTACGTAAGATTCAAGTTATTCAAGTAGACAGATGTGTAGATTTTTTAAAATGTTGTCGAACGAAGTAGACTGCATTGCATTTACAACAAATAATAGACATAATAAAGACAATTTAAATACATGTTACGAATTAAATTTAAATAGGTCACTAAATTAAATGTGGATTAAATGGATCGGCTCATTAAAAATGGTGCGATTTTTATGTAAACTTATGTACAACCTTGATACGTAGGTACTCATTATACATATTATTGCGTACTTAAAGGTAGACTTAACTTACATAGTAGTTTCAACTTCATTAAGTTTACGCCCTGAAATGAATTTAGATTGATGATTCTTCCCAAAATAACCCTTTTATGGTGGATGGCACTACACCTGAATGAATGTCCGCGACACTCTAACGCAGTTTATAGTTGATGGAATTCCAATCTGGAATTCTCAACAAAAGTGAAAGGTCTTAAGAAATATCCTTCAATTTCTTAAATTTAAAAGAATGTCCAGTCCAGCATGGAGAACAGCCGGTAAAAAGAAAAAAAAAATAAAATGAGTAGGGTAAAAAATGTGTCGGAAAGATTGAATGGCACTTCAATCCCCCTTTCTATCGACTAAGAAGGGTTCCAGTTTACGGAATGAGCAATATTGCTGGCGCTTAGAACAGGCCTTTCCTTTCCCTCGCAGCAACATATTGTACATACATACATTGTAGATATTTTGACGAAACCTACTGGGACATTTAAGTCAAAATTGTGCGGTCATTGTCATTCTCTGTGAAATTACATTGTGTATTTTCTAAGACTGATAAGAGGATAAGATTATACCCCTCTCAGCGCCTACATCTTCACCGGCGTAATTTAGTGTTGACCGCCAAATCCCCTTTGCTATGTTCATAATTAGTTATTTTTCTGTTTCGGTGCGTTTTTATCATGGATTTTTGTGTCACTTTTCGGATTCGAAAATTATGTTAATCGCACACAACGTGACTTGAGTTCTTTACCGCGATTTATGCTGCTGAGGTTGAAATAATCAAATAATTATCGCACTAATGAATCGAATCGAAGTTATATTGAAATAGCTGGTATGATGTGTGCGTGAGTGTATGCAAATTGGTTAAATAGACGTTTCATCGATTCAGGGGGGTTCTTACACATGCTATATATGTATAACGGTCACGGTTGGTCATAACGGCGGAACAATCGAATTAAAAACTAACAATTGCTATAATTTTGCGGACTAGTTCAGTTAATCATCATCATAACGCAGCACCTTATAAAAGAAAATCACGTTTCTGCGTATTTTTTGTTTTGAATATTTTGATTAAAGTAATCCACGGATACGGCTGTAAAGGAACGTCCAAGAACTTTATGGAAAAAGAGAAATGAACGAAATTAAATACTCTCTGTACGTGGCAGCATAAAATAACGTATATACGGGTCCATTTATCTTTATGTCCCTAAATAATCAGATTTGCTTTTTTCCTCCCATCCTTTGAGTGTTTATTATTCCTTTCTGTGCGTGTCAATAAATAAATGTCCATACAACGTCGGCTTGGTAACGAAATGTGTTCTGTACCCTTGCAGAATTGGCATGCATATTCATGGATATATGAGTCGGTATTAATTTAGAATTTATAGTGAGAGATCGGCATATCGTTGCTGTGATAAGTGTTGTAGTTTCATAACTTCATTCTGCGTTCATTGCTCCTATATGAATCAGTGAAAATGTTTGAATACATTGAATTAACAATTTGAACATTTTATTCATAAATTAAGTTTCGTGGCTAAATCGCATTTATATCAAATGTCGCTATTTAAAGGTGAATTAAAGTTAAAATCAATTCATAGAAATTCTATTGGTGATCAATAGGACAAAAAAGAACAAAATATTGTTCATTGTATTTTCATAGTATATGTATACTTTACATTATTGTCCACATGTTAGTCTTAACCCTAGACTGCTATTAGGGATCGACACCACTGGTAGCATTCCAGGGTTAATAAAAGAGAGAGAAACAAAGCAAATTACTATAAAAATCTTAAAATCATGACGAGCACAAGAAATAATCGGGTATAGTCCGACCGCCGATATAGGTTCCGTCTAAGTTACTTTATACATCCTTTCAAGTTTGAAATTGGAAAGATGGCACAGGCCTCTACAAATTTTATATTATTTTTACAATTGATGTTCAAATTGCACTACAAATACTTACAAACTGGTTAGTTTATGTACAGAATTACTACCACCTAAACAAAAATACATGCCTTCAGTCATTTCATTACTATATCAATTAATTCTTGACTTACAAAGTTTTTAATGTGGAAACCAATGCTTTCAATCCTGTAGAAAAAAAGAATCGCTCCTAGCACTCATGTGTCAAATATTGAGAACGAACGAACAAAACTAAATTAAAGACGTTAAAGTAATGCCTCAGATAAATTAATGATGAATAAACGTAGAACATGGCTCAGATTGGATGTGGAGTTTGGAACACGTTTCGCACCAGCCTTTTACAACACCCAAGGGTGTTATAAAACGTGAAATGCGATTCTAACAGGTACACAAAGGAGTTATACTATCACAGTTCATCACTTTATAAGCTATTTGAATAAAAGTATATTCCACAATTCTATGTGAAAGGTTTGTTGCATTCGAATTCATTAATCAGGCTTTGGCTATGATTGAGAGAGCTCACACTCCCAGGAGTCGATTTTTTCAAACCTTGTTCTCACGAAATGGTGGTTCTTTTAAGGAAGTATTCATACCCTCCTGATGGCGTTTTCATGTAAAGGACTGTAATAAAGCACACTGAGTTACTTTCAAAACGCTAACGTCTTTTTGTTGCAAACGAAACTTTATGTAAAGAATTTGCAGAAGTTCATGCTTGCTTTGCAAGGATGTGGAATGTTCAGTGATGTTTCACACGATGAAGGTTAAGAGGTTACAAAATAATTCTTATGTTGTTTTGTGGGTATATGGAATGAATAGAGCTGAACGTAATTTTTCCACCAGATATGTACATGGTCAATTATTATTCCATCAATACTCGCCATATTCGTTAGATTGCGGAAACAAGTAATTGGATGATAACAGTATTTAATGCGAAGATAAACGAACTTTGTTTACAGTGTTTATTGTATGTAGTTTAAAGAGAGATGTCTAAACGCCGATGTGGCAAATTGAGTTGAATATACTTAGTCATCATGATTCATGATAAAATGCATTAGAGCGAACTTCAATTTATTCTCTATTTTCCAACCATTGTTGCCAATTTGCATTTCTCAAAACTTTTCGCAAAGATAAGATGGAAATGATAAATGAAGGTAAAATTACTCAACCATCCGTTTAGTAGAAATCAACAAAGAAAAAATAAAAAAGGCTCTGTCCAAAGGAAAAAAAATGCGAACAAAATCACCACCACTCAGCGGAATTTATGAACTCCGATTCGGGCAAAAAGTCAGAATTAAAATGGTTAATGAATAATAGAATTGTGATTTATTTTATAATCTCTGAATACCTGGAGTTTAATAACAAGAATCCTAAAATTACAGTAACGAAATCAACAGGGCATTACACCCACTTCTACGTTCTTTGTCATTTATTTGGAAAGAGACTGAAACTTGTCCTTTCGACATTAACCATTTGCTTCGTTTTCCCGCTGATTGCCCAACATTGTTTTATTTGCTTCTGTTCTCTGTCTGCGATAATTTTATTGATTTTCATGAATTTTT
Source organism: Eristalis intricaria (assembly GCA_964034865.1). Lineage (NCBI taxonomy): Eukaryota > Metazoa > Arthropoda > Insecta > Diptera > Syrphidae > Eristalis > Eristalis intricaria. The sequence goes on along the minus strand of OZ035873.1, from coordinate 166,120,213 downwards.
GTTCCCTTGAACTCAAAACCACCGGAAGGTAACGCAAAACTCTTGGAACTGTCGCAAAGAAAAAAATTTAAGGAGGCAATTATCCCAATTTATGATATTTCTGATAAGTGCCAACACAGTTGTGCTGCTGGATGAGGGTCTAGTCCAAGCTTTGGAAGGAGAAGAAGAAGAAAACAAACTTTTTTGTTAAGCGAATTTGTCGTGATTGTAACTATTTCCCGTCCCGAAGTTGTTATTGAACGAGCTAAGTTTTCACCTTAAACTCAAACAGTAAAGTTTTCACCCCGAATACTTATCTTAGGGATACCTCAACATACTTGGGACTATCCTTTCACAGCTTAATGATTCGACGGCATTGTCTTTTCGAACTGTTCAAAGTGATTAATACAGTTTTGTTGTTTTCGAAATTTGTTTTAAATTCCCCAGCAGTCGCACGTGATGTGCATTGGGAATGCATACACCAATTTTATAAACAACCCAAATGCGAACTAAACGTTAATTAAACCACCCGCCGGGCTGTGATAAGCTTAGCGGATTCAACTGAAGCGTAACATAGGACACAAAGTGGAAAAATCCACAAAGACGAAACCAATCAATCCTTCGACGTCGAATTAAATGACTTTCATAAGCTAATTGGGTATGCGGTGAGAATTGCTTTTTGTCAAAGGCTTTCTCCCCCTTCCTCTTTGCGATCTTCCAACGAAATGATTCCGTTCATTGGTTTCTCACACGTCTTTCTAAGACCGTATATCGCATGTGATCTTTAAGCATTTTTGATGTATATATACATCTGCCCATAAATGTTGGAATTGGTCTTAAGAAAAATGGAGGTAAGCCGAAATGCATTTTTAATTGTGCCTTTTTGTATACCATGAAGTTAAAAGTCAGCTTCCTTCCGTATACTCTTAAGTAATCAAAAATGTCAAGTAATTGTTTATAAATAAATATAAACTATTATACATACGTAGTTATGTTTGTGTGTAGTTTGTTGTGATTATGACACCTGACACGTAATATCTCGAAGCGACGGATAAAACGATAAAAATGGCAGAAATAAAAAGTATCAGAAAGAGTAATAGGAGTTGTGTCTGCTTCGAAAAAAACTTGCGTGTTTTAAATACGATTAGTCAGTTTGTCTTTAAAACTCACTGTTAATAAAGAAAAATCGATCCGTAAAATGAATCTCAGTATGCAGTTATAAAACGATATCGCCTGTGATTATTGTATTGCTGCTTTCATTTCTGCCAATGGAAATACGTTGTAAAATATGCTGTCTGAGAAGACAGAAGTGGGAAAATGTTACCAACAGCAAACCGATTTCCAATTTGTCATTTCCCTCTTAAGAACAAAGCCATCTCACACAGCTGGGAATAAAACCCGCAGTCGCCACCAATATACTCGCATTTTATGTGTTCCTTTGCAATTTAAATTCAAATTCGATTCGATTCACTGGTTATGCGCAGTCCAACAGTGATGTGCTTCCCAATTCGTACAGTAAAAGTAGATGTGAGAACGACATATTGTGTCCCTACGCTAAACAGAACAGAAAATTGTAATTCACGTTGAATGTACAAAGCGAAATTACTTATGAAATATTTGAAAATGCTCATCTCCTTGCACACCAAGCTTCTGGTATTGCTAAGACAAATGCACTTTTCCATTGTGACTTCATAAGCATCGGTCTCATTGCTCGCTAAAACCCGTGTGAACTTCTTCGCAGACCCTTTTGATCATTCCTAACTACGTGCAGAATGAGGTCGTGTTAACGTAGTCAGTTATCAAATTCACAATTCTGCTGTTGTAGTGCTGCTTTTATGTAAATAAGCACTATCCTATACATGTTTACATGAATGTCTGTATATACACCGCTAGAAGAAAATGGTACGACATGGACATTTTGGAGTTCCCGAAGCTATACTCGTGTTTGTTTGTGTGCACTAAGTCAACTTGTAGTCGGTGCAGATTAACTAGATGAGAACGTAATTATAAGATCTTTAGGACATACCGTGCTAGGTATGTAGTATAGTATGAATGCACTTGTTGACTTCATTCATCGTCTGAATTTACTCCCATCACCTTATTATTTTCAATAGCAAGGCATGCATGGTAAATCAGTGTTATCATATTCATTCGTACTCATTTATGCGAATGAAGACTAACAATGCAGACTGTCAATTTCATTTGTAAATTTAAAAATAAATACCGCTTGGATATAACGTACATAATCTTCGTAGAAGAAACTGCCTATTGTTCTGTGTAAACTCAAATTATTTTTCAATGTTTATTCGATATGAAGGAAAAACAACTTTCGGACAATAAAACAAATTTCATATTATAATAGTTTTGTGAAACAAAAATTTGATTTTTGATTCAGGAGTTTTAACAAACCGAAGTAGTAATAATTCTGAAACTGATCTCAACTATATGAGATGATGCCATCGGACCAACTCCTTAGTGCTTAAAAATTATATTTGGCGATCATTTCGTTTTTTGAAGGATTCTGGATTCTTAAAATTATTTATGTGAGCCTCCACCATCCTGTGATCTCACACATTTAAATGAAGTACTTTCTTTGTGGGTATGTGAAGAAGATATGTGCGTTTATACCGATAAACCAGAGATGTTGGACGATTCTGAAGTCAACTTTGTTATTGTCGGCATAAAGCCACATTAGCTTCAAGTGACTTATTTCATATTGAATTTTGTACACCTCTAAAAAACACCCTTTATTAAATTTCGATTTTGGAAATACCAACCCATCTCCACATACAAAGGCATTGATATGAATTTAAGGTTTCCTAGTTCACTCCCATTGAAATAGACTGTGTACCATTAATAGAAACCAACCAAAAAGAGGCAAAAATCTTTCAGCGATTTCACCGTTTACACATACACATACATATATCCTTCTTAAATCCGCCACAAGAGCTACACTAATGTTTGTCCTGCCCCTCGGCACATCACTTATAAAGCCACTAATCCTCTAAGATTACCACAGTGTAGGAGGCATACCATTCCTTGTTTGCCATGGCACACAACATCACCCACAATTTTTATCACATTCCACCAAGTAAGACAAAAAGATAATAGAACAGCATCAATCCCACCAAGGATGAAAAACGCAATCGAACTGCTGCACACACTTGTTTCAGCGAGAATCCTGCAGTGGCGCCTATTATAGTTTCTTAAAACGCCAATAAATAAATATTTAATGTCATGTGCTTTTATGATTCTTTTCTTCACCACTGGTAATGTGTCGGTGCTAGTGTTCACTTTAACAATTGATATTGCAATAAATTGCTCTTCAATGGCAATTATTTGCAAGATGTTGCAGGAGATCGTTCGTGACTCCCCATGGCTTACAACTGTCCGTGTAGGAATGTTAGTAAATCATGTCAGACGAAGGAGAAGTGGGCTCCGCGCAAACTGCATCGCCCTTAGTTTTCTGTTACAATTATGTATGTTTTTATATTGAACTTGTTGTAAGTTTTATGAGAAAATGCTCACAAAACAAGTAGATGTTGGGGCGCAATCAAGAAACTTTCGATGGACCGAACTCATATTAATGCTTATAGATGACACTTCTATTTGCTGAATCTCTGCAATTAATTATAAATACCAGCAAAACACCGACCTCCACAAGGCAATTAATATGACTATGAAATTGGGTCGTCACCATCACAAAGCCCAAGCATCATCGACTGTGGTTATTGATAGCTACTTATAATACCACTTCGATTTTACTGTTATTCCTATTCCATTGAAAAGTATATTTGCCTGTGTGCATTCGGTATTTAAACTAATATGATGTGCGGCACTAAGTATCTGATTACATCTGCTTACGCCTGTCAAGTGAGCCACAGATGAGAACGATTAGTGAAACGATGTTCGAATCCAGGATATTCAGAAGCGAAGTAAATCTAATAAAGCATAATTGGAAATACTTGACAGTTGCCAGTTCATGGGCCTCATAAAGAGACTATGCGCGCAAGTATTAAGTATATTGATCTGATCCTCCTTTCATCCAACACCACATACGCAAATGAAAACACCATTTGAATATGCACTAATATGCATATACATTTACGTTTGATGATCGTACATCCTTGCAATGAAGAAAACAATATATGTACATACATGCCCGCATGTCGTGTAGGAGTACTCGAATTCATGACACCAAAACACCGCCAACACCCTCCAGGCCATGAGACAAACACATATTTCCTATGAGCACAGCCAATCAGCTATCGGATGTCAGTCGGAGTAATGTTCTTTCAACTTGCGACATGGTATCGCGAGTGATGTGTATGTGGAATTCATTGGGGGCAAGACGGTTTGATGTCGACAAACCCATTACATGACACTGACAGGATATTATGATTTATCTTGTCACTTTCATCTATTTGAATGCAATTGGACAAAAGTGTCGTGCTTGCTTTTAAGCTTTAGTTAGTACAGCTGTTGACGCCCTTTTGTGTTCCTTCATTTTGTTGTTAGGAGAAACATTTACAGGCCGGATACGACCCATGTCATGTCGTTAAAATTGGAAACCTTACTCGCGCATTGCCTGAGAAAGTACATATTTTGTTGTGAACACTTAGGTGGTAATGGTTTGGAATGGCATATTCAGAAAGTCAATTTTCATATATATTATAGAATGCGAAATGTACGACATTCATACATATATTGGTTTCTGTAGGAAATCAGAATTCATATATGCACGTATAAATCTAAAAATCATCTGAGCCAACATATGTCGTTTACAGAAAAGGTTTTTAAATATTTTAAAGGGACGCGTTCTCCCAAAATTACTGCTACAAACATTTAGCGTCAGGTGAAAAAAAGATAAAGAATTTGTAGAAACATCTCGGAAGACTTGAGTGTGTTGAGTGAGTATATAAAACAATAATGCGAATACGAACAAAGTTGCATATTGTTTAGTGTCCCATACCAAAATGTAATATTAATATGGTTACCCGCCTGTCTTTAGACACTTTAAATGCTTCTGTATACTTTGAAGTCAAAAGATGGAAATAAATAATCTTATTTTAAATATTTAGAATACTATTTGCGAAAAGTACTGAATTGAAAAAGCTTGTAAAATATCCATATTTGTGTGGTATATATTTGCAGCTGACAACGAGCATCTACGCAACAAAAAGGAATGCGCATGAAAAATTAAAACAATTGAATTTAGGACCTTTTACATGTGAAAATAGGTCAAAGTCCTAAAACCGCCACAAAAAATGTGCATCAACATTTTGGGGACCAGATATGAACGCTTCACAATCTTCGGGCGGATAAAAGCCTAATATTTCCAATATAACTGAAAAATATGTCAAGGATGAGCATTTTTTTCGGTTTCATCCATTAAATTATTATTAAGGGATCCCTCTACAATTCTTAACCTCTACTGATTATGATGTCAAGATCGGAATTCAATGTGCTTAACATACACTGGCTTTCCAATTCCATGGCCGAAGGGCGTCTTGGAACGAATATGAAAAGCTGAGAGTTCTGCCATACATAAAGCGAACGAAAGTAGAAGGAGCGTGACATAAAGCGAACGAAAGAAGAAGGAGCGTGAACTGAAAATTAGGATGAATGAATAGGCTTCCACACAAGAAGAACTGCTCATTAGAAATATTGGAGGAGGGAATGCCGTCAGGGGATCTGTTCGCGATAAGATCTTTAAGAACTCTTGAAAACGTACGTTTGCGTATTGGATTTATCCTATGGTGGAGTTAACGCTCTTGAATACAAGCGGAGACAAATTAGAAATATTTAAGTGCAATAAAATTGACTATATCTGAAGAGTTAACTGCTGGAAAGTCATTGTTAGCTCGGGAAACGAAGATATTTTTAAATTACCAACAACAATTTTGCCTAATTTGTTGCTCATAAGAGTCTTTCACACGAGGGATTATTGCATTGCCGTGTTTTCTGAGCAGTTTACTTCTGCCTCATTAGGGTTGAGTTTGTATATTCCGAAATTAATTACTCTCTCATTCTTATAGCCCCATTGCAAATCGTATCTGCTTTGACTCTACATCGTATAAGCAGTGACTTCACCGTGACTATTGATGAAGCATAGCGAAAAGATTCTGCCTATGTTTGATGTTTTTTTACTGTGGCAGAAATTGATGATTACAAGAAATGTATCAATCTATCAAATGTAAGAAAGTTCTCGTAACTTCTAAGCCAATTGCAACTACAAATATTACGATCTGTATAATTGGTATAGGAATAACGTCAATAAACTGCCAAAAAGATTAATGATGTTCATTATCTCATGACAGCATAATTACAGAGCTACCCTGGGAGAGACAAAAATAGTAACTTCATAATTTCCGTAGGAAATGTTAATTATAAACTGCTATTTTCTGCCAAAAACGCATAAATTTTATAACATCACTCAATTCCCCATTTAAAGATAGTTAATTCGTTTTTTCATTCGTATTTCTCTTTTTTTAATTTTGATATTTTAAGTTGTAAATTTGTTTCAACACCGAAGCGGTTCAAAATTGATACTCATTTAATTAATTAAGTTGAAAATTGTTTGATTAAATGATACCGGTATTTATATACATATATGACTTGTTCTTCTTCTTCTTTATTTGGCGCTACAGTCCGGGGTGGATCTGGGCCTCAACCAACAAGCCTCTCCAACTAGCACAGTCTCTGACTAGCTGTCTCCAGTGTCGCATGCCAAGTTGGTTGAGGTCCTTCTCCACCTGGGTGCGCCACCTTAAACGCGGGCGTCCTCTGTTGCGTTGTCCCACGGGTTCGGAGTCGAAGACTCTTTGGGCCGGAGCTGAGTTGTCCATACGCTCTACATGGCCTAGCCATCTTAGGCGTTGGATTCGAAGCCCCCTGACTAGACTCATGTCGCTGTACAGCCCGTATAGTTCGTGGTTGAATCTTCTCCTCCAGAAACAGTCAACGCAAACAGGACTAAATATCGCCCGCAGAGCTTTTCTCTCGAAGAGACCAAGGAGTTCCTCATCCTCTTTTGAGATTGTCCATGCCTCCGGGCCGTACAGCAGGACTGGGATGATCAAGGTCTTGTATAAAGTCAGCTTGGTCCTTCGAGAGATGGCTCTACTACTCAATTGCCTCTTGAGCCCATAGAAACAGCGGTTGGCAAGAGTTATTCTGCGTTTGATCCCGGTACTGATGTTATTTGTACTATTTTCTGCGGAGCCGAGGTAGACGAAGTCCTTGACTACCTCGAAGTTATAGCTGCCCATTGTGACGCTCTGTCCAAGACGTCGATGTTGTGTTTCCTTTCTTCATGACAGCATATGCTTCGTTTTGCCCTCATTCACCGCTAGACCCATTTTAGCCGCTTCCGCCTCAATGCCAGCAAACGCCTCATTGACGACTCGCTGTGTTCTGCCAATCACGTCAATGTCATCCGCGTATGCTAGCAGTTGTACGGACTTCTGGAAGATCATGTGAGTCTTGCACGATCTTTTCAAGGATCTTGAACGTCTCGGTGAGTTCGTTACCGACCTTGATGGAGCAGCGAGAATTCTCCATCGTCATCCTGCACAACCTGACGAGCTTGGCAGGAATGTCAAAACTAGACATGGCGTTGTATAGCTCGTCCCTATGCACGCTGTCATATGCGGCCTTCGACAAAAAGGTGGTGCGTGTCGATCTGCATTTCTTGGGTCTTTTCCAGGATATGCCGTAGTGTGAAAATCTGGTCGATGGTGGACTTCCCTGGCCTGAAGCCACACTGATATGGACCTATCAGGTTATTTATAAACGGCTTCAGGAGAGTACACAAAACGGCAGAGAAGATCTTATATGCGTTGTTCAGGAGACTTATCCCTCTATAGTTGGCGCAGTCAAAGGGGTCTCCTTTCTTGTGGATGGGGCAAACGATACTGAGATTCCACTCATCGGGCACTCATCTCCTTCGACCATATCTTACAGATGAGCTGGTGCATGCGCCCAACCAGATCATCTCCAGCTGCCTTAAGGCTTTCAGCAGACAATCCGTCCGCACCGGCAGCTTTGTTAGACTTCAGTCTAAGTCGGGGGGACGGAATTCTCGTCGATCATCGTCCATATTGAGTGGGACATTCTGCCTGACAGCGGTATTGGTGTCATCATCGCCGTTTAGCAGTCTGCAGAAATGGTTCTTCCAAATTCTCAGTATCGACTGGGCCTCTACTACTAGTTGTCCATTCTCGTCCCGGCAGGCTTCTGTCCGAACCTTATATCCAGTGGATAACTGTTTCACCTTCTGGTAAAACTTTCGGACATCGTTTCTGCCATAGCACCTCTCCATCCCCTCGATCGCGCGCTTCTCGTGCTCTTTCTTCTTTCTCCTGAGAAGCCGGGTCTCGTCCCTTCGTCTCTGTTCGCAGAGCTCACGAACAGCTCTCGTTGTTCGTTGCATCGTTGCTTTGTAAGCTTCCAGGTTCGCTGCATGTGCCAGCCTACACTCGTTGTCAAATCATGGGTTTTTTCTAGGTGGTGGCGTAAAACACAGCACAGGGGTTGTCAAGAACGCCTCCAATCTTCTTCGATTGCTTGTGCAGGTGGCGACGAACTTAGAGAGATTCCGGGAGACTCGATCGGCAAAGATCCCAGCAGTCCGTTGCGATTTTAGCTTTCCGACGTCAAACCGTGGTGTCCTTTCTCGACTCCGTTGATCTTTTGATATCCGAGTTCTTACCTTGGCTACAACAAGGAAATGGTCCGAGTCGATGTTGGCTCCTCGGAACGTTCGCACATCAAGCATGCTGCAAGAGTGCCTGACGTCGATCGCAACATGATCAATCTGGTTGACGATTTTGATTGATCAGATATGGATATTGAGATGTGGGAACCGCGTGCTAGCTACAGAGAGATTACGTCCTGTGACAAAGTCCACCAGCCTGAGTCCGTTATGGGATGTGGTGTCGTTCAGGCTGTGTTTCCCGATGACTTTGGCAAAGATGTCCTCCTTAACCAGCTTTGCATTGAAATCTCCTAGAACCATCTTGGTGTCAAAGCGGGGGCACTGATCGTAAGTTCTTTCTAGGAGATCATTGAAGTCATCCTTGCTGTTGCCATCTTTGTCCTCTGTCGGGGCGTGGGCGCAAACCAGGCTGATGTTCCCGAATTTAGCTTTGATACGGATAGTTATGAGGCGTTCGCCTTTACAGACAATGCTTAAGACTTATTGCCTAAGTCTGCCTCGAACAACAAATCCACATCCAAATAAGCGCCTCTCTCTGTGGCAATCACCGTTGTAGATGTCGAAGTTTCATCCTCTTTTTGCCCGGCCCATACCACCGCACTTCCTGGATTGCGGTAATGTCTGCTTTGTTGCAGTCCAGTTAGAGTTAACCACACGCACAACACTCAACTAGGAGGCCAGGCCCTATTCTTTAACCCTTGGGCGGAAAGTCCGGGCTTATTCAGTATCAGTAAACCGTTGTCCCTAAAACTATAGGGATCTTCCACCGCCATCTCAATTCCAAGGCCCCGAACTGGCCTTGAAAGAACCTTCTGGACCTGTGCTCCGTAGTAGAAGTAGCTCTAGAAGGACTGCGCACCAGGTAGCTCCTTCTGACTAGAGTTACGGATGCCGCCGTTTGCTAGAGAGTTTTCCAGCTCCTCCGTCGCCATCTATAAAGAGAGGTGAGCCCTGGTACAGGCACACTCTCCCCCTCTCTCGTCAGTAGCCGCCAACCACGTCCCACGGAGGTTGGTTACCCCATCTTCGATCGAATGTGCTTGGCTCCCAGATTTCACCACGTGGAGGTGAGAGTAGGAGTTCGCTGATAGAGGCTAAGTGCAGACGCTTGTGCCTGCATGAGACGCCATATTATTTATTTCCAATGCTTTAAAATCCATATATGACTGGTAAACTTAATTTATATTTAAAGTTGATTTTTAACTTCAAATAAAGGTAATAAGCTTCACTAAATATGAATGGTAAATATACCCATCATAGCTCCAAGCACGCAGACATAACGCCGTTCTTTTGATAAAATTAATACTAAATAATAGCTAAAATAAATTATATATATGTATACCTAAATGTGTACACACTATTGTACAAACTTCCTTCGATTTTAGAGTTCCACCGTCAAATGTCATAGCTTGGCATATTATCTGAAAATAAACCTACATAAAATGAATTATTTCAAACATAGTGAAATGTTGATTGTAAGCACAGCATAAAGATTCATACGCCGCTTAAAATATCAGCACGTATTTAGGTACATTTCTAAATATTATTTGCTGAAAATTTAAATTGCTGAAACTGTTTAACAGAATTATTCCATTTTATAAATCGTTCGTTAATGATTGACTATTGACTGGAATGTTTAGAATTCATTGAATGAACTACAGTGGTTTGATGTTTAAAATTTACATTTCCACTGCATACACATGCATGAAATTTGCTTGTGTATATTGGGATTGAAAGTAATTAAAAAAATTGAGTGCGCATTAAATTCATCAATACTCTTCACGCACCACTGCTTATTGTGTGCCACACTCATATGTACAAATGTACAAAGGAATGCAGGTAACCTGCTATAAATGTTTTGAAAAAAAATAACAAGGTCTAAGAATATTCAATTTTTAACTCAATATTAAGATTTTGATCAAAATTTCAGCATATAAAACGAATTCCACGCCGATGTTCCTCAGTAACTACACCAACCGTCATTTACTTGGCATAACTTCTCATATAACTGACAATCCTCAGTTTTTCAAAAACATAGCAGTGGTACAAGAATACAGTGTATGGTTGATATCATTGACACGGTCGTCATTTTTCATATCCGTGACATCACATGGCGCATCATTCTCTTGTATGTTTGTACAATACTGCAGAAACTGGCTGCTAGACCTAAGTTCTTAAAATGGCAATATACATCATAAATATAAAAGAAAAAAACTGAGTTCAACTTGAATACTGTGTGCATTGCATATATAATATAATAATAAAAATATGGGTGGCGCTACAGTCCGAGGCGGACCTGGGCCTAGCTTCTCAGCAACCACTCGTGTTGTGCATGCTATTGTTCTTGCACGAGTGGAAGGGACCTACAGTTTAATGCCGACTCCGAACGGCGAATTTTAGAACCTTTTTCTAGACAGGAATACTCTTTGAGCATTGTCAGTGACTCGAAAGAGATGGAGCCGTGAAATATGAAAAGTGTTAAATTCGGGTATCGAACCTGGCACCCTCTGCGTAGGAGTCGACGCACTTACCCACTAAGCCACGGCGACCCACATTGCATATATGCATGTGGCAAACATTGCCTGAACCACGCCAGATATTTGTTTGAATACCAAAATCTGGATAATGAAAATTGAACACAAAATCAAATTGGAGGTATATGTGCAGTAACATCATATCTACATATACTGAGATGTCATATCAGACGTCCAATTAAAATTTGAAATGTTTTGTTTAGTGTCCCATTGTTGATTTGGTCAGTTTGCATGCACACATCGTATGCATTTGAGCATGAAGCGCCACATAATAAACCCCATACTCCAATGGGGTGATTTTCAGTTTGTGGTCTGATATGTATGTGGAAAAGAATAATTAAAAGGCTTACCATTTGTTTCGAATTCGATTTTTATGAATTTAAGTAACTGATTCATAGAAGCATAGATGCATATTCAGCCGGCATTCTTTTTGGGAACAGCGTAATGCATGAATTTTGATATTTAAAACTTTTTAAAGTTTAAAATTGTTTTATTACGTTTGGTGTGGTGATTGGAATTTAAAATAGCACAAACAGTTTTCTATACATTAGTTAGTACGAAGTAAGAAAAGTCCCACGAAATGCTGTATTGATCCCATATTCATTCAGACGCAAGGTAGTATATCAATCATCGAGCACATCCATTAACCATGTTTAATTAACTGCACAGTTTCATCGTCAATCAAAAGTTGTAACGAGCGGTTGTCAATCTATATATATGGTTTGTAATCTGTAAGCGATCATTGAATACATATTTATGTGTCTGTGTACTCGTTCACCGCTAAAGGCAGCTGAGATGTCAATATCGCATTAACGCGAGAGGTACTAACCACATTCACAGCGGTATCTGCAACTGTCGTTATTTCGCTTTAATATCACACGTTAAAGTATGTAAAATGTTTCCCTTGTTTATGTGCAATTTTTTATATCTGTTGGTTATTCTTCGATAGAACCTTTTAACCTTTAAAATAAGAAGCATTTTAATTTAATTATATATGTCATAGTTAAAGCCCTACACGTAGCTTTCATTTCACATGCCCTTGTTCAACGAAACCTCACTTTATAATGTTTTCGTTAACATTCAGACATTCAGTTGAAAGCTGACTTCTAAATGATAATAATAACAATTCTACCGTGAACACAACGAGGATATGAAGTCAACCAGATCTTTACAAAGGAATCATCTTATTCCGTAAATATATGCTGCAAAAACCAAGATAAAATTGCCATAATCCCATGCTTAAAACATAATAAACATACATATACAATACCAACACAACCAATCGAACCATCTCAGTAATTTTGATGTTTTTTATGGTTGACTTGGTTCGTATTTTCGAAAAATTGCCTGAGCTTTTCAAAAGATTTGATGTACTCTGGTGTACGATTTGATTGAACATTATTAAGCCAAACTGAGACGTGCACTAATGATCTATTATTGACGTTCAACTTCAACTTACCGAATGGTTACCTTTTTTTAATTCTAGTGCATTGCATTCTTCAATCGCAAAGCTTACAACGCCGGATCCACATATGTTTGCAAATACAAATATCTCAAGTTTTTTATATTTCATATTTCAATTTTTTCAATTTCAAATTTCCTGACCTGTATGTGTACTATAAAGGCAACACAAAGTTGAGAACATACCGTTTTTTGCCAAATTGGTGGTTACATTTCGTGCAACACGTCATGGCGCCCCAATGATATAGCTTACTTATCTTCTTATAAGAGGCAATGTTCCATATAATAATTTTTGAGGGAGTTATGTTTTGCGTTTAAATAAATCGACAAGAAAATCAATTTAATTTGATCTTCCATCGAACAAAAATCCATTCATTCATAATTGAATTGGCAGCATCCCGCACTAGTAGTAGCGTCTTTTAATGTTACCTAAAATGTATTTGTCCTACCGCAAATATAGCTCGAAAATATACCCCAATAATCTGTTGTCGACCGCATAAGCATTGGAAATAGTTTACATGGTTGATTTTTGGACTGAGTTGCCTCTTTGATCGCAACCGACCCATTATCGCCGATGGCTGGTCTTCCAGTTCCAACACAGTTCAAGGGGTACACCATCAAACCAATGGTATAAAAGGCAAATTACCATAAAAACAAACGAAACATGGAATTCAACGCTTCTGGTCACTGCGTCAATAAAAGAGGAAAACTTTGTTGGATAGATTTCTTGGCTCATGGTATACATATATTATTTGTACAGGCGGTAAAGTACCACCTCACAAGACTTAGGTAATACAGTAATAAACACAACATAGTTCTGCATACACACTTAATGGTTCAATTGAGACGGTATAGAATGCGATGGGTGAAAATTCCTGGTAAGGAGACCTTTTTCAAATGTTTTCAAATACGTTTTTAATGTGCGCCTTTTTCAATGATGTTATACGATCACGATTCATTTTCTTCCTCTCATACTAGAAATTGTTGTGGTTTAGTTTTGCTTGCTACACACTTAGCTGAATGGACAGAAAATCCCCGATATTATGTCGAATGATAGTAGTTGATGAAGGAAAATGCCTGACACATTAGTCAGATCCACAAAATTAAGTAATTTCTACACTTGTGTTAAGGTATGTGAAGTAGGAGTAGTCTGTCAGTGACTGAAGTCTGAAGAAAAAAAATGATTTCTTAAGTAAACAAATTAAACAATTTTTTAAGTATCAAAATACGATTTGTAATTGAAAATTGTATTTTAAAAAATTTTAAAATTTTAAATTCACCTAAAAATCCGTAATTAAAAAATTAACTAGGAGTAAACAAAGTTTTCATATTTTTTAGTGCATAAATCATTCAACTTTTGGTAAAGAAGAACTGATGCGGTACCACTTGTTACGACTAAAAAATACGAGTGAGGATTCGGCACAGGAGTGTCCATAAATATGCACACAAATCACCTAAATACACAATGTTTTCATGCATTTTAAAGGAGGTTTATGTATGGAGAATCTACGTTTCATAGAAGATCATTGTTAATTTCCATTGTTTCATGGACAACTATGAGGCATACATTTTCTATTAAAAATCGTGATGCAAGTTCTGCACCAATGAACAGTCATCTCCTGGCAGTAGCATAATCCATATTTAATTGCAAACAGAAATTCTATTCAAACAAACGATTTGGATTGAAATATACTTTAAAAATTCTCAAAGCAAAACTCGCTTAGTAATCCATTAGTTTGTCATAGACTTATAAATTCATTCGGTAAAATGTTTTAAATGATTCATGGACTTCAGATTCTAAGCGCCGGACGTAAAAATCTCCTCTTCATGTTTGCACTGTAGCTCCTTTCTTTATGCCTTCAACTACAGTTCAACACTATACAAGGAAACGTCAACAATTCTCAGCGAAGATATGATCTGAAAATTATATCCTCCAGCCACCACTAGCATGTATCTGCGGGTATGTTGACACTACTTAAGGCAAACATCTTTGTGTACACCTTTCGTTTCATTCATGTGAACATATTCAATTGTTGATCAAATATATCATTTCTTGATAAGACGCGTCAGAAATTGAAGACGGCATTCCGTAATAGAATTGCGGGTACGATATATTAAATTTATTCAATACAACCCTTTTCTGAATTTTACCCGACCACAGCATATCACGTCCGTATGGGTGTGTATACTCCATTTCCAATTCAAAATTTTTAAGAGGAATGATAAAGTTTCCATAAGGAATACATATATTTTTTTTTTCATTGTACACAAACTTACATATTGTTGAAGTTTTGAATTATCTTGCCGAAACCCTTTCAAAAGGCGACAACTTCAGTTGGAGATATACATAGATAAATAAGTCAATTTAAAAAAGAATTCGGTTTGAATTGGAACATCTGGGAACATGCAAATTGACTATAGTGCTCTCCGTGGAAAGCAGAAGTAACTTTCCTTTTTTGTAGGGATTTTACTCGAGAATATGTGATTTCTGAAGGATAGTAATCTCATGGTAATGTGTTAATGCACGCGAGTGTAAATATTTATTTTTTCGACTCTATATGGATTAAAAGGACTACACTGGTAATTCAAATTGAGTTTTCGGTGCAGGTTCAACATTAATTACCAGAATGAAAATAAATTCTATTCTCAGTTATTTCCACTCCATTTCGAACTATAAACAGGCCAATAACAATGAGCTTTATTTAAAATAAATTTATTCACCTGGTTTTCAAAATATGTGCTATTCAACTTCATGTTCACACAGTAGTTTAATTTGTGTGAATTTTCTTTTTCTGGGAAATTCCTTACAGCTATGAACAAATTTGCACACGCATAATCTCTTGATATTCTTAAATACATATCTTGAAGCTTGAATCTTTAACTCGAATATTACCTGTGTTTAAAATGGCGGACATTTATGAGATTTATCCAATATCATACGTGAGTTATCGAATTCCAATGATTCCCCGCTGTTTAAAAGTCTAATCACATCCCTCCAACACAATTTCTTTTATACAACATTTATCTGCTTTTCACAATTGACATTCCCCTTTTGTGAAAGATGTGCTTAAGAAGCATGTGTACGCCAACGTGATGCGAAATAATATTGTAATTTCTATGCAGACCCAAAAATAATCATAATACTGTTGACACTCGAAACGAGGGACGCAGATGTGAAAATTCGTAATCTCTTGATCAGGAAGTGCAACCATAGAAGGGATTTATAAACGGCGTACTCTAATTCAGGATCACAAAAATTATAAAACATGCTTCATTGTGGCATGAACCTTTTCCGGGTTATTTTTTGTTTCGATAAGGGAGTGAAACGGAGTTGTTTTTATAGCCAAACCTGGAAGCAATGAAAAAAGGTTACAAAGTGTCAATTGAGTAATCCAGTGTAGTTTTAACTACACAAAAGGTATGGCTTTAATTTTGTTAGGCAGTATTATACACATTTACCTTTGTTAAAGATAAATATCGAATGGTAGCACTATATGTATGTTACGAAATGTGACACTAAGCTGAGTTGAGCGCTTCCACTTTCTTAAACAACATCGTAATTGCTTGTGTACGTTTGTTGACTGTCTAGAATGTCCTAATTTATAATTTAATGGGAACCAGCAAGTCTTTTTCTATTAACAAAACACACCGTTTTGCTTGAGTCACTGAATAATTGTTACCATGTATATTTGTCTTTATGAGAAGAAGATTACATTCTGTTTCGTCAATATATCCTCTATATTCCATAGGAAATACGTATTTCATTTGGTAAAGTGATAGGTATATTCATATAATGTATGCTCTTTTATTCCATTTAAAAATATTGATAGTATATGTGGCGCTACAACAGGTTTATGTGGACTCTGAATGGCCGATTGCGGAGCCTTTTTTTTTTGGTACAACTATATTCTGTGCAAAGAAGAAAGAGACTCGAACGAGCTGGGGCTGTGAAAATTTTTTGTGTGTCGTGCCGGTATACTGGAACCCGGCACCAACAGTGTTCTTTGTTTACTAAAATGAACACTCTAGAAGTGGGCAGGAACAGGATGTTAAAATAATAATCATTCCCTTACACAGCAAGACACTCACTTTTAACTAAGTAGCCTTAAACATTATACATTTTGTCTAGTCAACCCTTCTTTACTAACATTTTATACCTACCACCCATTTTCCTTACAGCATAATAACATTAAGCCAAAGAAGATCAAATTGTAACATCAGGAGACCGTTTTGAATACAATTCGTGCTTAAATACGGTATATAGGGCGGATAAAAAGCTTCCGCACATTGCAGACATCATATTTACAAAAAATCTAAATATAACTTTCCCACCCATTTTGTCCCTAATCTAAGTAACGTTTTTATTTGCGCAATTTATTTCATCTTACCATCTTAATTCGTGTCCTTAAAATGTCCTCATCCAGTTTCTAGTTCCCCTTTATGTTCTTCCCTATAAAAAGTATGACTGCTTTGAAAAAGCGGAAACAAGGAAGAAATCTCTTTTTAGATAATTACACAACAAAAAAGCATTTAAAATGATATTAGCGATGAATATAGCTTCGTTGTCATACATGTTCTACCTGATTTTAAGATTTGTAGATAATATCATTTGTCAAACTGTAAGTAAAGTTGAAAATGATGTTTTTTCGTGTACTTTTCGTGTACTTATTGTAAAATAGAAGTGTCATATGCTTTGAAGACTAAATAATTTATTTCGCTTCGAGACTAACTTAATTAATTCCTTACCCAACATTTTGTGGTTCCTTGTATTTACCTTAACTAATATTGCCAGAACTTTTGTGTTCTTGTATTTACCTTAACTAATATTGCCAGAACTTTTGTGTTCTTGTAGCAACTTCATATACAACAGTAAGTGGCCATAGATCACCTACCCATACCAGGGAGAGCACTACCCGCCCCCATTTTAAAAATAAAGTCATTCCGGCCTCATTTATCAACACAATATTAACGATGACACCATTTAAAAGTTTAAATATCTAGTACATTTTAAATGGTGGACTCTACGCAGAAGTAACTACAAAAATAATTCTGCAGTTCATTAATAATTTGAACATTCGTGTTTTTTTTTAATTGCAAAATAATACCCACTTCAAATGTGACCCACGTGATGTCATTAAGGGGCATTAAACTTTGTTACTTTGTTATATTTTTTTCCAATGCCTCAACATGTCACCTTCCGCTTACATCTAAAACTAATAATATGAATGAAATACCCGTATATCACCCACATTCATGAGATATCTAGATCCTTCTTTATCCATATATAGCCTTACTTGCATTGTATATAATGCGAAAGAAAAACTGTTGGTTTCTTGGTTTTGTTAACACTTATGACAAGCTGTCACCACACTCGGTGAAGAGGGTTAACATCGGTCTATCCCTAATTTATAAGAGATTTAAATGAAATTTAAATCGTACATACTATTCAAAAGCCAGCATTAAACGTCATTATAATTACATATGTATGAAACGAAATGTGGATATGGGGATTTCAGTTCATAAAGAAATGTGGTGAGTTTCTTAATTAGTGCTTTACACAACCGATTTGCTTTGTTAGGAATATCCAATGGGAAAGAATATGATAATGAGTGAAAATCAATTCATAAAACAAATATCTCTGTAAAGAATCGGTTATCAAAAGTAATGACGTTCTCAGGATCTTAACACATTTATTTTTGTTATATGTTAATGTGTCTCCTTCAATTATTGTATCATCGATTCTACTGTTTTATTTATTTTAAATTGCTTATTCTATTCATGTGAAAAATACTACGTATCTACCTAAGGTGGATTCAATCTCATACACACATACCCTTTTTAGTTTGACAAAATCGTTTCTTGAATATTTTATTGCAATTTAGGTTTGCTTTAGTTAGATTAGAACTTAGACAACTCTCAAACCGATTATTGAATGTTGATTTTTATTTTATTATTATTAATTATTTATTTCATCTTCTTAAATTTTCACCGAACCATTAAATCTTACTGTTTAAAAGGACTATGCACCCGCATGGCCTCCTTGATGATGGACAATTATATTTTACATTGTAGTTATAGCGTTGACTAACTCGAAGATATTCATATTAGATGTTGAATGAGATTACGTGTTGGAAAGCATTTAAGGAGGTTAACATATACGTCATTACAATTTAGAGAGCTATACTCCCTAAATCACACGTAATGACAATCTCAAAATTCTATTTCATACATCCGAGGTTTTCACTTAAGGAAAAAAATCAAATACAAGAGGTTTTCATTTAAGAAAAAAAATTAAAATACAAGAATAAATTTCTCTTACAAAATATCTTATTACAAAATTATGAAATTCCAACCTCAATGAAGCAAATGAAGCAAAATAATTTGTGTACTCTAAAAAATAAAGTAAAAGATCTCATAAATATGTTGTTTTTTTTTCACAAAAATTATAGAATTTGTTTTTAACCCCAGAATGTTGGGTATCTGTTTATTTTATATGTTAACATACATACTGTGCAATTTCTCTCTTTATTTTTGCGGATAAATAAATACACCTGTCTCCCTAAGTGGAATAACTCGAATTTGTTCGCAATATTTTAATACATTTCTCTCATTTTCTTTACAAAAACCTTTCTCTAAGTCAAACTCGAACAAATTATGGTATCCCGTGGCTCGACCTAGGCGGAGTCTACTGTATATGTATATTCATGTGTATATATATCCAACCCTTTGGATTGAGTAAATCAACATTTTAAGACACAATTACAATGAAATTGATTAATTTACCTTACAAGTAAAATATTTATTATTCCAATTAACATTTCCAAAAACAAATAAATTGCTTTTGTAAAATATATAAAAATAAAATACATTTTTTAATATCGCATTTACGTTTAAGCACATGCGCCGATGCATGGTGAGTTTCTTACATCCGTAAAATATTGTACATAGCACTTTTATTGAATGAACTGCGACTGAATTACTAGCCACATGCATATATCGACTAGATGCTATATATACATTTGTATATACACATTTGTTCGTAAACTCTTCGATACCTTAGTTCATAGCAATGATGTGATAGGGTTTCATCCATCTAGTCACTGATCTTTGGTTCAAATTATTCAAATACAATAATGTGTTTCCCAGCAGAAAAAATACTTGTAAGGGAATTTATTCATGCAAAACAGATTTCGTTGAATTTTTGATGTTCAATATTTAGCCTACGCTCATTCATAAAGAAACTCCATAGCAACGGAGATGTTTTAAATAAAAATGAATAAGTAAGAGAGGATCAAAAATAGAATAACTTCATTATCCTAACTTTAACTCTTTTCTGGAATAATTTAATGTAAGTTCTTTTAGTAATTTTCCTATTGTAATTCCCATATACATAACGAAGTATTCTGAACAAAATCTCCAAGTCTGCCTGTTTTTTTGTCAATATCTGTTTTATATTTTGTATAATCCAGAGGACGGTGCGGTATCAATTTGATTTATGTACTATGATTTATTACATTCTGTTCTATATACAATAGAATGTCTCAAACTGACATACCATTAATGAACTACTACTCAAAAATTGCACTGCTTCAGAATAGGATATATTGCACCATTTCACATTGCATTTTATTCCCAATTACCGAATCTAACTCATGTCTTATCAAATTGGTATTTATTATTCCCCCTCCCTGTCCTTCATTGTAGTAATTTCTTGGAAAGCAAATATATTGACTTGGTATCCACAATACAAAAGAAGTACTGAATCAATTGTATTTTACGAACTGGAAAAAAATAAAACTGATTGTTAGTCCTGATAAATATTGTTCTCGCACACAACATTGTTCACCATATTTAAGTGAAAACCACTTCAGTGTTGAGTGCCTTCTTTAAAAAAAAAAGTAAGATGCAGCATAAAACATGTTTATGAGCGTCTTAATGTCTGTGGCGTCTTCGAAAAGGACAAAGATGTCTCATTAAAGCTTAAAACTTGGAAAAACGAATGCAGAATAAATAACTAATATAGCACGGCTGTGCTTAGCAGGTGCTGCGGGTGTTAACCTGAGGTCATCGCGTGGATGATGCCTCCTGCCATATTGCTTTACCTTGCAGAGAACCCTATTCGTAAAACAACGAAAGAAAGTGTATTATTTCCCCTACAAGTTGCCACGGTCGCACCTTTATTGACCACATATTTTATTCTTGCTCTCAGGCATTGTGGAACGCAAAGAAAAAAAACATTTCGTGTGCAAAAGGGGATTTCCCAAAGGACACAATTTACTGAGATGTGTGCATCAATACTGGAAGCTGGAAAAATTGAATGGCTCTTGAGTTCCACTTTGGGAGCGGTATGTGAAGCAAAATGCGAAAAATGTTTGCGAAAACTTAGTTTCGTCAATGGTTATATTCGGCTTGAAGTGGCTGGCATCCAAAGAATAGAAACATATCCGTAAGACAATTGAGTTGGATTTTATTCTCAAAAAAGAAACACGTGCTTACGTCGGCAATGCATTTCAAATGAAACTTTGCCATCTTGTCAGCCATCCAAAATATGTACGTTTAGGATTTTAGTGAGTGTTGGGATTTAAAGCAGGGCATCGTCCTTTGTAAATGTTTTAGGGATACAATCCGTGCGATGGTAAAATGTTTTTTCCGGAATTCTCTCCCAGCGAAAAAAAGTTTTGAATTCGAGAATAATTGCATAGCCAGCTTTGAATTCGACATGGGGTTCTCCGTATTTAATTAGAATACTGGAAGCGAATAGAATACTCGCTACCCAAAGGAAATCCCGTACATGCATATGCACATACTTCGGTTACATGGAAAATCCTACTGAAACCAAATTATCAAAAAAGTACACAACTGGATGTGACACAGTGTTTTATAATGGACGCTTTTTTATAAGTAATCCTTTTGCTTTTTGGCTGAAGAAACTTATAACAAGCTAAAGTTCATTCGATTTAAAATTAAAAGAATTAAAATACTGCCCTGTACCATTGATAGAAAAAAAAACAAGTTTGCGCGAAAACTAAAACAAGAAAAAATGGTGTGCCTGTTCATTTAGGTCGTTTTCCATGGTGGAAAAAGTTCTGACCACGAAAGTTCAAAAACTAAAAAATTACTTTTCTCCGCCCCAGATTTCTCTCAAGTTATTCAATGTTGACCCAAAAAGTTCCAGAATGGGACATTCATAAATACTACATTGTTATTTGTTCAGTCTTTTGACTATAGCATAAAATCTATGTGTAAAGCTCGATTGTTTCCATTTGTAGTCGGCATTTCTGTGGGTCAATTTTGTTGCCTTGTCAAATTCAAACGTAATGGTGGCTTAATTTTTTCAACTTGTTATATAATTAAACCAATGGACACATGAAAAGTTCCATGTAAAAAGGTTAAGCCTAAAATAGGAAATAGCAATTAAAATAAGATGTAAATTTATTTAAAAGCCCCAGTTCCTAATGGATTTTTTTAAATTCTCTACATGTTTAAATAATATCCAGATTCAAAGAAAAAGTTTTGTTAATTGCGTGTAACCATGTAACATATCTGTTACTGAGATTATACATAGCGTATATATTGCGTCCAATTCTGTGTAGAGGCAATCAAACGTACGAAAAAGGAACCTGACGGTAATTTTTTTCTGTTGCCTGAAGTTGACACTTGCAAACTCACAACACACAAGTATTCCTTTGCATATGTTATTGAAGTCGGTTTAATTAATTCCATTTAAAATGCCCTCGTAACCCTGTACGTATATATCTACATACCTTTTCAATGAAATAAGTTAAAACCCCGAAGAGTATCGCATTAAACCGTACTTCAAGGCCATCCATATGCTTATTGTTGCATATGGAAATTACGCGGCCGTTATTTTTGAGAGCGTGTTTGTAAATAAATCGTACCGCCATTGTCTTCGCTAAGTGTGCGGAAGCACTGTATATCGTTGTACCCGTTTCCTTTCCCCTATATATCTGTGCACTTTCAACTCAAAGCAAGGAATTTCTCTTCCACACAGATGAAAAGCTGGATGCTAACACGGCGACAAGTGTAATTTATTTTATTTAACTTAATTATAAGGCTGGAAAATTTTTGCAATTAATATACCCTCTGCATAGAGCAGAAGCACAGGAAGTATACTCGGTTGACTGATACGAATTAGACCTTCTCACATATGTACCTCATCCTTTTGCTTTTGAACGGATGCCTTTTCTTAAGGGTGATGTATAACCTTGTGAACATCGACTGTGTTATTTTATAAATACTGAAACTCAACAGTATTCAGTTCCAGTCTCTTAACGAATGCATGATATCCAATTAGGATGAATATCTTAAATAAATCTCTTCTGAGTGAGTATTTGACTAGGAACGTGATATTTCTAGTCTGGAAACTAAAGGACATAAATGCAGAAGTACATACGCGAATTATATACAGAAAAACAAATTGTCATAATCTTTCGTTACGTGTAATGCACCGTCACTTAAACATGGCCCTAACAAAGTTCGGTGCAGCCTTGCAGGCATACGTTGACAGTGTCAACTGAAATACAGCTTATATATTATATATATATATGACCGAGAAGTGATATTTCGCATTGGAATTTTCACGTTGTCATACTGTGAGCACTCATCCCAAATTGCTTTTGTTACCCTAGAAGTTTATATATCCGAAATAGCAGGGAAAGCAAAATGACTTTTGGCTATGGCGAGTTTGATTAAAATCCTGTCTCAGAATATAGGCCAAGTGATGTTGTGACTTGTTTTCCCCATAGCGGCGGTAGCAATTAGCCAGTAAAATGCATCTGCATCATCGTGCATCTTATATAGCGACAGCTTGAGCAACCAATTGGTTTCAATATCCGGCATAATATGGTACAATCGTCGTAGTAGTATACTCCCCAATGTATATAGAAGAAAAATAATGCTAATTTTAAGAGGAAGTGTCACCAGATGATTCTGCTACATATTGTGTACAAAAATTAGTTTACACTCGTACTCGTAACTTTTATTTATAAACATCAGATAACACTGACATTTGAAAAATCGGTAAAAGTAAAAGTGTAGTGAGATAAATTCGATACAAATACTTCATAGCGAAGGATTTATATTTTTGCCTTAAATATTATTCGCTTCCTGCAAAGGCCTTCCTCTTCCTAAGAGAATGTACCCATGGGGAAATTCTGGGAAGTTTAGAAATGTATTGGGTTGTTGAATAAGCCTGTGGGTTTTAGGCTTAAAGTTACGCATACATTTTGCCTATCATCTTCCAACGTTTTGGAAGTAGACTAAAAATGGACGTTCGTACGAAGTCATCTTCAAAATTGATTTGCGTTCCGTCCAAATTGTTTTCGAGAAAGCGGGACAGATGGTAGTCAGAGGCCTGTCAATGCTAACTGCACTCAAGATTTGGTCATCGTCTATGGTGGGTGGAGAGCGAACACGATCAGTAAGGTCTATATCAGGGATGTTGCGGATGCCGATTTGTTAACATCCGCGGAAGTAGATGAAGATTTCTGAAGGCCATCCCATCTGCGAATACGGATGTGAATCTAAATTTATTTTTAACAAAACCTAAATAAAATAGTAAAACTGCCGCTGTTTCAGGATCCAATTTATTTCTAAGAGTTACGTAAATTAAACCGAGCCAATAAATAGTTGTGCACTAGGAACACTACCTGGTGGTGACGATAGAAATTTACGCTCTATTGGTTCAGTTCATATTTCTAAACTCTATCATTTATGTTGACTTTCACTTGTATTGGCCTCTTTTTATTAAAATAAGACAGAATTCTTTTTTCAATAAAGTTCCAGTGCTACAACTTTGTAGTGTCTTTATAAATTGCTTTGGTTAAGAAAGGTATAATACTTAGTTTTAAACCCAGAAATTTAAGAGCCCGTCAAATTGGATCCAAATGGAGTTGGCTATTGCTCATCATCGCCTACGCATTTATTTTTTTCTTTCTTTTCGCGACGTCGACATCTGCATTCGCATGAATATCTGCATTGTTGTATTGATGCGGTATTTAAAATCACTGATCCATATACACCTTTTGTGATATTTTTCTATAAGGGAGTTGGATTCGGGGAACAACAGAAATTTCATTTGTCTAATTAGCTTAAAATCGTTCAGTGCCTGGTTTTTTAAAATGTATTATTTTAGGTGCGTGCCTATAAAAAAAACCATACATTAATTTTAAACTAGATAATAGTTATGTAGCGGCCATGCAAATTTGTGCATCAGATTTAAAGTAAGTGTGGTGTTAATTTAAAAATATCTTTCTGCAATTGTTTAAGTATGGCCATTTAAAAAACAAATAAAGATACGCAATGCCGTAATTCTTTTCCCATAATTTTAAATATGATGTCTCGAAACATCATATCGACCTATCGATTTTATTAATTTTTAAAGGTCTCCCCATATTAAGATGACGCAAAGGTCCAATTAATCAATTAGGCACCTGTGCACATGAAAGTGATGATAACGTATGAATTTTTAATGATTTTTATTGAATTGCTGAAATCATTAATTACTTTATTGCACAATTGCAGAACCCAGAGGTATACTGTTGCAAACAAATACATTTTGATTGAACGTTATTGCAAGAAAACGCACGTGTTTAAGAAAAAGCTACATGTAAATTACACCATTATCTTAATACATTAAAGCTAATCAAATCATCAAATGGACGCAGTTAAGATCCGAAATTGATTATGTTTTTGATTAAGTCTCACGACATACAACTATCCCAAGCAAAAGGTAAAGGGTTCACATCCTGCACAAGTAAATATATTCGAAGGTATTATATAATTTAACAACGGTGACGGTATTTTTGCTTGTCTCCATTCACGTGTAATAATAAATTGATACATTGAAGGGAATTGGTTTAGTCAGTAGAAATCATGTTCAAATGTAAAATCACTTCACAACTATAAAGTTAGTTATCATTTTACTGAGGTTCTAAAGTCAATATATTTATAATGAGGCAATTGAAGATATTGTATTTCTGTCCATTTTGATAGCTGCCATCTGCAATGGTGACGTCTGATTTGCGACATTCGTCCAATTATATGTATATATGTTAAAAACTCAGCAACTATTGGGGCGCCATCCTCCGACGCGTGCAGTTGTCCCCGTCCGTGCATTACGCGAGTGCAACATCTAAAAAAATAAAACCCCGCTGTCCCTCCACCCTGAAAAGCTCCGCGAGTGCCCGGAAAAAAATAAAATAAAATAAAAAAATACGTGCAAGTGCTAGTGAGAAGTGTTTCGGTGTCGAGTGCGTCCGCTCCGCTCCCTCTTGCCCCTTTCCATCACAACCCACTGTTGCGCATTATCGGTCGCAACTCACGTTTGATTTCATCAGGCGGGCTGATGCAATGACTCAAAGTGCGTAGCATCTGACAAAGCCGATCTTAGAAGTGTGAATTTGTTCCAACTCGAATTGATGTATGAGCATAACACCTACATCGATTGTTGTTGGGAAGCTAATTTTGAATTTGCACTTCTCATTTCTGCTTCACCATTCGCAGTCGGAGTTGGTTTTTTTATATCTTCGTTTTGTCCTTTATGGGAAGTTTTAGGGTTGATGTGAGCAAGATGATGCGTGAGCGAATCTCTTCGCTGTGTATGTCCACCTATCCCGTAACAAACCAGCTGTCTTGGCGCTGAGTGAAACACAGGTAGTTGAGAATACCGAATCATCGGATTTGAACCTGCCTGGATATAGCTTGGTGCCGCTCTTCTTTTTACACCGTGGTCTCGCCATTTACGTGTGTAGTGATGTAGCTTACCAAATTTAACCCCAATACGGCCTCTGTTTCAATCCGGAATTTAATTTTCTGTAATTAAAAATCCATGTCCGTAAGCATTTAATCCACTACTACTACTATTTATAGAAGTCCAAGCTTTGATAGTAATTCAACTTTTAACGAATTTGATGCACTATCCGATTCCATCTCAAGAATTGTATCCCTGTATCCTCGCACTGAAATTGCCATTGCGGGCGATTTAAATGTACACAATTCTAATTGGGTTCGACATTCAGGCCAGACGACACCCGAAGGAAAGTACGTCGAAATCTTTATTGAGGTAATCAATCTGACCCAGCTAGTAAGCCCTCACACACATTCTCTTATGAGTAAAAGTGCTACAATGTCTCAAGGGTAGCAAAAACGTTTAGTTATTTGTAAATAACATAAAAAATTCCGCCTTGTCTTCAATTCCAACGCTCATTTACAACGATGTACCAGCTGTCAGCTCCTTAGACACAGCTAATCTGCTTGCGGCTCATTTTGCAACCAGCTCAACACTGCCAGATTCCAATATGTGTCCACCTGTACTTGAGAGCGTTGATTTCACCATGGGACAAATCCACTTCCGCACTCGTACAGTTGCAAGAGTACTGAAAGATGTCGACGTGCACACATCCGCTGGACCGGATGGTATTCCCCCTATTCTGCTGAAGAAGTGTTCTTCTGCGCTAGCAAAACCACTGCGTAAGCTTTTTCATTTATCCTACACTTTAGGTCTCTTCCGAGCAGATGCATTTGTCCAGCCCGTCCCTAGAAAGGGCGAATCTTCGTCACCCACCTCGTACCGACCCATAGCACTTACTTCCCTTCTTTCTAAGGTCATGGACACGCTGAGAAATCGTTAGCTTATGAAATATCTCGAATCGCGGAAGTTTCTTAATGACCGACAATATGTTTCCGCAGCGACAGGTCTACTGGTGATCTGATAGCTTATCTCAACGAAAAGTGGAACCAGTCTTTGCACAATGCAGGCCAAAGCAAGATCTTTGCGCTTGATATTTCTAAAGCATTTGACAGAGTTTGGCATCAAGCACTCTTGTCGAAAATGCGTACCTGTAGTATCGATGAATCTCTTCTTCTATGGATTAGAAATTACCTTTCGAACCGTTCAATACAAGTTTTTTTTTGGATGGGTTCAAGTCTGATATCCACCAAATAAATGCTGGAGTTCCCCAAGGCTTCTTGATCTCTCGTCTGCTACTTATAATCCAATCCATTCCTTCGCTGATGACAGCACCCTCAGCTTTCCATATTCGTTTCAAGACTCACGACCCCGCCCTTCGGCCGTAGAATTGGAACGGCAGCGTATGTTAAGCACATTGAATTCCGATCTTGAGAGCATAATTAACTGGGGAAAAAACAGTGGAGTGGAATTCAATGCAATTCAAAAACTCAATGCTGTCTGCTGTCACTGAAGCTAACCCTTGACAATCGGCCATTATCCATGAATGGCGCTTGTGTCGATGAAACCGGAAAACTTTCCATTCTTGGTATGTGTATCAACACAACACTTAGTTGGAACGATCACATATTTGAGGTCACCAAAAATACTGTGAAATGTGTAGGTTTTACATCCACCCCTAGCTTGAGTAGAACGCTCATATCTGGTCTGGTGCCCCCAATACCACCCTGCACCTACTTGATAGAATCCAAAAGCGAGCGATAAAACTTATAGGAGACAACAATATCGCAGAGTTATTAGACTCGCTCGAACATCGACGTACCGTCTCTTATTTGTCCATGTTTTATCGTTATTTCAACAAACGATGCTCAAGTGAGCTAGCTAGTAGTTAAATTCAGAGAATCGTTCTCCAGCCGCACTGCACGAATATAGAATCCTCTTCCCAGCCTAATATTTCCGACAGACTACAAACCGCAGATATTTAAGAGCAATGTGCACAGGTACCTCCTCTCCCTTTTTCCCTCTATACCTTCGGCCCGTGCTGTGACTTGACCCCGGACACATAAGGGTATTAGCAATCCCTTGAGCACGCGCCATTTATAAAAAAAAATATACGCCAGAAGTTTTCTATCAAGGTGGTCGTGAACAACTTGTATGAGCAATAATATATTAAGAAACTTTTTTAATAGCCCCCAACCGCACATCCATTGCGTCAATGCTACATATTGATGTACAAATAACAAACAGTTCCAGCCTCCACCAACGTCAAAACTGTATCAAAACAAATATCTACGGGCAGTGTTTTCTGACGAGAGTAAATAACAACTAAGAGCAGCTGAACACCTTGAACTAGGAGTTTGCATATACTTTTTATGGCTGAAACTTCCTTCTATACACTACATTAGAATCTATTCTGAAAAAGTATAATTAGATTATAATTCAATCTGATATTGAAGAGTTCTGCAAAATATCACTTGAGAGACATTTTTTGATTCCAAACAGGATGTTTTTGTTTTCAGTTTTGTTTTGTACGGTATACTAGCAAAACCGTACAAAACAAAACTTCTTCGTTATTACTTCAGTTTATACATCAGGCTTGGCATCGCATTTATGCCAGCCAGGCTTTATTTATAAATTCCACTGTCAAGCTTCTTAAACTCCACCTTCCACAGTCCAAATAATATCCAACAACACGTGAGAGAACACTATCACTCACGGCGTAATGTTACCGCTGATTGATAGTTATTCATAAGCTCTAATGGTCACAATTAGTATTTATTAATATTGCTGCTGCTTAATATCGATTTAACAATAAACGTGAACTCATTATGTATGTATCCCTCCGTACAACGAACTGTTAATAAATGTCTTTCCAATAAATATTCCAATATTATTCACTCAATCTTAATCGTTACCACAGTCATTATACATTCCTAGTTTCGGAAATTATTTCGTTTATCATCCGTGAGCCACTGATAACAGCTATCGCACTGCCAGGAAAGGGTACGCATAAAATAATGAAAATGATTACTCAGCAAAGTGTGTGCATCATTTGTCTTCGACAGTCGACCTAAGACGAAGGCCCAAGTGTACGGGGTAAGGGCACTTAAATCCCTCTTCTGACACTCGTTGGTCTTTATATCTTATTCAATTAATAGAAATCCGAGAGTCTACCTTGGCTGAGAAATGAAGAACTACTCAAATCGAAAACAAAAAGAGAAATTTAATTGATTTTCCTTTTCACCTTCAATTTCTCTCTGCTCAAGATTTCATTGAAATCCACGATACGGATGGTATCCTTTCTTTTTGTGTTTCCACTCAAGTGACTTATTGAAAAGATTTGTTTTAGTCATGCAATCGACTGCACGTGAACGAGAACTTATTACATTAACCTCGTGTAGAGGTCTTTTTCGCTAAGCTCTTGGACAGGAGGCATCATTTGAAGCCTTTCTGAAGATAATAAGCACACTATTGCATAATGGGAACTTTGACAAGTGTGCTTGACAGTATACTTGATAGTTGACCCTGGTTAAAGCGTTTGTGTTGACTGTAACCCACACTAAGAAGCAAAGGAGTCTGCGCAACTACTTCGACTAATTGAGAAAGGTTACAATGATGCTTACATAATCTTAGGGTATTCATAAAAGTGAGGGGATCACCTGAAATTTTACCATGCGCATACTCCGGCATCAAGTTAACGGTGTTTAATGTTTTATCAGTAATTTCAAAATTACTCCTTGAAAGTAATTCTAACCTTGAAATTGATAGTAACTAAAGGGTAATCCAATTTTATTACCAACTATTGGATTGATTTCCAATTTTTGAGGAAAGATGCCAACTTGAATTTCAGAGAAGACTAGGAAATTATTGTAGTGTCGGTTCACCCTTACGACCGCACTTGCCGGTGATCAGATCAAAACTGCTCTGATACAAGACGTACACAAAACAACAAAGATAAGACCAAAGATGCGAGTTATGAGCATTATGACATATCTAAGAGTACCTTCAACGTCCTACCGAAACGTTGGAAACACACTACAATTACGATTTACGTAAAAGCAAACCCCATAACAGTTATTATATGAAGCATATGCTAACATTATTTGAATCTTTAGATTAACACAGCACAATGCTCAGGCAGTCATTTTTTTAACATGAACAACTCGTGGTTCACAGTTCAATGGCCTCAAATTTCGCACAGGGCAAACAAAAATGGTCTTGTGAAAAACAACATAAACGGCTGTAACTCGCTTAACTACCCGACACCCCATAAATAATCACAATAACGTCCTTTTCTTAAAATAACTGCTGACTACGAAAATTTGCATATTGGGATACATTTCACTAGAATATATGCATTATTTATGAACTTGACAGTAACTGTCTTAAAACAATCCATTTTTCAAAATGCTTCAAGGGATTTCGTATATATCTTCATTACTTCCACTTACCCTTGTCATATGTAACTCCATATGCTGTGCTTGAGTTATTACAGTGCCAAATTTTGAACGGGAAGCAGAATGTGTGTTAATCTATATTTTGAACAGTATGTGATTGACGCATAATTTGAGGAGATAATTCATGTGCAATTTAGTTTTAAGTTTTAGTTAACATCCTTTTGAGCAACACGAACATTTTCGACAAACTTTGTTGCTTTCGAGAGCATATGGTACTTGACAATGAGCAACGGTAAAACATTTATCTTTGAATACGATTGAAATTCAAATACATTTTAAGGATATGTGTATATACTGAAAATGTACTTTTGATGTTGAAATAATGAAACGACAACACTTGTCAAAATGACTATGTGTATTTGGCTTTTGGCATGATTCTTTTCAGTGGATTGCATTGAACTGTTTTTGTTTTCCGCAGCAGATTATCTCCTGCATTTCCTAATGTCAGGTGTTTGTCGAGCTTAAGCTTGGGTATAAACGAATTACTTTTCAGCCCAATGGCCCATGAACTGAACTAATGCTGTCATTATTGATGGGAACCAAACTGTCTTATTTCAGTTATATCTTATCCTCCTCTCACCTTCCCCGCAAATATCAAAATAATCTAACGAAACTTTCGACAGCACGAAGAAACAGCTCTCTGGTGTTAATACCTTCCAGAATGATTTTGGTCCTTCGAGTTGACTTAGCGACTCTCGAGAAATGTCGAGATATTTATAAATAAATAAAAAAGGAAGAAAAAAATGTTTCCCCAAACAGAATCCACGTCTCATTATATCTACATCCCAAACCGTGAATCCCAACAGATGACGGCTGTTATCCCTCCACACAATGTCAACTCTGGTCGTGATAGCGTAACCCCCTTTTGCTTTTATGGAGGCTATGTAAGGGGCCGCGAGGGATCTTTGCTGGCATCTTCAAATGTTAGTATCTAGATAGCTGCCTTGAAATAACCCCGAACGAACAACTTAAATAATAATAAAATGGGTGGGGCTCCAGCACGTAGAGGGCCAGGGCCTAGCTTCTACAGCAAAAACACGTGCTGTGCGTGTGCTATTGCTCTCCTACGAGTTCTTATGGCCAACTCCGAACGGCCAATTTGAAAAGCTTTTTTCTAGACAGTTATTAGTCTTTGTCTCACAAGAGGTGGGCCATGGATATTGTTTTTTTCTATTTTGTCGTACCGGGAAACGAACCCAGGCAACGATTTTCAAGTGCGTAGGAGTCGACGCACCGACCCACAACGCCAAGGCCGCAGCCGAACGTGTTATAATTAACGGATCACACTATATTTCATGTTATCCAAATGCAACTCATTTTATAGTACTGCAAACGAAGAATAAACAAAAGATAATTTTCATGAATAGTCCTTTTTCGATTGTACGATGCGCTCGCCTGCTGTCCTGCCCTTCCTTGGTTTATGTCTGACTATTCAGTTAGTCTCCCCTTCTGGCGATCCAGGAGTATTTAGTATTCTCTCTACAACAGATGAGTTGGCTGGTGTAATCCAGCGCTCCTAGTCCAAAGCCAACTGTCGTGAGATCCAGACATTTACGTAAATTTTCTTCTTTTTTAATCGTTTTTCTTTGTTTTTTCTTACTAACTTCCATGGAATGTTGGCTTTCTGCCAAAACTACACTTTAATTGTGTGTCAAACCATTTAGATTCTATAAAAAGGTTAATCGCCGATGAAACATATTTAGATGCATTTGTTTCCGTTCTGTTTCTGTCCCTTATTCTAATTTTCCCAAACATTTAATATTAGATTATCGTTCTTAGTGCTGTACAACTTAAGAGCGACCTGAAGATGCTATCGGATTGGATGATATCTGATAAATACTCAATTTTTTTTTATTTTTGAACGTAATAATTAAAGTCAATAAGACTGAGTTGGAATTAATAAAAATCGAAATAAATTTATAGTGGCGTAGGAGGTCACCGCAGGAACACGAAGAGCACAAAGTTAATCAGTGTAAATTATGTGAATACAACCATATAGTTCTAGATCTGGATATATGCGAATTCGAGTCTTTAAAGCTAATTTCAAATTCTCTATGTATATATACTATGAACAGATACACAATCGTATACATTTTCAATTCAACTCAGTCTTGATTTGTCAAATCTGAAGTATAATCTTTAGAGTTCTGCATCATCAATATGATATACACCTCCACTTCCGAATCACCAATGCGCTCCTATTGTGTAGGTACGTGGTACACGCAGAGCACAACTTTTGTTTCTTCGTACAACAAATATTTCTTTTGTACGTGCCTGAACTACGACTATGTTCATATATTTACGTGATGTTCGAAGAAAATTACAGTTTCACATATGATTCACCGCAAACGAGCAAAGTTTCAGAGCACATACCTACAATTGATAGACCATGTTATTGAAGCTGAATTTTCTGCTATTAATTTGGGAAAACTTACATAGTTTACTATAATTTAATTAAAATAGTTTACCATTCGGATAGTAAATTTTATAAATTGTTCGTTTGTTATTTCCAGGCTCTTTTGCACACGCATGACGTTGTCGCAAGAGAGGTATACGGTGAGGAGGCTTTACGGGTAACACCTCCGCCAATAGCGCCCTATATCAATGGTGATGACATCGACAATGTTGACAGTGCCGAACTGCAGCATGTGACCAGAGTACGTTTGGTGCAGTTCCAGAAGAACACCGACGAACCAATGGTGAGTATCCGATACGAATGAAAAAACAAATTGTTGTGTAACCATAATCTCTCATAATTTATGTAACTAACTAACTTGAAATGGTTGTTTATCGTTCCGTTCTCACTAAATAGGGTATAACTCTGAAAATGACCGAAGATGGACGCTGTATTGTAGCTAGGATAATGCATGGCGGTATGATACATCGGCAGGCAACTTTGCATGTGGGTGATGAAATTCGGGAAATAAATGGCCAACCAGTGCAACACCAGTCTGTTGGTCAATTACAACGAATGCTGGTGAGTATTTGAAATGATAAATTATCCTATTTCGTCCCTTAACTTGATGGAGTGTGCTCCAGATCATTTAAACGTTCAACCAAAACTGTTCTGGATAAAACTTCATACTTTGAAAAATAAGTAAGATGAATACTTTTGGTTTCATGGTCACCATTCATTGGTTCCTATCTATAAATTTGAATTATTTATGTAAATGAGCGTGTACTGCCTATTCAAGAGCATCTGAGAAAAATAAAAAGTGTACTGCACATACACGTACTAGATAAGTGAGAAATTTTAATAAGAGCTTACGATTCCACGTGGTTACATAATTACGTGATACACGAGAAATTATCATGTCCATAAAATAGTACTTTGAACGTATTCCGGGAGTTAATCTCTCTCATTTTCCACAAGATCTCAGATTATTCTTAAAAGTTCATAAAACAAGTTTCATTGTAACA
This sequence comes from Eristalis intricaria, assembly GCA_964034865.1. Lineage (NCBI taxonomy): Eukaryota > Metazoa > Arthropoda > Insecta > Diptera > Syrphidae > Eristalis > Eristalis intricaria. The sequence goes on along the minus strand of OZ035873.1, from coordinate 166,085,935 downwards.
AAACGCACATAATCTGATGATCTACGGCAATTACACGCGAGTTTCCTCAGAATTAGGGAGTAATAGAATAGAATAGGGAAAACCACACTGATCCGCTTAGTAATATGGGGGGATATAAGACTGTAATTGATGATTTATGGATAAATGCTTGTACTAAAGTACGTACCATTACACTAACATAGACTTTACTGATGCTGGATTGAAAGAAATCTCGAATGTCTCATATTTTTTTTATAATTCAAACGGTGTAAACTTCCTTAACTCTCAGCATGTTACTCCCGCTCAACCGTGGCAAAAAGCGAATTGGATTTTACTGGATTACCAGTCAATGCACAACCCTCCGCACCTCAAACAAAGTGCTTTAAATTCGATGAAGTAGAATTATGCTTCCGTTTCATCAACGTCAATGGATACATTGTATCTAAAATTTATTATTTCATTTTGACTACAATGTTGTTTGCGAGAGAGCAATAAAATTAACATGCCAACATTTTTTTTGATCCCGCTGAGGATTGAGAAATTGCTTCAGTAAATTCCACCTACAGATGGCACGCAAGCGAAAAGCCCACCCTTAACTTGATTATTTTTGAATGTGTTTGTACAATTTCTAGAAAGAGTAAAAAACATGGTCAACCGTTTAAGTGGTCACAAAAGCATAGGCAAATTTGCTTGTGCAATTTCTAGTGGATATTCGGAAAAAAAAGTCGACGCGTAAAGAAAGAGGGAAGGAGTCACACGAACCTAAATGCCTCTAGCGGAAGTTAGTAAATTGAGTGGTATATTCCTTGGTAAGGCCGACCTATAGCCAATATTTATTGCAAATCAAATAAACGAATTTCTAATGTGAATATTTCTTAACTTCGCGTATGTAATACATGATTGTATACTCCACTAAAATTTTTACCTAAAAAATGTACGCTACCTTCTCATTTAAGGCAACATGAATTTAAAAAAGTGATTTGAGTAAGTGAGTCATCTAGCCTCATTCCTTTCCCAGGATACTTCGCTTGTGGAAAAATTTTGCCGGTTTTTCTTCAATACATCCAATTTATCATACAAAGTACCGTTTTGTATGCTTGTATGTGAACGTTTATACATCTCTAAACTCTTAAAGTCTCCAGCTCAGTCAAGCAGCCCCCCCGAGATTATTTCTCCTTGATCACAAGTTATGCGCATCGAAACCGATTGATTCTACTAAATTAAAGTTAATTAATTTTTCAATTACTTTCTTTTTTGCTCGCAGTACTTGTAATTATGGTCCTTTCCTTTTCTTGTCTTCGCACATCCATTCAATAAATAAAAGTAAATATGCATATATTATTTATTTTTATTTTATTTTTCATTTCGATTGCAGCGTGAAGCTCGTGGTTCTGTTACCTTTAAAATAGTTCCTTCGTACAGGAGTGCTCCGCCACCTTGTGAGGTAAGTTAATATTGAAGCTAATATTATTATTTTTATTTTATTATTCACATTTTTAATTCACTGAACTTACAAATGTCACTTTTGAATTTAATTTAAGAACGTCGCTAAGCTACACGCCGATAAATCATTATTTCCCTTTGTTTTTAATTGCTGCATTAAAATGCCAACATCAAATTTGTAAATGGCTAATTGATTTCCATTGTGATTAACAATAATGAAATGATAATTGTTAACAATCATACTTAAACCGATAGAAGTAGCAATAATAAAACACCTGAATATATTGTTTCTGATCAACTTTATTGAAGTTAGGTCCGTATCGTTTCGCAAACTACACAAGAGTGATCTTTATTCATGTTCACTGCTGTCACACCGGTAGTCCCTTTTACATGTTTATCTCTTTTTCTTAGAAGAGTGCCTGAATTCGTTATAAGGGCTGCAACAATACCCACCTTTTTGTTGCAGCTGAACCAATTAAAATGAAAAAAAAAAAAAAATACGATTCATGTGTAACTAGGGGGCAATTTGTGAATATGCTTTTTAGATGTTGGCTACATACAGTGTCGAGTATAACTGTTGTAATTGTACCATTTCTCTCACGGAGGCCTCTTTCTATTAGTAATAATAAATTCAATCAAATCCGTCGTAAGGAAATTGATGAAAAACGACAAGAGCTGAAAAGATGTATCCAGTTTTGTTCGGCGAGCTACGCTCCACTTTAATTTTTACCGTAACCAGTACTTATGTACATAATTTTATTCTGCATCGAATACTTGCTGGGCCCATTGTGAGTTTATTGTCCTCTTTTTCCATTCATATTTTCTTTTCTGTGATAATAACATTGTTCGTGTTTCGAGGCAATCTGTTGAACAAACCAATGTCTAGTAAGAATAAAGTGCTTTTCTGAAAGCCCATACTACATCGATCAAAACAAGTATCAAACAGAAAGAATGAAGATTGGTAAATTCGACAGATGGGGCAGAACTTGCAATTACTCTTTATGAAAAAAATTTAATATGATAATAATATGGGTGTCAGCTTGTATAGATCATCATCGATCATCATCGGATCAGCGAAATTTCGAGTTATGTGTTACATTGTTCTCTCACGAGTGGAAGGGGCCTACAGTTTTATGTCGACTTCCTACTTGAAAAAGGTGGCGCCGTGAAAATTATGTTTGTCGTACCGGGAAACGAACCTAGGTAAATTCATGTGCTTATGAGTCGACATACATTACAGATGTTTCAGAGACTAAAAGGAGGAAGAAACTTGCACAACCGCTGAATTGCGTGAATCTGGATTCAGCCGAGTTAATCGAGAACGTACTGTAACAATTTAGCAAAATGTTTATTCTGATGAGAATTTGGAAGCTTTTAATTTAAGATTAGAATTGCATTCACATCAATTCTTTAATATAATATAATATATTAATTATTATTTGCGTCCGCCAGTTAGTATAAAAAATCAAAAACACATTTAACATATGAGCACATATTCATGGAGAAATATTTGTTTTGTGAAATTTCGCTCAAATCAATTTCGTAGACATGGTAGGGCACCCCTTTTTTCGTATTGACCCCTATAACGCCCAGTTTTAATTCATGCATGCCCGCCCTTTCGACGGCTTGCGCTTTACTCACACATTTTAACGTTCCACCGATGAATGGAAAAAAAAACATCACGCTTTCCGCATTTCAGAATACCCTATGCATGAATAAATACTGCGAATTGAATTGATAATATATTGGCCTAGGTGCCCAAAAAGAAATTAAAAGAAACTGGTCGGCAGCAGCATCCATTCATAATGTATACATCTTTATTTATAAATAATACTGGTATCGAATGTGGTACTTTCCCGGTTTAGTACAAAAGCACATTGAATTAGATGAGCCAGCCATTTGATTGTTGGCACTGAATTGTTTAAGTACCCTCCATTCCGATTTAATAATTTTTGTTTGAATTTTACGCTTTTAAAAATCTGCGTTGAAATTATGCCTACTCATTGTGTTCACTCTGGGGATGAATACTGTTACTTTACTAACTTTGGATCAAGTTTATGACGAAATTACTTATGGGGTGCTAACACATTAATGAAATACGAAATATTTTACTCGAGTTTATGACGCCGAATTGTGGACTTATGATTCATTGCTATGGAGTGATATGGAGCCACAATGTGTTCGCGGTCGCACGAAGGGCTTATGTTTTGAAATGGCTCATAAATCTTGCTATGTATTTAATATTTTATGCACATAATTGTTTTACGATTCTCAACACAATCTCCTAAAGTAATTCAATAATGAAAGCAATCAAACTTAATTGTTTAGTCTGGGATGTTCCTTTTTTGTTGACCTATATTCATGTCATTCGACAATATACATATATACCTATGAGGTCAGACAGCATCAAATAATCTTACGACTGCTATGTTTTATGGTTTTAAGCCCAATGTCAGCAGCATTTAGATGTTAATAGTCATTTGTTGACAGTTGTGAGAACTTGTAATGCCACAACTACAATATTCAATTCTTAAAAAATGCTCTGAGAATTATTGATTTAAATAAAACCCAATTTGCATTCTGATACACTTGTGGAGGTATACTAGGAAGAAATAAAGCAACACCTTTAAAACCATCTGATTTACTGCCTTCTGAACTACGCAAAAGTGGCGGACTGTCATAAGCCATAACATGTATACCTCTCAAATGTGCAAACCATCATTCTTGCAAATGGGACGCACATGGCTTAAAGGATGCTTGTTTTTTTGTTTCGTTTTTGATTTCTTTAATTCGTAGTCGAATTCTTGCATGAATTTATTCTAGATCACTTTGATTTTGCTTCTTTGATTTTTTTTGATTTCCTTGCATTGAATACAATTTCGTGAAAACAAAACTAATTAAAATTCATTCCATTCATTCATCTTAAAAATCATGCAGCTGTTCAGGATTAGGCCTGCTCCAGTTCTAGTAAGTATTTTTATCATCACTTTCGTTAAATCTACAAACTGAACATACATACATCTATTCATATCATCAAATGTAATTTCATTCCTTGAGAAATATCCTAAAATCATAATAAATAAGGGGGCTTTTAGTGTAACCAATTGCCATTAGACGTTTGCGGTTTGTTTATACAGCCACATTGAAGTAAATAATTAATTTGAATAAGCAGAAGTGTATTTTATGTTTGGGACTTGAATTTAAGCCGATATTTTCCAGCATTCATTGAAAGTAAATTTCCCCACATTACCTGAATTGCTTTCATCATTTCCACATAGTGGAAAGATAAATTATAAATAAATGCGATGGGTCTTTTATGCGAACATCATATTCCAGCCACGTTGGACTTAAATTGCCAATATATTAATTTCTAATTAAGATTGTATTGTTCTACTGTGTGTGGCGCTACATTTCCAACTATCGCGATCTGTGGCGGATATCCTCCAGTTGGCCATAGCATGTTGGTTAAGGAACTTCTTCACTTGGTTGCTTCACCTCCGCTGCTATCTCACAGGTTCGGAGTGAAATTGGAATTAATAAACTTTATTTCTAGATACTAAAAGACATATATTCGTTTAGAAAGCATGATTTGTCTTTGTTTAAATACAAGGTATTCGACAATAAAACCAATAATTCGATGAAATTAATTCAAATTCAGGTGAAAGTGAATCTCGAACGGTGTTAATGAGTATCTAGCCGAAATATCTGTAATATGATTGTACTCGCATCTCTTCCGAGGGGAATTCAAAGGGTTCGAACTTATCTTAGAATGAGAGATCTTCTTACAAAGCATTTCAAAAATACACAACTTGTGCTATTTGCATAATAATAGCTGGCATCAGTTATTCAACAGGTATAATTAAGCGTTTCTGCATTTCACAAATCCTGAGAAATTCCAAGTCTCCCTAAATGTTTTTGATTTTCAAACTAATGATTGTGTCAATCCTAGAGTTTCCTTTAAATGCCCAGTTGCAGAAAGAAACTATTTATAAGGAATGCTAAATATAAATATAATGAAGCATTTGCGAAAACTTAAGTAAAAATAAAAGCAGTTATGTTCGATAGACAAACGTGTGTATAGGTGGAGAAAAGCCAATACAGAGTCCGAGGAAATACTCGTCAAAGGTTACACGAGATGTAGATTTGAATAGTTTAGGGAAATTTGCAACTTTGTGATAGAATATTGAATCAGCAAAAGTATTTGGTGGACCCAAAAGAAATTTAAACGCATCGTTAAACATTGGAAAAAAAAAGTAGTCTCGTTTTTATTAGGACAACATTCTCAACCATAATACTCTTATCGTTCGATTTGTTATTTTGTATAACTTCCCAGAAGAGGATCCCCCACAATCACATAACTGAAATGGGATTGAACATTTGTGCTCGTGAAGCTGTCATTGAGGACACATGACCCCTTCGCATAATTGCTGTTCAAGACCATGACAAGTGACAGTCAAATATGAGCCATGCGTTAGACTAATTCCAATTCTCAAATTATCAAGTTGAACAAGGTGGCTCATGCATTATTCAACAAAGCATATCTTTCCGAAATGACAATATTCAAATATGCTCCCAAATATTCATCGTTAATTGGAAAACAAAATTCCAAACTTAAATTACTCTGAAAAGTGTTATTTTGGAAGAATAGAATAAAATCAATTTACTTATGTCATAAACTAATATAATCTACGTCAGAACATTTAAATAATGTGAAAAAATAAATAAATTATGTTGATAAGTTACAATAATGTATAGATTTAATTTTCGCAGAGTTTCATTATAAGATACATTTTAGGTTTTTTGTCAAATAAAACTGAATTATGTTTAAAAAGTAAAATTAAAAAAATATTTTGCAATTATACAAATGAAATAATATAAATAAATAGAACAGATACTGACACTAAATTCTGAGGCACGTGTAAATATTGCGAAATAAAGTCCTAATTATTTTTTATATGTAGTTTTATATAACCTATATACTATATGCTGCGTACATACGTCAAGAGTGTCTGTGTTTCGAATGTGAATATCCTCAGTGGGTGGGATTCAGTGGGATAGTCAAACTATTGTAATATCATCAAATTTCATGAATATCGGTTTATTGCCTTTATGGTTATTTTCGGAATTCAATTTGCCACCATCACTTATTCAGCGGTACATAGCTTCTTGTCGCCAATCACCATCTGCTACGATAATAATGAAATTTCGTAATGGACCACAGATTAGAAGTCGTTACTTGATGGTATAAAGATATGATTGCAGTTTCTTATTCTTCTCAAATCACATTTTGAGCGCAAAATATGTATCTATCGGCATAATGTAGCAGTTTTTTATGGGATTTGATGAGTACCCGAATACAATGGGTAAGTTGACTGTCACATTTGTTCTTAAACGTGTGCGGTAATGTACTCAAAAAGGCTTAGGCTGGGTAACTATTTATTTTGGAAGCATTACAATATAAGACCTGACCTCATAATAGGCATGCGTGGGAATCCACTAAAATGTCAATAACTTAACTGAAATTTTATCAGAAAGCAATTGGAACTCTTGTAATAGGATTGTTTGGGAACTCCAGGAGGTCTATCTAATTCTGTTAGTTCAGAATACTTGTTGCCAAATTCGATTTATACAAAAAGTAGAAGGTACATGTGAGAACACATAGTGTTTGTAGAGGGGGAGAATGCTCTTTATAAAAAAAAAATATCGACAATACATCACAAAAGGCATATACTGTTAGAAAGGTAACCCTTTCTTGTTTTAGGACTGAATTGACATGTTTTAATGAAATTGAGAGTACACGGTTTTATTTTACGCGAAAATCGTGACAATTTACATAAATAGCCTGGGTTAGCCCCTGGAACCGACACTGCTACATAACGGACAACCTCGATGGTCCAGCGGGTGTCCGCTATAGTTTCAATGTCATAACTCTGTCATGATTATGTCATAATATAACTTGAATAAAAAGTCAAATGCCTTCCCTCCCAAGATTAGTTTTAATTTACTATCAGCCCATGCTATATCATACAGCTATCTTTTAAATAAAAAATGGTTTTTGTGTGGGGACTTTAGTGGTTCCAATCCGTCCTTTATGTTGCAATATAGATACCGTACTCTAAGGGTTAATTGACGAGAATAAGATGTTGTGCTAAATTAATCTGCCTGTTGACGCAAAGTCAAAGCCCTGAGCAATAAGCCATATTATTATTAATTACATTTATACTATTTTTGCGCAAAGTTGTAGAAAAATCTAACGGACATGGATTAATATTCATATTTTCAATTTCTTTTCATTAATCGCTTAATCTGGTCGAACAGATTTTTGTGCGAGCACAATTCGACTATAATCCCTTGGATGATGAACTTATACCCTGTGCTCAAGCTGGAATTGCTTTCCAGACTGGTGATATTTTACAAGTAAGTACATTCTATGGTCAATGTTTTGAACTAATGCCGAATTCCGCATTTACAGATTATAAGCAAAGATGACCATCATTGGTGGCAAGCTAGACTGGATACTGCTGGAGGTTCGGCTGGGCTGATTCCATCACCAGAGTTGCAAGAATGGCGCATTGCTTGTCAGACTGTGGATAAGACCAAACAGGAGCAAGGCAAGTATAGAATTAAATACTTAATGCATATGTATATTCTTTTGATTTTCAAAATTGTTACCACATCATCAAATAGGCTCACATTATTCCTTTGTCATAATTATTCATGTATGTATTGTGTGTTTTTGTGCGCTAATTATAATCCGTATACATGTATTTTTTGAGTACATTTTTATTTATGTGTAAATTATTTGTATTGATTTTTTGATTTGTTAAAATTTATGTGAGGTGACTCCGTTATGTGGAGCTTGTAATAAAAATCGTATATGTATGATTACTCGATTTCATGGAACAAGTGATTTTACATAAAATTGATTATCTTCAGGTGACAGAAATAGCGGCATATAAAGCCGTTCAATTCAATTAAACTACAAGCTTTATTCGCTCATCTCAACTGGGTATTCTGATAACCTACTATCGATGTCAATTTAAGATGACGTCAATAAAATTATGAGTATTCATTTCCCGTAAAGAATCAAACTTGTAAACGTAAACATCCAATGCATAAATTAAACGAGTTCAACATCCTATGCAGTGTTCCTGGAGAGCCGTCTCTTGCAAATCACCATTCCAGTTGTTTTTAGTGCTTCTAAAGTCAAATATTGACATTTTCAAAGTCTGTGACAATAGACATCAAGCTTTGTTCTGTCTCCTGTTACAATTATTTAGTCAACACTTGAATTTATTTACTTCAAGTCATCTGTGTTCAAAGTAAACACTCCTTATTTAAGATTTTCTACTGCGGTATTTAAAATAAAAAAATGAATTCTTTCGAACAAATACTATCCATTTGTTTGATATGAATATTTTAAGAATTGTTGTTGTTCCAAATGAGTGACTTTTTATAGCATGTGCACGAATATTTATAGGATGCCAGTGAGAATACTGAACGTGATTCGAATGATGAACATTTTAATACTTAATTTTTATTTATCAAGTTATTTTAGCCGTGTTAGTAGACGAAGGGGAAAAATCCACTGATTTTTAAAGAGCTCGTTTTATGTTATAAATTGATGAAAGAAAATCGATTGCGATTGGTTATTCTTGAAACTATTGTTTTATACCAAAGATGGAAGCTAAAAACTGATAAACTCAAAAATAATGATATTTGAGTGATGTTTTCCTTTATTCTCAAGAAGTATATATAAAAAGCACGAAATGCTTCTTATATTAAATCTATAAGAATGTCTTAAAGGCACTAATAATTATTCTTGTACTCAGCTGTCCTTTGATATCCCATTTAGTCGCTCTTTAAGCTCTAGAGGTTTGTTTTTATTTCTTTTGAAGGAGTAAATGACTTATTAGCTACATAATGACTGCCAGATTAGAGTAATGTAAATATAGTATTTAAAAATCATCAGCTAATTAATTCAGATTCTTAACATCATTACGATGTTCATGTGAGATATAGTACATGTATGTTGGTGTTAAAGTGAAAAACCTATAAAGCTTAAAGCTCAAATGTATGCATTTATAAATACTTAAATTTCTTTTGGCGGAAATGACGCCAATTCAGGCCTTTATATGAAATACTATCCGTATTTTATTATTTCCCTTCTTTTTGGTTGAATATATGATTTTATTTGGTTTCCCTAAATTTAACTCTGGTACTGTTATGTATGTATTCATGTATATACGTTAGTCGTTCATCCATTTCATGAAAACTCATAGCAATGAACTACGTTTAATTCATAATTAAATAATACTTTATTTACATATAAATTTATAAAACGTGTGGAATATTTATTTTGTGTGCTAATTTGTTTGTTGTGTGGCCGCTAAGTTAACACATGAAAAATACATAATAAATTCAATTCACAATTTTGTCTAACACCTAAATTAAATATGAAATAAATGTAAAATATAAATGAAAACAGGGGAAGCTGGACCTGGATGTTCGGCACATGCCGATGGATGTGATGGATCGACAGGTATCTTGAATAATAAAAACTAAAAAAGCAAACTCAAACCCCAAAAGCAACTTTTTTTTCAATTTTATTTCTCTTTTGTTAGTTTTACTTTGACATTCGTTTTAGTAATTCAATTATTCAACATTTTTTTCAATAGTTTATATTTTATACGTATTTCACACTTCACACTGTTTAAGTCACATTTACAAAATTTGTTCTCTTACGCATCCGTTACAATTTATATGTACATCCACCCAAAGTTAGAGATCAAACCAACCAATCAAGACAATTCACCAGAAATCCTTTCATTTAAGAATTCAGAATCGGTCATCATTCGTGCTTTATCTTTTGTTTGTAACTAAATATATAATCGCAATTTGTTACGAGAAAAAATGTATCTTGCTTTTTATAACCACGCTCTGAAGTTTGTTCTTCACATCACATAATTGTGCATAACGACAGGAGCGTATCTACAATGACAATGTTAACTGCTTTTAATATTCATTGAACATTCGGAATTACTGGCACTTTTGTGGATCATAAACATCAGATCAACCACACGTTGAAGGTGGTAGAGGGTTGAAGCTTAAGTCTAAATGGGTCTTGTAGGTTTATTGAAGCACTTCTCTGAATAAACTTTTTTAAAATATGCAAACGAGAGGAAACCAAATGATGATGCGCTCCTGATGACGGACGTTAGGTTATTTCAACATTTGTTTTGCGAATTAATTGAGAATTGTGATTAAAATGGTATAGAATTTTGAAATGCCTAGATTTTTCCAAAAAGACATGAATAATTACCCACGCTTCCCACGAACTTATCTTACCAATATATAAAGGGATATCTGATAGTAATTTCGGGATATTTAAAGGAGCACAGATTTATTAAAAAAATGTATCAGCATCAGCAGCAATCTTTAAAGGGCTAACATAAAATAAATTACACAGAATCGACTTCATAATTACACTGTGCAAAATGCGGATGCACACAAGGATACGATGGAATTCCACGCCAACAAGTTATAACAGAAAAATTCTTTGCCACTCCTTGCTTATAATCACAGCAACCAGTATATTTTAATGACGCTGGACTTTATAAAATGGGAGGGCCTATAGCTCCCGTGGCAAAAAAGGTCATTTGAATTGCAAGCAAAGTGAATGGCGCTGTGTTGAAACATCCATTTAACTTTTTCGTAGCACAAGGCATCCTGAAATTGCGAAATCTACCCCTAAATGCACACGTGCACAAATGTGAACGTGGTGAATGCGTATATGTAGACCGGGATGAATAGCAATTATAATAAATTTTCAAGTAAATTGTTTTTTTTTCTTGCTAAATCTGTGTTATGTTCATAATAAGGCACATTTACTCATATAAAATGAAGGGAATTTGAAAGACAGTCCAAGGAAATTATATAATAAAATATAACAGCCAAACAATTTGAAAACAAAAGGTAAGTTCTGATATTATTTGTTGGCAAGTTGTGTCTGAATTATAAGTAAATGTCTAACTAAATGACACCTTACCTTATTACTGCCTTATATTCAAGCAAAGAACGATCGGTGATATTAAAAATTATAGTACATATATCTTACGGTACAAATCTAACCTTTTGAACTTATAAGAAATCGTACCCACCCTGGGAATAATAAGCATCGGGTGGACTGTCGTTAACTTCAACACTTTCGAAACCAGGGCCGTTCAAGTTGATGGATTATGCAAGTTATCGTATGTTCAAGTTACCGAGACTACACTGTATATTGAACCTTATAATTCACACATCTTACGTGAGCAATTATAATTTATTTATTTAAGTTATCTCAGATCAGTATAAGGTAGCTACATACGTATATTTGAAATTGATGCTGTTACATCAGACGATTTTTCAATAGTTAATTTTATAGAACAAAGCAAAACATTCCAACTATACTTTGTGTTTTATAGTTGTTGTTCTGGCCTTGCAGCAACAATATGGACACACATATAACATGCATATGTGTATATATAGACTGGCACAGTTAACTCTGGTAAATGAGGTGGCCAAGGGAAATGTGATTTCCGCAGCTACCTAACAATTGCATGTTAGCCAGAATCCAAAAAAATCGAAAATTTTAACGAGTTGTTTTCTTCTGTATGCTCTAGTGTACAATAATTCACTTATAACCTACAAAAAGAAAATACGATTACATTGGAAAATAAAAAAGTTATTCGTGTTTAACATTGGTTGGTTTTATTTGGCCCACCTTGTAGTTGGTAAGAGGCAGGTTATACAAAAGCATTCCTGTATACTTAGTGGTGCTCCAGAAAAAGATTGTAATATAATATTTAAGTTTGTTTTTGTTCAATACATTAAAATTTTCAAATAAATAATCATAAAACGTTAGGTAAAAAATAATCATATAGATAGTCCAATCCTAATTCAAAAATCAACTATCGTTCAAACAATATGCGGAGACACTCTGGAACGCATTATTATCATAGCCGACCTCATTTTAAACCTAATTTTCCAGCCTGATAAATGTATTCAAATTCAATTCGAAATATTTTTCCTCGCACAAACTTCCAATCCCCAATCACAAGCCAAATCGATTTAATTAAACCACCGGTCACTCGTTTACCGTTCAACGCATTTTTGATTTCCTTTGCGAACTGATTGCGTTTTATTTAATTGCACCCTTGATTCAGGGAGATTTTCTGTTTTCTCTACAAGTTCATAGGAATTTAATTTAAATGGAACTACATTGAACTATTGCAATTCGAAGTGGGTTGCATTAAAGACCGCCTGTCGAACTTCATAAGGGTTGTTAATACATTATCTCACGCTGTGAGGTGTTAATTTCCAAACGTGTTGTCAATCAGCCATTTAGAATTCAATTAACACTACCGAGGAATTCTTGAGCGATGCATTTTCAAATGTGTCTTTTTTTGTACAATAAAACGTTTGATTGTCTACAAAAGTTGAATTGAAGAAATATATGCTCGTATAGATAATATTCATAGTAAAGTGGCACAATGATTCAATATGTGAAATTAAATCATGCTTCACCCCGAACGAACGCGGCTCGGGAGCATCGCCATTATCGGACAATCGGGAAGTGCATGCATGCAAACTCAAAGCAATTATCTTTCAAATATTGGAACTTTCTTTCCATATGCTATGAGTTTACGTTTATTTTGTTGTTTTTTCCGAAACGCCATGTGTTCCCTGTCTGCTAAATCATCTGCTCTATATCATCGAATCACTGACTTATCGGTAACCACTAAACATTAAATTTGTTGCAAATGCCAGATCATCTAAAATTTTACCAGTTTATTTGTCATCTTATTTAGCACATTTAGCAAACTTAATTTTAAACATGATTCACTATATGTTGTATTGGTGTCATCATTTTTGGATGGTAGATTCTCAGCATGGTTGCATGGTGAAAACTGTCAAAACGGAAATGTTGTTGACAGAACGAAATTGGACAACACTATAAATTATATCTGTAATATACAGGTAGTTGTTTTTTTCTAATTTTTGTTTTGGAATGGAAAAAAAAACTTGCTGCACATGGCTTTCTCACTCGTAGTGTGTTAGATAGTTACAAAGTTTACTGACTTTATAATGCTATCATTAATAACCTATAAAACATGTAAATATTATACGTAAGCATTTGATCACCATTTGAGGGTGTCTGAACTTGAATTTTTGTATTTTCCTTATAGTTAATTGCTCGATCTTCGGGCGGAAAAAGAAACAATGCAGAGATAAGTACTTGGCCAAACATAACGCTGTGTTCGATAATTTGGATTTGGTCACATACGAAGAGGTTGTTAAAGTGCCAGGTAGTGTATATTGGCTCACATATTCCTTAATGTCTTATTAAATGTTGAATCTCTTGTATCTTAGTTGGCGATCCCAACTTTCAGCGGAAAACATTAGTATTATTGGGTGCACATGGTGTTGGTCGCCGTCATATCAAAAACACTCTTATAGCTAAATATCAAGACAAATATGCTTACCCAATACCGCGTAAGTGTAAAGTTTAATTTTTCTATTGTAGAATGATTCTTACATTTTCTAATCTAATTCAAGATACAACGAGACCTCCACGACCAGACGAGGAGAATGGCCGAAGCTATTATTTCGTATCACACGACGAAATGATGGCCGACATTGCTGCTAATGAGTATCTCGAATATGGTAAACAATTTTACATATTTATTTTTATTAATTTCAAAAAATATGAAAGCTGATCAAAAGCTATGTACCGATATTTTTAATAAAAGCTGACACTGAACTTTAACAGTGCTGTTAGGTAGGTAGGTCGGAAGTTATCATACCACCAGGGCCAGACCCACCTTCATGGGGCTCTGCTAATTTGTCTGGGCACGGCACTGGATGCTACAGTATGATCCTGTGGCCACTTAGATTTTGGTAGGTCGTTTGTATTGTGGTACGATAACATTGTTGTTACTAGTGATAAAACATTTTCAGTTATATTATAAAGATTTCATAGGGTGCGGTTTAGTGGGGAGAAAACACTTTATTAACCTAGATAGAGGTATCGATAAGTTTTAAATAAATCTTACTATTTTCATATAAGAAGACATTTTTTTGATCAGGTCCCTAAATACATTAGTATATATACAAACGTACATATACTAACATAGGCTTTCAGCTATAAATAAAATAATATATATATATATATATATAAAATTTATGTTATATCCGTAATTATTTCACTAATTACATTTCCATAGGCACTCATGAGGACGCAATGTACGGCACCAAATTAGATACAATACGCCGTATTCATACGGATGGTAAAATGGCAATATTAGATGTGGAACCCCAAGCACTTAAAATCCTTCGAACTGCAGAGTTTACTCCATATGTTGTGTTTATAGCTGCCCCATCATTGCAAAATATCGCTGACGTAAGTTATGTAAAGATTCATGACATGCTACAATATCTAACACTGTGATTTCTTCTTCTTATACTTCGTATAGTATGATGGAAGTTTGGAACGCCTAGCGAAGGAATCGGATATGCTACGTCAGGCATACGGTCACTTCTTCGACTTGACAATAGTGAATAATGATATTGGCGAGACAATAGCAACACTGGAAAACGCAATCGATCGAGTACACACCACACCCCAATGGGTGCCCGTATCCTGGCTGTACTGACAAGACAGTGAGCTAGAATGCCCGGACTGTTTGGAGGGATGCGATTGTGAATGTGAATTGGCTGACGCGCAGTATAATCTTAAATAATTGAGTATATAAATTAAGCATATGAAGAAAATATCTTATTCAAATGCAATTCTAGATTTATTATCGTATTGTTTATAAATTCCTCTTCAGAACATTATACCGTATCAAGCAAATAATTACTACGTTTCACAATTTTGTTTTAGTTTTTATACAATATACAATATAATTTGGTTAACATTTCAACAAACGACCTTGAGACAAGAAAACAGAACTATTTTTTCACAACACCCAAAGATATTTAGTTATCTAAATGCAATGGACAATGTAATATCATTTCCGAAGAACAATCGCACTTTTATTCTTCAACCAAAAACTACAAAACAAAATGGCGCAATAACTAAAAAAGAAAAATTAGAATTTAATCATAGAGTGAGCACACATATTACCTAAAATAAGTAAACCACAAAATTACGTTATAGCATTGGAGTAGATTTTGAAAAAAAAAACAAGAAAAAAGAAAAGAAACAAATAAATATTTAACAACTTTTAACTCAGGATACATTCCAAAAGAAAAAAAAAAAGAACTTATCAGCAGTTTGACTCATGCACATATTTTGTCTTTCATTATTTCCGCTCTAGGAGCGACTTAAGAAATACCTTTGTTCAGTTTTGTCTTTTGTATCTTAACCAATTTACATACGTAATAAGTCAAGACATCCAAACATTCCATACTGATGGCTAGATATTGAGGCGTGGCGCAAACGAAAATAAATGTATAGGCATTTACTTACTGAAAGAAAAACATTTATCAAAACGAAGCGCGAAACATTCTCTATGAATTAAAACTAAAACTAAATTAAAAATAAACCAAAACAAAAACATTGTATTAAAATCATTCCCGAGCACAAAGTAAGCAAAACCAACCCGAAATTAAACTCATTTGGGTTGCAAAATATAATGTTTGAGCTAGGGACGTGCGTGAAAATGATGAATGAAAACTCAAACCAATGTTAACATTAAATTTAAAAATAATTAAATATTTAAGATAATACATTTTAAAAATAAATTTAAAAAAACAAACGTGAAGTATTGAATTTAAAGCGGAAGAAAGAGATAAACAAATTATAAAAAAAGAATAACATTTAATAGAGAATTTAAATATAGGCAAATTAAACGAATAATTAAAAAAAAATTTAATCAGTTTTTGAAAATATAATGAGAAGTTAAAGAAAAATAAACAGAATATATTCTACCATTTCCATCATGCCAAACGTGTTACCA